>OZ005655.1:117089769-117497269 GCA_963930645.1 Salticus scenicus
GTTTTAGTGCAAGCGCGGTTAAAGGGAAAGCTGCAAATTAGCAAAACGTATAAAAAGGATGAAGATATCGTGCTCGGGGATGAGAGATGGAGGTGGTTTAGGTGTGAAGTAGATAGTGAAGTGGCTTCTGCCTGGAAGCATAAGTCTGGCCGCGAGTACGCCTAGAATATCTAGCTGTTCGAGAGAACATCGAACTAGTAGTCAAGTTTTCTTTCAAGAGTGGTAATATAGTATCGTTTATTGATCTATGTTATGATAGTTGAGTTACATTCTTGCTAGTTAGTAAAAGTATTTAGTATCTATAATTTCACGAGGAAATTTGAGTAAATAAATGTATTTCAAAAGGTCGTTTAATAGTGTAGTCCCATGCTCCCTTGAATTGAAATTTAATTAAATATAATATTCAGTTTTACATTTGTCTCTGTGAATTACTTTATCTCACTAGTTTATTAAGTATGACGCTGGCAGACAAGACAACGTCTTTACAACTTTACAATATTTAATTTTCTTTAAATTCTTTTTCTGTCATACTGAAAGAATGCGTGACCGGTATTTCTAATCTTAAACAATATCAAAATATCAAAATTAACATACACTTAACCTATATAATTATATATATTAACCTATATATTAACCTATATATATTATTCCTCTACACAATAATTTTATTGGATTTATATTTATTTAAATATTAATTACTCGCTATTTTATTTATACTTTACCTCTGACATCATCGGTATGGAAAATATTTGTAAAATAAACACCGTAATAAATATTTCGATCTATGTATCATATTAGAAGAAGTTCATATTCTTTACTTACATATGACATAAACTGCATAGTGAAAGTTTATGAATATTAAACACCACAAATGAATTAAACATAATTAGTGACACTATCAAAATTATTGTTAGTGATTTCACAATAACGTATGCACCTAATCCTGAATTTTCTTCTTTGGGCTTTACTATAAGTTGCATAATAATATCATATTTCACTACATTGGAAATCATTCTATGTTTCCTTAATTAATGATTAAAAATTATTAATTATATAAAATGCTCAATACAACTAACTCCTTCTTTAATACTAGAGTAGGATAAGCATTATTCATGTGAAATCTGTTTTACTCTATAAGATATGTGTATCATTTTGTTTAACTTGTTAATTATATCGGGAAAAGGCTTCCGAAGGCAGTAGGAATTCGATACAAGATTCACTTACAAGTTTATTTGTTTTTCGAAAATTTATTGACAGATTTGAACAGAATATTTTATACTTATTGCCGAAACGTCAGTGGAGACTCTATGTTGAGACTCAAAACGGTTTTGGGCTGTGTCTGTGTGTCTGTCTGTCGCGCGATAGCGGCCGCAAAAATAGCGCTATTGACTTGAAATTTGGTACACATGTTCATGAGCCTCACGAAATCAGCTGTATAGTTTTTAGTATATATTCCATTTAAAGTTCGTATACAGAGACACGCCAAAGTTTTTCTTATCATTACGGCCTATGGGAGGAATTTGTATGTATCGCGATAGCGGCCTCAAAAATCACGCTATTGACTTGCAATTTGGTATACTTGTTCATGTGCCCCACGAAATCAGCTGTATAGTTTTGGGTGTGTATTCCATTTGTAATTCGTGTACAAGGGCATGCCAAAATTTTTCTTATCATTACGGCCTATGGGAGGAATTTGTATGTACCGCGATAGCGGCGACAAAAATCACGCTATTGACTTGCAATTTGGTACACATGTTCATGAGCCCAACGGAATCAGCTGTATAGTTTTAGGTGTGTATTCCTTTTGTAGTTCGTGTACAGGGACACGCCAAAGATTTTCTATCATTACGGCCTATGGGAAGAATCTGTATGTACTGCTATAGCCACCGCAAAAATCATGCTATTGACTTCCAATTTTTGCCGAAACGTCGGTGGAGTCCCTCTGTTGAGACTCAAAAGGATTTTGAGTTCCGTCTGTCCGTCTGTCTGTCTGTCGTGCGATAGTGGCCGCAAAAAACATGCTATTCACTTGAAATTTTGTACACATGTTCATGATTCCCACGAAATTAGCTGTATAGTTTTGGGTGTGCATTCCATTTGTTGTTCGTGTACAGGGACACGCCAAAGTTTTTTTTTATCATTACGGCTTATGGGAAGAATTTGTATGTACCGTAATAGCGGCCGCAAAAATCCTTCGATTGACTTGTAAATTGGCACACACGTTCCAGCTTTGCGTTATAAGTAGCGTTATAATTTTTATTGCTATATTTTTTATAAACTGTGTACAGGGACACGTCAAAATTCTTAACATTACGGCGTATGGGGTGAATTTCGTTTAAACGCATTTTAATATCCTTAATTTACAATGAAGAAAATGAAACTAGCGTACGTGAGTAAGATGCTTAAACTTATGTTGTTTGAAGAAAATATGTGCTGTTAAGCTTTCTAATTAATGTACAGGACCTTACAAAAGTGTTCTGACAATGTCACGTAGTCATCCAAACGTTCCAAATTTGGAACAATTGTTAAATTTAAACGCAAAATAAGCTGAATAGTTTTTACTGGTGTATACAATGTTTATGGTTCGTTTACAAAGACACGCGAAAGAATTTCGTAACATTAGAGCCTATGGACAAATTTTTAATTTAAGCTCGCACTTTAATGCGTTTATGCTGACTTGAGCTTAATAAAGTTAACATACATTATAAAGATGCTTAAAATCATGTTTACTCTTAAAAAAGGTTATGTATAGACTAAATAATTTATGGGACCACACAAAATAATTCCGAGTATGTACTGTAATCATCCAAATGATGTCAAATTAAAAAAATTAATGAGTTATTATTAATTAGGTTTATTCTTATTATTGGCGTTTATAATGACTGTGATTACTTTTCCGGGATACATAAAGCAATTTCGTACTATTACGGTCAATGGTCGGTATTTGTTAAAAGTGTATTTTAACATGGTTACACCCCATCAAATATAATGAAATTTTATTAGAATTTTAAAAGCTTGTTTTGGGCTGTGTCTGTGTGTCTGCCTGTCACGCGATAGCGGCCGCAAAAATAGCGCTAGTGACTTGAAATTTGGTACACATGTTCATGAGCCTCACGAACTCAGCTGTATAGTTTTTAGTATGTATTCCATTTGTAGTTCGTATACAGGGACACGCCAAAGTTCCAGAAAAATACAGGTCTATAAACCAAGTATCAGCTTCAATTCAAAGTAAACATAGATTAAACAACAGCCGTTAACAGCACAACAGCAGTACAAACTGTTTATCAATAACACATAAACAAGTCTCATTCAAAGAGGCTTAAAGCAAAGCAAGCATTTGACGAAACTGACACAGATCTGAGATTGACCACCTTGGCTAAATAAATGCTCTTTTTATACTATTCTATCGAGCACAGACTGCTCTGGAAAATTCTCGTATCTCATCAGCCAATGAGATTAGAGCTTCCATATTTGGTATATCCTTAATAAGGATTTTCTCGCCAAGGTCACCAAAAAATCGCCAAGGAGGGAAACATTCGCCAATTTTGGCGCCA
This sequence comes from Salticus scenicus, assembly GCA_963930645.1. Lineage (NCBI taxonomy): Eukaryota > Metazoa > Arthropoda > Arachnida > Araneae > Salticidae > Salticus > Salticus scenicus. The sequence goes on from OZ005655.1 coordinate 117,093,324, forward strand.
AATCCCTTTCTTCCCTTATTGGAGCTTTTTAATGTGTTTTTAAAGAAAAATTAGGCTATTTTAACGCTAAAACGAGTAGAAATGCACAAAATTAGCATTTTATCGACTTACTAATCCTCTTTGAAAGAATTTATACAAAAATAAATGCAATTACTTACAATTCTGTAACACTTTATATGATATACAAATAGGTATACAAAGAGAGATACAGCAGGGGTTTGAGGAGGGCGGTAGCCCCCCTCAGGAATGTATCTGATTATGATAATAAGTCGATCGAATCAATATATACTATTATATAATAAGGAATAAATAAAAATGACCTATTGAATAATGTCTGATGCAAATAGGACGTTGAGGCTCCTGATCTGCAGATCCACTAGTTTATTTTATTTTATTTTATTATCATTACCTTCTTTTAGATTCATTTAAACAAAGTGACTAACGTATTGTGTGAAGGCTGTTAGTAAATTTTGAAATGCAAAGCCATAGATTATATTTGTTTTATAAAATACAAATTGAGATTTCAAAAACTGAAAAAAAATGCATACATGAAAAATAGAAAATTTCTAAAAAAAAGTTTTTGTTAATAGAAAAACTAATAATAAAATAATATTCATTTACTAATCAAAATATAATAATCGAATATTGTATCACAATATTCTAATTGCCAACATTAGATCATAAGTTTGATGCAATGATGCCAAAACGATTTATCATGTTACTTTACAATATTTATTTATTTATTATTAATTTTCTGTCACAGTATAAAACTGAATGGATTTCTTTCGAGTTTCCACTCTGGTCGTCCTCTGTAATTTAAAATCTATTTTTTAAATGTGTTTTTATTTAAATGAACACTGCAGAGAAAAGCCTAGGCATCGGCCTACAAACACTCTGCATTACTCCATGGCCATCAGTGGCCTGCATTCGTTGATCGATAATTCTCTTTTTAATCAACATCAAAACGTCGAAATTGACATATACGAAACCTATGTAAAATACCTTCTTCTGAACAATAAATCATTTCATTTATATTTAATTAAATACTAATTACACAATTTTTCATTTATACCTTACCTCTAACACACACACACACACATTATTGACATTGGAAATATTTCTAAAGTAACCACAGTAATGAATATTTCGATAAATGTATCAAATTAGGAAAAGTTCATATGCTCTCCATACAGTCGTATTTATGTGATAAACTGCATAAGGGATAGTTATGAACATTAAATTTCCTAAATGCATTGAACATGATAAGTGACACACACAGAATTAGTTTTTGTTATTTCATCAATAATTTATGTATCTAATTCTGAATTTTCTTATCTGGGCTTTACTATAATTTGCATAAAAATATTATATTTCACTACATTGGAAGTTATTCCCCCTTTTTTTAATTAATCGTTAAATAATATTTGGTTATATGAAATATTCAGTAGAAAAGCCTTTTTTTTTTAAATATTAGAATAGTAGAAACATTTATTTGAATGCAATCTGTTTTACTGTATAATATATGTGTACCATTTTGTTTAATTGGTCACTTTTATCGAGCGCACTTGGGAAAAGGCTTCCGAAGGCAGTGATACATAATTCAATCCAAGATTTGCTTACAAGTTCGTTTGTTTCTTAAAAACTTATTGGCAGACTTCAACGGATTTTTTTTTCTAGAAGTTTATCTATTGAGATTCCTTTAAATAATGTGACCAGCGTAGTATGCGAAGTCTGTTAGTAAATTATGAAATACAAAACTTTAGTTTGCAATTGTTTTATAAAATACAATTTGTGAATTAGAAAGCTGAATTAAAAAAAATTATATTTATAAGAAATCTTAAAAAAAAAGAAGAAAAAATTTTAATAGAAATACTAATGTTAAATAAGTCTTGATTAACTAAGTAAAAAACTATAAATAAATAATGTGTCACGATATGCTAATTGCGAACATTAGGTCATAACTTTGATAAATTTATGCAATACATGTTTATATGATTTATCAGTTAGATTACAACATTTTTTTCTTTAAATTCTTTCTCTATCATAATAGACTTTAGTTCGATATTTCTAATTTTACTCAATATGAAAACGTCAAAATTGGGATATAAAAACCATATGTGAAATATATTTACAAAATACAATAATTTTTTTAATTTATAATTTTTTAAATAGTAATTACACGATGTTTCACTTATACTTTACCTCTGAAATTATTCGCAACAGGAAATATTTGTAAAATAACCCAGTAATGAATATTTCGATAAATGTATCAAATTAGGAAAAGTTCATATACTCACATATATTCATATTTATGAGATAAACTGCATATTGAAGATTTTGAATGTTAAACTCCCCAAATGAATTAAACATGATTAGTGACATACAGAAAATTTTAGTGATTTCATCAATAATTTATGTATCTAATTCTGAATTTTCTTGCCTGGGCTTTTCTGTAAGTTGCATAATAACATTAGATTTCACTACTTTGTAAATCTTTCTATTTTTCTATTAATGGTTAAATTATAATTGATTATCTGAAATGCTCAATACAAATAAGTCTATTTTAATGCTAGAGTAAATATAAAAAAAATATTTAAATGCAACATCTTTCTCTGTGTAAGATATGTGTATCATTTTATTTAATTTGTTATTTATATCAAGTACATTTGGGAAAACTCTTCCAAAGGCAATAGGAATTCGATCTAAGAATCGCTCAAAAGTTTTTTTCTCGAAAACTTATTGAAAAATTTCAATGGAATTTTTTTCTAGAAATTTATTTTTTTCAATTCATTTAAATAAAATGACCAGCCTAATGTGCGAAGGTTGTTAGTAAATTATGATATGTAAAGTTATAGTTTATTTTTGAAATATAAAATATAATTTTTGAATTCTAAAACTCAAAAAAAAAAAAAAAAAAATTGTATATTTATATGAATTTTTTAAAAAATTATTTTCTTAATAAGAAATTCGTATTAAAAAAAAAAATGTATAACGATACGTTAAATGAGAACATTACGTCATAGCTTTGATAAATTTATTCAGTACATGTCTATATAAATTATCATGTTACTTTACAATGTGTATATTTTCTTAAATTATTTTTCCGTCATAATATAAAAACTGAGTGATTTTTTTGATCGGTATTTCTAATTTTAATCAATAACAAAAAGTCAAATTTGATATGTACAAAACCTATGTAAAATACCTTACTTTATGCAATAAATTTATTTGATTTATATTCATTGAAATATTGATTACTCAATGTTTCATTTATTTGTATAGGAAATATTTGTAAAAATAAACGCAATAATGAATATTTCGATAAATGTGTCAAATTAGAAAAGTTCATATGCTCACCATACAATCGTATTCATGAGATAAACTACATGGTGAAAGATTATGAATATTAAACTCCCCAAATGAATTGAATATGATTAGTGATACACAAAATTAGTTTTAGTGATTACATCAACAATTTATGTATCTAACCCTGAATTTTCTTCTCTAGGCTTTAATATAAATTGTATAATGATATTAAATTTTACTACATTGGAAACCTTTTTTTTTTTTTCCCTTTATTAATGGTTAAGTAATAATTGAATATATGAAAAGTTCAAAACTATTACGTCGTTTACTTTTAAGTATTAGAACAGCATAAACGTTTATTGAAATTTAAAATGAAAAATTTTTCACTGTATAATGTATGTGTTTCAATTTGTTTAATTAGTTACTTTTATCGAGGCAGTAGGATATCGATATGAGATTTGGTTACAGGTTTGTTTGTTCCCCGAAAACTTATTCACAAATAACAAAACTTTTTTTAGAAGTTTGTATTTTTAGAGATTCATCAAGTAAAGTGATTCATTTAAATGAAGTGACTGGCATGCGAAAGCTGTTAGTAAAAAATGAAATGTGAAAATATTTTGTTTTTGTTTTACAAAATTCAATTTGTAAAACAAAAATAAAAATTCTAAAACTGAAAAAAAAAAAAAAAAAAAATTTATCTGAGCATTTTTTATAAAAATAAATTAAATAAATAAAAATAAAATAAAATAAAATAAAAATAAACTAAAGCTAAATAAAAATACTAATAGTTTAAATAATACTGATCAACTAGTTAAATTATTACAAAATATTATTTTATCAAAGCATGGTAATAAGGAATGGAATATTAATTAACAACATGCATAAATTTACACAATACACGTGTATGGTTAATTAATTTGGATTACAATACGTATTTTTCGTTAAAAAACTTTTCTGATGAATATTTCTAATTTCAATCAGTACGAAACCATCAAAAAGTAAACCAATAAAAGTCTATGTAAAATTTATTTCTTCTGTACAATAAATTTGTTTGATTTATATTCATTTAAATATTAATTTCTCGATGGTTCATTAATGCTTTATTTCGGACATTATTGACATCGGAAATATTTGTAAAATAAACACAATAATGAATATTTCGATAAATGTATCAAATTACATCTCCATACATTCATATTTATGAGATAACATGCGTATTGAAAGGTTCTGAATATTAAACTTCCCAAATAAATTAAACATGATTAGTGGTCGGCACAAAATTAGTATTAGTGATTTCATCAATAATTTATGTATCGATTTCTGAATTGTCTGCTTTGCACCTTATTATAAATTTCATTATGATATTATATTTTACTACATTGGAAATCTATTTTGTTTTTCTTAATTAATGGTTAAATAATAATTGAATAATTGTGAAATGTTCGATAGAAATAAGTCTTTTTTTTCTAATACTAGATTAGCAGAAACATTTATTTAAATGAAACCTTTTCTACTGCTTAATATATGTGTTTAATTTTGTGTTATTGGCATTTGGAAAAACGCTTCCGAAGTCAGTAGAAATTCGATCTGAGAATAGTTTACAAGTTTGTTTGCTTCTTTAAAACTTGTTCACCGAGTTTCTTTCTCTTTTTTTTTTTTTTTTTTTTTCTTTTTGTTCGGATGCTCATGTTTTTCAGATTAATTTAATGAACTGATTCGTTTAAATGAAATAGCCAGCATTATGAACTAAAATTGTTAGTGAAATATAAAAGGTCAATATATTTTCTCTTTGTCTTATAAAACTCAATTTGTAAATTAAAAAAAAAAAAAAAAAAAAAAAAAAAAAAAAAAAGGCATATTTACAAGATTTTTGTAGGGAAATATAAAAAAGTTTTGTTAATTGAAAACTGTTATTGTAAATAATATTGATCAACTAATTAATTGTTTGCAAAAACTTTATTTATCAAGATATGGTAATAAAAAATATTAGATAATTCTATGCCTAAATGTACACAATACCCGTCTATGATTAACCATTTTAGCTTACAATAGGCATTTTTCTTTAAATACTTTTCTCTCATAATATTTAAATAAAATAAAATAAAATAAAATAAAATCTGCTCGAATTTTTGATCGATATTTCTAAATTTAGTCAGTATTAAAATACCAAATGTAATATATTAAACATCTAAGCAAAATGTTTCCTCAATACAATAAGCAGGATTGATTTATATTCATTTACATTTAATTTCTCAATGTTTCATTTATGCTTTACTTTTGACGTTATTGACAACAGAAATATTTGTAAAACAAATGCAATAATGAATATTTCGATAAACGTATCAAAATAGCACAAGTTTATGTGATCCCCACACATTTATATTTATGAGATAAAGTGCGTAGTGAAAGGTTATGAATATTGAACTCCCCAAATGAATTAATCATGATTAGTGACACACACAAATTAGTTTTAGTGATTTCATCAAAAATATCTGCATCTAATTTCAAATTATCTTCTCCGACTTTACACGGAATTACATAATAATATTGGATTTTTTTACATAGGAAGCCATTACGTTTTTATTTAATTAATGGTTAAATAATAATTCTTTATATAAAATATTCAATATAAAAACATTTAAAATAATAATGTAGAGAAAACAGTTATTGAAATGAAATCTGCTTGACTATATATGTTTTTCAATTTCATTTATTTCGTTAATTAGTTTTTGTTTTGCGTTGGGTTGTGGAAATTAAGGCCGACAGTCAGAAATAGGGTCCTAGGGCTGAGGGAGAGGCACTTCTGTGGTGGTCTTTCTAAGGAGTCCTAGTCCGTACTTAAGCAAGTTTCAGAGATAAACACGGAAAACTCCGAATACGAGCTCTACCTGTGATCGAACCCGTCCACCTCGTGTCTAACAGCTTTAAGCGCAAAATCGCTCGGCCGCTCAAAGTAATTAGTTTTTGTATATTTATTTTCAGTGTTCTTCTTTTTTAATTAGATGGAAGAAATTTCAAATCATAAATTATTTTATTTTGCATAATTTAACTTTTATTAAAATTTTAATCAAAAAATGTATACTTTCCTCTGAGTAAATCATTCAATGTACCATAAAATATATTTAAAAAAAAAAAGTTAATTTTGTTTTTTTACACGATAAGATCTTTACTTTTCTTCTTATATAGTGAATGTTTGTGCATTATTATATTATCTGAATATATATCTAAAAAATTAAATATGCTTTGTCAACTATCCAGGAAGGGAACACTGGCCAGAACTCATACCGGAATTTGTTTAAGAAATTTCTTCGCCTATAAAATCGTCGATTTAAAAAGTAGAAAATTTTGTTTCATTAATAGTGGTATGAGTTATGCGCGGTTGTTCCATCCCTGAATATTGCATAATGACAATGGCACTGACCTATTCATTTAAAGGAAATCAAATGAATTTGACACCAAAGTTAGTGTTATTCTGACAGTGTTATTAAAATCATATTACGACCCGTCAAATGTAAAATGTGTCAAATAAAGAAATTATATATGAGTGAAAAAAGAATCTACCTTCTACAGATTTTAGTAATTTTTTTTCCACAGTGATTTTTTTTTTTTTTTAACCTAGAAATATGGAAATTGTCCCTTAACGTAAAAGTGGGGGGAAATTTTATTTTCTTGGGTTCTTTTTTATATGTTTTTAACAAAAATAATTTTTAGCATTTATTGATTCGTTCTACTTTACATAATAATTATATACCTTATTGTTGGAAAGTCTGTTATTATATATACATGATACACAGTACTCGTTACTTATGATATTACTTTTCTTTAATTTTTTTAATAACTTTCATTCATTCATTCATTCAATCATTACCCCATCGTATATGGTAAAGTGAGTAGTCTCTGAGGTAGGGTAAGCAAATATAGTAAAAAGGGAGAAAATTGCAGATAAATCTCTTGGAAAATGTCAAGAAAACATTCCAACAAATTTGAAAAGTGTTTTTAACTCTTTTTTTTAACGAAGTTGAAAAGAGTTCAGGCCTTCGGTTTTTTCATCTGTCTGCATACCTGCGCTCTAACTCCCGTAAATATTTATGGAATTTCTTGAAACTGATGTATGTTATTCGAGTCCACTCTCGGATGTTCTCTATTGAAAACGGAGGGAATACCAACGTTGGTTTATGTACAGGGACACTGAAAGAATTCCAAAGCATTTAGTTCTATGGGAGATATTCCTATCAACCAATTTTTAATACATTATATTTTGCACAAATCATATTGAAATTGACATTAATTATTCATATACACAAAAAATGTTTTCTGTAGCATATAGTATGATTGGCATTAAGATTTACAGAGTCAAACAAAAGTATTCAGATACTTTAACGGCTGCAACCGAAAATTGATGTATACATTTTTACAAACATAAAAGAGTTAAAAATATTTAATAATATCGAAAATGCAATTTCGATATTATTAAATATTTTTAACTTTTTCTAACAATGCTTAAGATTGATTATGAGTTGGAGTAACCCACTTGTTTGTCTTTCTCTCCGCCTGACTTTGCGATTCTCTGTTCGTAATTTTGTTTCCGAATATATTCATAGAATTCCTTGAAATTGACCTATATTATTTTTTATTACCCCCCTTCAATGCCCCCTATTGAAGATGGAGTAAATACTACCTCTGGTTTGTGCACAGGGACACACGAAACAATTTCAAAGCATTGCGTTCAATGAGATATATTTTTTAAACCGCATTTTAGTAACTTTATTTTGTACAGATTATAACGTAATTGATATTTAATATTCATATACGCAAGAAAGATGTTTTCTATAAATATAGTATTACTAGCATTAAAACTCACAGGACCATTAAAAAAGTTTACATTATCTATCCCTTTGCGGCGCAAGACAATTCGTTTCATTTAAATTATACTACCACCGGAATTCATGAACTAAATTAAACCAAAAAAATTTTTAAATTTTAAGGTTAAAAAAAAACCGGCCTTTTCTGATATGTTATAAACGTAAATTTTTGCTAAAAAATTTCCGGGATGAATTTTTGCAGCTGGATCTTAAATTTAGCGTCCTCGCAGCGAGGACACCGCGCGTTAAGAGGTTAAGGGCTATAACTGGAAATTGCTGAAAATGTATTTTCAATTTTATTTTACTTTTTTAACACTTTCCAATAATGTTTAAGAGGGATTGTGAATTCAGTTAGTATACGTGTATACCTTTTTGTCTGTCTGACTCTCTGATTACCTGTCTGTTTTTCCTCATTCTAATTTCCGTAAATATTCCTGGAATCTTTTGAAATTGATATGTATTATTTAAGTTTACTATGTAATGTTCCCTATTAATTCATAATGAATTTAAATAAATTACGCAAGAGGCATTTTTAAAATCTTGCATTAATATGCGCTACAAACTACTGCAAAAAAATAAAAGAACTAAGCAAACACCATAAATTACAGAAAATCGCAGCAATTTTTTGGGATAAACTTTTAAACACGGCTCTTCATAAAATAATACACTTCTAGTTGCCACATGGGTAATATAAAAGCCAAACGTACTGTGGCAGCGGGAAAGCAGCACTAGTATATAACCATAAATTTGATTGATATATTAACAATATTTAAAATAACTAAATGTCAATTTCTAAAAAGACTCAGCCGTTTTGCGATTAACAAAATACATTCTGCATATTTTTAAAAAGCGAAATTGTAAATAGAGATAGTAGGTTGTTAAAATTATTTTTGCGACATAACTGTTGTCAATATGTGTGATTTTGTTGAGGACTTGGCGACAATTATCATTTTCTTGCCATGCTGGTTTGAAACTAGTAATGACTATCTCAAATTTAATACACTTGCAACTTTTAAGTTAATTAAAAAGTATTGTATTCTAATAAAAAGTTGTCCCCTTATTATATTGACATTCTCTCAAATTTCAGTATTATAAACTAACTTTTAATTTAAATAGTCGAATAATACGCAGTATATACATTTTTTTATGAAGCTGTTGCATATATGTATATGTTTATGAAAAAAAAAAAAATAAAATAAAAAAATAAATAAAGCTTTTCAGCCCCTTCAATTTTCCAACAATGACAGCTTTCCTAAGAATAAATATTTGCGTAAATACGTGCTAGGATACCTTGGAAAGACTCCCCACGGAGGGCATTCCCCTTCAGTCCTAGGACCTTAGAGTAGTCAATCGGCCTTACTCCCAAAACACCAAACTCACCTAAGAATGAATATATAGCCGTATAGTTAAGCCTAATTATATACCTACTTTACCCCACATTATAAAATATACCATAGAATATGAAATATAATAAATTTAACTTAACTTCAGGTGAATATCTCTTCTTAGGTATTTAATGCTTCTTAATTTTCAAAAATTTTTTACAATTGTACTAAAAAATTGGGAAAAGAGAAGTTTGGAAGAGAAATATATGCCATATGTTGTACGCAGAACAACAATTTTAATTTTAAACGATAATTTTTATATTGCTACTATTTCTTTTTGTAGTACAAATGCTTTGTATCCATCTAATAAATACAAAACCAAAATAAAAAATAAAAATATTGTAATATTTTAAATATGTAGCAATTTTTTTAAGTACACACACTTTACCCCATATACCCGCTTTACCCCAGCTGGCCGTATAATTATTTTAATTATTGCATAATTGCTGTTGTCAAAATACATTTTTAGACACTATAAAAATAATATTTACTTCTTACGAGGGGAAATAAACTCAGTTTTTAAAATATGTTTTTATGAATAGCAAAATCTTTGAAAATGAGGAAAAAGATTAAATTTATTCACTCACTTACTACTGCTCGTTAAATCCCAAAACTCGTTGAACAAGAGACACTATGGACTATACAGACTAGTGGTGATATTATTGCAATAGTTTGCGTTTTAGTTTTATTTTGCCATTTGTAGGCCATTTTGTGCATTTTAGAAATCTTTGTTGTAGAAGAAAAATCGAGATAAGACTCAGCATTTGAATTAAACTTAACAAATTGCGCCTCAACTAAAATTTTAAAAGACAATATGAATGTATTTTTTTTACAAATAAACGTAATTGTTTAACTACATGTTTTTCAGTCGCTTTATAAAATGTATACGCAAATGTATAATAAAATTCTATTGTTATTTTCTCATGAGGATTGTATATTGTTTAGAGTGTCATATGATATTTATTCAGGCGTGAAATTGCGATTAATTTTTCGATTTCACATTCTTAGTGAGTCCTTTTTATTCTCTTATTATATATATATATTTTTTCGTTAAGATTTTCCATTTTAGCTACAAAATTTTATTTGAAACTACATTATATTTATTTTTTTTTTAATTATCTAAACTTTTTTTTCGAAGAGAGTACAAATTCAATCTTTTTAAACGACACATTAAAATCAGGGTTCGTACGGACAGTGTTGCGAGATTTGGCGGATTTTTTGTTCAATAATAACCAATAATTTTTAATTGTAACGCTTGCCTAATCACTTACAAGATTAATAGACTATTATGTATATCAAATATCACTTCACAAAATTATTGGTGACTATTGAATAAAAAATAGGTCTGATCTGACAACATTGCGTACGGGCCGTATTTTTCCCCTGAGTCTTATATCAGTAATTTTGTAGAACGATTTTTGTTATAAAGTAAGTCTATACGATTAGGGTGAATTTTATTGCTTCAGAATACTGGTGTGAGACTCAGGGAAAAAAGTAAGGCCCGTACGAACCCTGAAAATGTATCTAAATTATATGATATCAGAAGAAAAATTCAACTCTTAACCCTTTAAGGGGCGGTGGTATATACTTTATACCACCTAATCTTAATTACCAATTTCCAAATTTCTCCCCGGAAATTTTTATCAAATTTTTATCTTTTTCACTTTGCCGAAAAAATTCCTTTATTTCTTATCATCTAACTCTGATCTCAAATTATGGCGGCACTTGATATTAAGTAAGCACAAACACATTGCCCCTGAAAGGATTAAGTCTTGACAATAGTGATTTTCCAATGGCTTCAAGTATTTGGTAAATTTTAGAAGACTCTTCCAGTCTTCGTACCTTTTAAAACGGCAAAATATTGTTAAATACAACAATTAATAAAAAGCACCTGTTTAAATTTAATTAAAACTTAACTAATCGGATTGTATAATTCATTTCATCATTATCTCTTTCTGTAATACATATTGCTATATCTTTACGTTCTGATAGTTATAATTTATTAATACTTACTTATACTTCTAAAAATTTTGCTCCTAGAAAAAATATTAATTTGTATTATATAAACATTCACTTCAAGCACACGAAAACAAACGTAATAATAAATGATTACTTGAAATAAAAAATTTTATCCTGTCCTTTAGATTTCAAAAATTCTTTCTCTGTTTCATAATACATCTTTACTAATACTTATGTCTTCAGAAAAAAAAAAATGAAATCTTATAAAAAAATAAAATAAATCCGGATTCGAATAGAAATTTTTTTTTGTTATTTTCAGGAAATAACATGTGTTTTGATGCCCGAGAAAAAGCAAAATTTTATGCCCATTATAATGCGATTTATCATTCCTTTAAATTTTTATATAATGCTTTTCTTATTACTTAAAAATTATATTATCAACAGAAAAACATACTTTGTCGGTGTGAAATCCATTTAAATATTTTTAAAAGCACGGTATTTTCTCTCCTCTCCTTTTCTTAGGTTATTATGGTAAATTTGAGATATTAGTTTTATAAAATTCTACTTACCTTTCCTCATTATCATATTACAGGTAAAGATAACTTAAAATTGATAATCATAAAAGAATAACTGAACTCCTTTTTATGTGTTTCAATGTATAAAAAGTTAAAAAGCTACACATGGATACCAGAAGTACAGAGCGATTTGGTTTTTAACGGATATATTCGTGAACCATTTTTTTTTTCCAGTAATGGACAATTTAAAACGATTTCTTGGTTTAATCACAGCAATTTCTACTGCAGCTTTCAGCAATTATACTTATACTGCTCTTCAATATTTCATAGAACAATACACTTTTCCTATCCAATCAGATGCAGAAAACAAATCTTTTGCAAGAAATGGCTGCTTCTGGTGTTTATGTTGTTGCTTCGCTAGGATTCACTTAATGAGTTTTTGCATTTCCGACTGTAAATCATATTCAATTTTCCAAAATTAACATTTGCTTTGGTACAGTGGAATTAAAAAAAAAAAAAATGTTTTGCTCAATGAAAGTTTTTTACCGCTTCCTGGAATTTTTATATAATGCTTTTCTTATTATTTCAAAATTCTATTATTACCACAGTAACATACTTTGTCCGTACGAAATTTGCCTATGTGTATGTATTATTATGTTAACTTTGAGATATTACTTTTACTGTATTCTCTTTTTTATTCTCACATTACGTTACAGGAAAAGAGAACTTAAATTCGTAAAAAATATTCAATCGCGATTTTTATTGTTTTATACACTGTACTGTATAATGAACCAAAAATGTCACAAATTAGATGTGCAGAACTGCCAACCTAGTCCGGCAAATTGTTAGTACCGCCCCTTTTCTTACACCACTTAATTTTTAGAGCAATTCTCTTCAAATGTATCTACGATGAATTAAGAAGAAAAATACTTTAAAAATTAAGTGGTGTAGAAAAAGGGGCGGTAATAACAACTTGCCGGATTAGGTTGGCAGCTCTGGATGTGGTGTTTGTCTATAGGTTAATGTGTTTTGTTACTTTGTTAGCATGTGGAAATATTATTTAAAAATAATTATGGCCCAAAAGAAATCAAAAACATTTTAAAATATTATCTATAATGTTTTTAATAATCTAATTTGAAAATTTCATGATTTATTTCAAAATAATGTTTATTTATTAACAAGACAGAATAGGAAATGTTTTAATATAAATATATGTTAAGACGATTATTTCCATCGTAAATAAATTGGTTAAATTTTTAAGTATTATTTATTATAATGGCATGGACATTATTGAAAATATTTTAAACAATACATTTTAAAAACTAGACGACCTCAAGAATAAAGGTTCACATCTAAATTTCGTGATAATTCATTCGCACATTTAATCCTCAAAATTATGTTTACAAAAAATTTTAACTGTAACAACAATTCCAAAAAGTTGGTAGGTTGTATTGTAAATTATTCTTTGTTTTGGTCATATTTTTAAATTTTTACTTGCTACCATACTCCATTTTTTTTTTTATGATTATGCTTTTCTTTAATTTCGCTAAAATACGTTATTAAAGACAGATATTTTTAATTAATCTTTTTAATACAGTTATTACAGAAATTTTACTGAATATTAGGAACATATTTATAACTAATTCTCAAAGACAGATTTCATAAAAGAGACTTTTTTATTAGAAATTTGTGTTTGGATAATATGAAATAAGATTTAGTAAAAATTAAATTTCACAAAAAAAAAAGAAAAAAGAAAGTGACTGTTTAAAAATTTTTACGAAGCAAGTTTATTTTGAGAATATGAAAAAATTAGGGATATGTAAAACAGACATTTGCATAAATAAAAAGTTATTATTATTTTTTATATATATTATTATTATTATTATGATACTGGAATTTTGTTAATTAGAGAAAACGCGCTATAGACTTGTCTAAAAATGAGAATTATACACGATGTTACTTCACTTGATTTATACGTTTTAATGTTCTCTAAGGTAAAAAAAAAAAAATTTTTTCCTTTTTTTTTTATTTTTTTATTGGTCGTGAGTATGTATGTGAATGAGACTTTTCTGATTATATCTTTAAAAACAAAAAGTTAGTACAACTATATTTTATGATTATGATGAGTCCGCTGTAGACATGAATTTTGTCAAGTTTTGACGAAAGTTATTCTTTAGCCTGAAGAGGAATCGTAAGTTGTTATCTTAACACTTTCGCGACCGCTGATGTAGATTCACGTCATTTGAAAATCTGTAACTCCAACAATAGGCGTTTCTTTTGCAATTTGTATGTTATTTGTTTCTTAAAAATATACATAATATTCATATTTGTACAATCAATATACAAATACTATGATTAGAAAGAGTATGATTATACTGTATATCCATTTGCAATATAAATGTGAATACAGAAAATTTTGTTCTGAAAAATTGTAACTTGGGAGAATAACGCCCAGAGGTCGACGAAAAAGAGAAAAACATGCGGTCGCGAAAGTGTTAAAAACAGCTGTGACAGTTTTCCTTAAATTTTCTATACGAATTTTTTCAGACGCATTTTCATATGTATTAATTATTTTTTGAAAGTAAAATATTAGGCATACTGATTAGAGCAGTCAATTTTAGATAGATTTCGACAAAGGGTCCCTCAAAAAAAGGAGCTAAATAGATTTTCTTCAAACTCGATAGAATAACTCCTTTTTAGTTGTACATTCGTATGCATTAGTTGGCTTGCAGTTCACATATATATTTGATAAGTTTTGGTAAAACTCTGATGAGAGACTAAAAGTCAATATCTCAAACATGACTCTGATGATTTTTTTTTTTTATTTGATTTATAAACACGCTTTCAAGTAGATTTTCGTATCTATTAATTAGGTACAGTCACCCCCAAAAAAAAACGCCACCCCCCCACCTAATTTCGCCGTAAATTATCGTAGAAACATTTGACTGGTACCGATCGATTTGTAATAACGTCTAGTTTATAACGGTATAGTTAAATTTTGCCTAAGGGGTCATCTACATATTAAAACTGGCATTAACTTCATTTTCTTCAATAGCAACCCCTATTTTTGACTTCATATTCAGATTTCTGAGATCAAGGCGGTTCGAAAAACATACCTATTTATATACCTTAAATCAATTTTAAATAGAGTTACACGTGAAAATGTATTAGGGGTCCGTCTATACATTTAGAAAATATAAATCACGATCTGCCACCCAGTATACATTATTTATTAAGTTTCACACCGGAAAAAAATTTCAGAAATGTTAGTTATAAAATAAAAAAAATGACTAATTCACAGAACTTTCTGAGTTAGTTTATGAATTAAAAGATTTTTATTGGTTTCTATTGATTAAACATCAGATAGTTCACTTCATACGAAGAAAATTAAATAGCTTGAATAGATATTAAAATATCTATCAAAAGAAAAAAAAAAAAAAAAAAAAAAGGTGAATGGTTTTAAATTTGTTTGAAAATTCAAAATTATTTTAACTCAAGCTGCCGTATAATTGTCTGAAACGGCGGCACTCAACCTGGTTCCCACGGCCGTTTCACAGTCACAATGGGAGTTTGTTCTGATACTGCAGTACTTTCATTTTCTTTAATTGACTTTTTTAAAATATTAAAACAGATTTTTTTTATTTTTATTTATCTATTTTTTTAATTAATTATTATTATTATTTTTTTCATGACATTATTAAAAACTTTTACATAAATCTCCACGATATTCTTTTGCTTTTATATTTTATAATGTGTAACAAATTAATATGCAAAATAATAAATCCCACTACTTAATGGGAAGTTCTAAAATTCTACACTTTAACACAGATACCGAAGTGGACGGTGGGTGTAGAAAGGCTGACTACCCTTAATCTAAATCTTCACTTGAAAAGGTCAAAATGTTACACAACTCTTTTTTTTTTAAGGAAAAAAGATGAACATAAGGAGGAGAAGGAAAGATCAAAACGAATATAAAGCATATTAAACGTTAATACCCTTTAAACACTGGAAAAAGGCGGGGTTTCGTATTGTGTGTCATTTGGGAGCTGTAGAGTGCCAGAAAATTACTTTATGTGATAAAACTTTTCATTTAAAGGGTATTTAAAGCAGCATTATATTTAATACATAGACTATTCAGAAAAAAAGTTCCATTCATCTGGTTCATGAAAAATAAAGAACATTTTCTGGCATTGCTCTATGTATATACATTCTTGTCAACCTATCCCGGAAGATTACTGGTCCCTCCCCTTTCCGTACATTTTTTTCACTTCAGTCTTTTTAGAGCCGTGTCAGCCATCGGTGTCTGACACTGATCTTTCCATTTATGCTAAGTCAGCCGGCAGTGTAAAATATGATATAAAACTACAGAACTTACCTAGTTTTAAGTAATTACTGACAATTTATTTAAAATTTACTTCATGTTTTTTTTTTTTTTTTTTTTAATAGGATTTTTATAGGATTATATCGTTAAGGCCTAATGGGGTTTATTGAAACTCGATAAACATAACACGCTTCTAAGCAGCACGTGTGGCCTGAATGGGATTTCCATAAGAATTTGCGTGGCGCTCAATGAGTTAATCGTAAATGTATTTGAAGTTAATTACTCTAAAAATTAAATTGTGTACACACAGGGGCGGGAACTAACAATGTTACGGGTTAGGTTGGCAAGTATGCATATATATTTTGCTTGATTTATAAAAATTTATAACACATTTTCTTCTTTTTTTTTTAGTATTTTGTGTTTATATCTCTCATTAAAAATAAATACAATATTCATATATAAACATTTCCATACAGTAATGTATATAAACATATTGATTAAAGAAGTTTTGTTGATATTATATAATTATTCTTATATCTGTATAGTATATTAACACAAATATATTTTGTAAATTTCGCAGCATCGAAAAACAGCAACATAGCTTCCATATCAAGGCTTAATGTAAATAGGACGTAAGCGTACTGTAGCTAGTGTTGAAATTAGAAAAAAAAAAAAAAAGAATAACAGTGGGCTAAAAGTACGCCGGAATAAATTAAAATGTTGTTTATTCTGGTTTTAGTCAGGTGATATCACTCGTGCTAAATAGCTGGATCCGCCCTCTCTTAAGCTCAGGTTCAGCTCATCATAAAAATATTGTTTTTAATATCTGCCGCACCAAAATGTTCAAAACACAAATGCCAATTTTCATATATTTTGAAATCTTCCCGTTTCAACTTTAAAAGCATTTAGATTAATTTATTTTATTTTGAATTTTTAAATTTAGACGTTTAAAGTCTTTTAAATGAAATTTCAGGATATATCTATATATTTGAAAGTAATAAGACAATTCCTTTGTTTTAAATTTTTATTCCATAATAACTGTGACTTTGATTTCGTGATTAGGAAATTGAAAATAAATACTATTGAGCTATGTTCCAATAATAGATCTTATAAACTTAAAAAAAAAAAAATAATAATAATAATAAAGCAATTTTTCACTATATTATTCTGTATTAAAAAACTTTTAATAGAAATTTGATATTTTATTATGTTACATTATGGGATAAATTTTAAATAACACAAAGCTTACAAACGGTACAGTAACCAAATGCAAATATGTCACAACAAAATTTAAACAGAAAATTTATGGTAAAAAATCTGTTTAAAATTATTAAATAGTCATAATAATAAGAATAAAACGATTGTTGAATGCATAATTGCTGTTTCATGCAATCAGTTTCGCTGTACCGTGTTTTCTAAAACAAGATATTTAACTAGAGGTGTACGTACTCTTGAATATTGAAATGCGAAAAAAGGTGTAACAAGGTTAAAATAGAATTTTATGAGCGAAAAACTAGAAAAAGATATTTAATACTTATGAAGAAAGACTTAACATATTAGGATGGGATTTATTCTTCTCTTGTAGCGTAAGCCACGCCTTTTCACAAATTTTCTAAAACTTTATAATATAAAGCAAAATAATTTTGCATATTTATAATTAAATCATTTAAGTTTTGTCTTCAATAATCGATGTAGTAAATACCATTGTGATTTATGCATACCAGCGTCACATACAGAATCAAATAGAAATATGCAAATTAGTCTTTTTTTAAAAAATAGTGTTTCAGCGAATCAGAGGCGTGGCTTCTTTTCTTTTGAAATTCTTTCACAATCCCTCGCCTACATTGTGATAACTTTACAAAAATATGCCAATTTGTATAATAAACATCGAAATATTGCTTAGGAAACAATAAAAATGACATAAAGGTAAATTAAAATAGCTTTCCGTCAAATTATATACAAACATTTACTTATAGAGGATACAGATTATAACAAGTGACGGCCCCCTAACAGGAATAAAAAGTGAAATATCACTGTAACTCAAAAAATAATGTTAGGAACGAGCTGTAAATTTGGAAACCCATGTTTTTGATGATGCCCGTTCTATTCGTGCGAAAATTAACATAGGTCATAATTCAAAATTTTTTCAAATATGAATTTATTAATAATTTTCATAATTCAAAAAATGTTTTTTTAGCAAAAATTTGCATGGAATATGTTTGGGTCACTTCATTCTAACGAATAAAAAAAACAGAATTTAAATATCATAATTATTTCGGAAGATATGATTTAATGTTTGTCACATTCATTTAACATTAGCATCCCCAAACTTTGACAGCTTATAACTCTATGAAAAATTGAGCGAAATATATAAACTATACCATTTTCCGTGATGATTTGATCCAAAGAATTCAAATAAATTATAAAAAATGGGGGTTACCATTGAAAAAAATGAAGTTGATGTCAGTTTTAATATGTAGACGACCCCCTAAGTAAAATCTAACTATAACATTATAAACTAGACGTTATTACAAACTGATTGGTACCAGTCGCATGTTACTACGATAACTTACGGCAAAATTAGGTGGGGGGGTGGCGTTTTTTTTTGGGTGACTGTACTTCATGAACATCTATAGGTGTCTTGACTAGGTCGGTAAATTTTAAGTCTGAAAAGTTGGTTATCTCAATAAAAACGGCCCTGCCAATTTTCTTCAAACCAGCTACATGTATTTCTTTCTTCATGTACTTATGACGTCAGTGTTGCCAGTCTTTGCGACTTGTTTATTAAATAGTCACGAATGATTTTAAAAAGTGATATTTTATACACATACAGACCAAGCGAACCAAAGAATCATCGATTATGTATATCAAATATCACTTCTCAAAATTATTGGTGACTGTTGAATAAAAAAGTCGCAAAGTCTGGCAACACTGTATAACATAGGTATTGATTTCTTACTAACGAAAAGTTTATAAGAGACCTGACTAGTTAGTCAATTTTATGTCTTTTGATCATGCTGTCTCCAGAAAGGGTTTATAGTATGTACAGTTGCGTGTAATAGAAGTCGTGTGGAGACTATTGAATAAAAAAGTCGCAAAGTATGGCAACACTGTATAACATAGGTATTGATTTCTTACTAATGAAAAGTTGATAAGAGCTCTGACTAGTTGGTCAATCTTATGTCTATTTATCATGCTGTCCCCAAAAAGGGTTTATAGAATGTATAGTTGCGTGTAATAGAAGTCGTGTAGAGACTATTGAATAAAATAGTCGCAAAGTCTGGCAACACTGTATAACATAGGTATTGATTTCTTACTAATGAAAAGTTGATAAGAGCTCTGACTAGTTAGTCAATTTTATGCTTTTTGATCATGCTGTCTCCAGAAAGGGTTTATAGACTGTATAGTTGCGTGTAATAGAAGTCATCTGGAGGCTATTGAATAAAATAGTCGCAAAGTCTGGCAACACTGTATAACATAGGTATTGATTTCTTACTAATGAAAAATTGATAATAGCTCTGACTAGATGGTCAATTTTACGTCTATTTATCATGCTGTGTCCAGAAAGGGTTTCTAGTATGTATAGTTACGTGTAATAGAAGTCGTGTGGACACAACAGTTTTTCTAATTATTATTTCTTTAATTCGAATATAAGTGTATGACTTCCATAAATTATAATAAAACTTAATTTTAAATGATAAAGTTCTTTTAAAATTTAATTCTCAGAAATACTATTTATTAATAATGATATTCTAAGACCACTTAAGTATTTTCATCGCATTAATTTAATGCAATCGGATTGATTAATTAGAAATATTATACCAGAAATTTCTCGTTAGAAGTTAATGCTTAATTTGGGCGAAAGTTATCACAAAGTTCTAAAGATGCAATCTAACTTATTTGTACCATAAATAACTTTCTTCATCTCTCAGATCACAAGAATCCTAAAGAGTAATCCCTCTTTGCTTACGATACAAACTTTTGCAGTTGTTTGTTTACTGTAATCTTTGATATTTAGTCAATAATAATTTACGATTACTGCTAAATTCATTAAAATCTCACTTCGTTATTATACGGAGTAGAAATTATAAGTTGTAATGAAATTACTTTAAAAATAATTTAAATGGTAAATAAAACGTACTTAGTTCTGCTTATTGTTACCTTTTAAAAGATTAATATCTACATTAAAAATAAGTACTATTTGTAAAGGTAGTAGTCTCTGAAAAAGAAAACAAAAACATTTTTACTTGATTTTATAAAGTCATATTTTAATATGTAAATATGTACTGCAAAGGAATTTTTAAACATTATTTAAAACAATTATAAATGTTTAATAAATGTATTTAACTAGTTTAAGAACCAAAACAAATTATCTTTTTTTCCCTTTTAGTATTCATCAAAAAACACCAGACCTAATTCTGTAAATTTTCTTGTATTTCAAATTTAGGGTTATAAAAATAAATTATAACTCAAAACCTCTTTCATTCTATAAATTGAAATTATATTAAAAAGTTATACTTCTTTCTATCAGATAAATAACATGGAATTTTTATGGTTCACTGGTTTCTTTGTTAACATTATACTACAAATAACGGAACGCCATGCAAATTATCGGTCTGGTTGTTCGGTCGGTAGGACGCTGCCATCTGGACCTTCAGGTCCCAGGTTCGAAACCTGGTGCGAGCATGGATGTTTGTGATGCCTTATGTCTACAAAATATTGTGCACTTGTTCCTGTACATTTCTGTAATTCTTCTGTATTTTCTGTACATTGATCAATCGACACGAAAGTCATTGTAACTATAGGTCTCAAAATGTCAAATGCCATGCAAATTTCCGTACACTTTAAATCATACTTTTTAATTTTAATTAAGATTTTTATTCTTTAATTTTTAATTAAAGACTTTTTCATTTAAGGTAAATTACAAATTTATTTCCTCCGTAAATTTAAAAATACCTTTTAAATGTTTGTACACACTTGCATATAATTTGGATTCAAAATGTTTGGCAAGATACATTATATTCTGCGAATTTCTTGTGCCCACAAATTGAATAAATGTTTAAAATATCAAACTTCTTTTATGATTAATGATAAATAGTAAAAAAAAAAAAAAAAAAAAAAAGGTTAAAAAACTCTAGATATCAGTTAGAAGGATTTTAATCAAAGCAAGTACGTACACACCGTGTACATTTCAACGATTGTTTTTATATGCAAATATTGTGTGAAGACCATAGTTAATATAAAATCTAAAATAAAACGGGGGATACTGTAAATAAAAGCTAATTTAGCTACATGATTAGTTTATTATAAGAATATTAATAGTTTATTCAAAATTAAGACAAAACAAATATTTTACTTTAGAAATTATTTAAAGTAATATAAATGTATATTTATATTTTTTTTGGCACAAATCTTATTCTATACAAATTTATATTAGAAAATAGTATTATAGTATCGTTCCAATATTCACAGTTTCACAAGTTGTACGCAATTAAAAATAAGGTTTTCTGACTCAGTCGGAAAAATAATTTATATATATATATATATATATATATATATTTTTTTTTTTTTTTGCACATATATTTAAGCAAATCGATTCATAATATGGTACAAGAAAGTTTTTTTTTTTTTTTTTTTTTAATCAAATTATCAGTTAGTCGCCATTTTTGTTGAATTATGATAGTGAATTAAAAGGATTAACGAACTCGTTTTATGGAGAAGATATTCCTAAAATATATCCACTTTTCATAATATATATATTTTTTTTCGAATAATTCAGTATTCTAGATGTTACCGTGTTGACAAAGTTTCAAGAACACACATTTTGTAAAAAGATGTAGAATCCAAGTTTATTAACCCCTTACCTGCCAAAGTAAACTTACAAGATTCGCTTTCCAGTGGTACTGTTCTCTCTCAACTTTGCAATGAGTAAATATTTGGAAATCCCTGTCAAGATTGCTTTCAAGGGTATTTTATTGCATTGTCAAGCTGTTTTAATAGATTCACTGATAGCAATACAATACAAAAGATTATAGTTTGTAAAAACGTATATATACGCCCGGGGCAGTTAAGGGATTAATAAACTTGTTTGGGACCTGGATATGAGGTACATACATATCGCTCTAATCAAATCGATTTATATCAGTATTTTATATTTATATTTTTTATTTATTTATTTATTTATTTATTTATTAAAACGCTCTAACTTTAAAACTACTGGTCAGAATGACTTTATATCTTACAAGAACAGTCGTGAAGAGGTAATATTTTGTTTGGCGAAGGAAAAGAAGTTAGTTCCAAAATGTGCCGATAGATGACGCGGTCAGAGAAAACATTACTGTTGTGAATGTAGGCAAATTATGAAAACGGGATATGCGCAGCGCAGACATGTTCTCAGGAATTAAAACAGTGAGATTTCTGGCTTTGGGAATAGCTGAAATGTTATTTACAACGGGCGGATTGTGAATCTGGCTGACATGACGGTAAGCATTATACGCATCACATTCATATCATCAGCACAGATACCCTCCAATTTGTTGTGATATGCCGTTTTGCACTTCCAACTAGTAGCGGAACAAGGCAGAAAGCATACTGAACAGCTTATCTGTTAATCAACCGTAAGATGTTTGTTTTATGAAGATTCTCTTTACTCTTATCATTCTCACGAATTTATTCAGTATTTCGGAAATTATCGTGATGACATATTTTCCTTTATATAGATAGATAGATAGATCAATTATGTTATTGCGATCAGTTGAATTAAAAAAAAAGTTAACCTAAAAATAACTTGTAATTGAATTGTAAATTATCCTAATCAACAACGTTACAATCAGATATATCATAGTTGTTATTTTTTTACATTTGCAAAATTTGCCCAATGTTTTTGATGCATTTTTCAAAACGAATTTTAACCCGTATTTGTTTCTCATTCTAAGACATATTGGCTAAGACTTATTGCCAATAAATATTTAGACAATTTCGGATTTAGACGTTTTGTCGAGAGTTGGAAGTAATACTTAATGCATATTTCTAGAATTTCAGAAATGTATCCAGCATCTTACATTTATATCGCCCAAATTTCAATGCAGTCAAATGGATGACGAATAAGCAAATGAATATAGATGACAAGATAACAAGAAACATAATTATATTATGCAGCTATGGCACTTTTTAAGCATTTTACTTTTAGAAGATGATCACAAACAGTATCTTTTCTTTAATTTTTAACTGGCCCCTTTACGGTATTTACACCAAAAAAATTTTAAATGAAAATCTAGAAAGTATTTCTTTACTCATTCGACAAAATTTCTAAATTAAAAAGCATCCAAATAATTATTGTTTGTCATTGTATAACATAAAATAAATATGTACAATTATTTCTTTTTTAAAAAATTCCATTTTATAACAAAATAAATGCAGAGTTAATGCAATAATAATAATTAAAGAAAACCTTTCAATTTAACATAAAATATTTTGTAATGTATAGAATAACATAAATATTTTATGCTTTATTCCTGTACATTTAGCTATATCTAAAATGTGTATATTTTAGTAAAAAAATATTTATTATTATAGACTATTTTTGTATCATTTATAGAGATTATATCTATTGAAAAAAATTTACGTTGAACTAAAGCAATTTATTCTTAGTAAAGATATGATTTTTTACTAAAGTTCTCCTTCATTTAGAATCTAAATATAATAGACGCAAAATATTTATTTTGCATGTAAGTATAAACATTTTGTAATAAAAAGGTTTAGTTAATATTTTGCATCTAAGACATATGTTTAAAATTAATTTTTATTATTAAAAAATAATTTTTATTATTAAAATTAATTTTTATTATTAAAATTAATTTTTACATTTTTGTTGAAAAATGAATTTTCATAAGCATTGAAAAATTTTTAAACACGTGTATTTTCCTGCAGCCATTTCCCCCCTTTATACATTATTTTATTTTTGTACTTCAAGTAAAACGTTTCTTTTGAAATATTAAATTTAATTACAGACTTTTTTTTTTATATTTATGCATGGTATGAAAACGTTTCATTGCAGAAACAATATTTATAAATTCTATGGTCTTAATTATTAATAAATATAGGTTTTACTAATAATCAAATCTTATACAAAGATGGATTTGCATAAACGTTATAACGTAAATAAAAGCTAATAGTTAATTTTTAAAATCAAGTGTAAAAAGTGAATACATCTAGACATCTACGCGTGTGCTTATGTATTTCAATTTATATTCAATAAAATAACAGAAAATATAACATTAAAAGTTTAAAATTCTGATTGAACTGTATATGTTGAAATACACTTCAATAACGCTGAAGTATGTCTATGCTTTTTCTGTTGAAGGAAATTTAAATCCCTCGAGTATACAATACTACATTTGTCGAGTGAAAAATTAAAATTCTATATATATCATTAAAAGATAATTTCAAATATATTATATATCCCTATTCATAAAACTAAAGGGTATTAAAACACTGTTTTTGTATAATGATGATTATAACGTTTGTGCTTCACTCAGAGTTTCTACGTGACTATAGAGACATTGCTTTCTTATCTCATATTACTTAAAAATTAATACCCTTTGTTTACGTCTTTGTGTGTGCAAGTTGTATTGAACGTAAATTTTCATTAGTATTCGATTTAGGAATTAATGAATTGATTCCGTACTTGTAAATTTGATTCCATGCTCAAATTTCTATCACGTTATAAAAACTGCTCTCAATCAAAGATTTTTCAAATTTTGATAGAGCACTATGAGCGTCTGCATAAATAGAAACTTTGAATAACTCTTAATGAAAAGAGATGACATTTTTTGTTGCCAAAATTTACTGTATTAATAGTTAAAATATCGGCCAAAGACTTCCCATTGGGATTATAAAAACTGTATGGATTTTATGTAAGTGTCAATGTGTACTACGATAGTGGTGGAAAAAATCATTCGATTAACGTGTTGATTAGAACAAATGTTCATCCGCCATATGCGGTTAGACGTAAATTTTTAGGTGTGTAACATGTATGTAGTTTGTGAACAAGAAGATATAGTATCATTACAGTTTTAAAAACCAAATTGTATTTTAGCATATTTTAACATAATTACGCTTCATTAAACATAATGAAATTAATATATATTATTAACATACATATAAAAATGTTTTGTGGTGGGGAAAGTGTACATAGACTTAACCATTATCTACAGGATCACATAAAAGCATTCCGATACGTTATGCAATCATCCGTTTGACGTCAGATTTAGTACAAATCTTTAAGAGTTACATGGAATTAATAAGCTGTATAGTTTTATTCATTTATATAGTGCTTGTGCCTCGTGTACATAGACACACTAAAGAAGTTGTCCTTAAAATTTCAGAAGTTAATGCGTATCTAAAAGCCTGCAAATAAGTGTAGACGTACTACTTACTAATTTTTGCAAAATATGTTAAAACAATTGGGTTAAATATTGGAAAAACAAAGTCTCATTTTTTTCGTCAATCCATAAATATACACAAAAATGCTTTTGCTTTTATGTTTAATTGTGGTGAGGATATAAAAATTCTAATTCGCACAAATTTTACTTTGAAAATAGATTTTATTATGTTTCCCATTAGGCTGATATTTTGCCTTCTTACTGGAATGTACTCTTTTGTTCAATTTCAGAATAGGGTTCTTCCAGTGCAATGCTTCTTTTCCAGAAATTTATGCTTTTTTCTGGGTGGGTGGGGGGTGGGGGTGGGGGGTTATTTAACTGAAATATTAATGATACGTATAATATCCACATCCAAAATTCTTTAACTACATAATCTACATCTGCACAACAGAAATAAATGGCTATATATATATTGGGGGGGGGGGGGTATCTGCCCATTAACGTAATAATAATGCGTTGGCGACAAAAAGAGCGAGACAATTATCCATTATGAAATGGTGTAATATAGTAACTATTCATTTTTATACCTGAACGGATTTTGCTCTAGAAAAACACGGGGCACACTCAAAAATCTTCTAGGGCTCACCAGTGTGGCTTGGTACATCTTTTGGCATTTAACATTATGAAATTTATAAGGTATGAGATCTTACACGGTCTTTTTGTGTTGGAAGAGTCAGAGTCATCAGTCCGATTCAGTGTTAGAGGGTGATGGTCCCAGTAATGGTGTCAAGTTGAGCACAGAAGTGGTGAGTTGGAAGAGGTAAGGTTCCAGTTGGATTCCAGCGTTAGATGGCGATTATTTAGATGAAAATACCAGATTAAGCTCAGAAGAAAAAGGTAAAAGAAATTTCCCGGAAAGATTACCAGATATTCGGAGGTAATTTGTGATTCGGTTCCAGCGGAGATGTACAACGAGTTTAAAGGAAGTTGCGAAGTTTGGTGTTCAGTTGAATATAGATAGTTTTTAGGATGAATGTATCAGGAAAAATGAAGTAAACCGTTCTGTATCTATTTACTTTAAAAATGGGACTTCCGAAATAAGGCAGTTCGGACTTTGATATGTGCATTTTGTCTCGTGCTTTTGGTGCGTATTTTTACAGGGCCATGTTTATGATGATTCTAAAGTAAACCTGTCCGACGCCATAACGTAACTTCATGTGGTTTGATAAATTTAATCATAATCTCATTGACAATTGAAATTTGATTTAAAGTTAATTAAGTTCATATTTGTGATGGCTTTAGTGTTCTCCCCCTAAAACTAAAATAAATGAAAGATGAAGTTTTTATAAGTTGTTTCCATTGAATACTTTAGACATTAACTTAAAACATAATTAAAATTCTTAAATGCAAGTTTTCTGTGGAAAACGTGTTCATTGCATAGATATAGTAATAAGACATAGATTGATCAGAGAAAGGGGAAAAAGTGAGGCCTTTTTTTTTCGGGAAAAGTCACTCTAATGTCTGCCTTTCCCCGAATAAATCACACACAGGAATACACACGGATAAGTTAGTAAATAAAATTTATGAATAATTTATTTACTAAAGGTGAATGAAAAACTCCATATACATTTTCAAATTCATTTTTCTTTTTCTTTTTTTTTTTTTTTAATACTCTCTAATGGCTGATTTTAGAACTTTTTTCGGCATCAAAATTTTTTGCTCGATAACATGGGGATGATAGATCTATATATATTACTATATCTATGGTTGATTGACTTAATAGTTATTCTACAGATCCATACAAAAACAATTCCTATACATTACGCAGGAGTGCCACAAGCGATATTTATTATTATTCATGTAATTATTATTATGTGCCACTATGTCCATAACATAAATCTTATAATAAATTTATTCAGGCAAAGTGCAGATTTACCTAAAGATATACATTATAAATTTTACTTTTTGGAAATAGTGGTACGAAAAGAATATAGAAAAGGTCGCCTCTTTTAGCCCTGATTTTAGAGTCATACATTTGACGGGAAATTTTGTAAAAATTTTTATGAGTTACATTAAATTATCTACTATATTGCTTTCTTGATGTGTTTATAGTTTGTGGTTCTTGTACAATGACATACACAGAAAAAAATTCATATGAATGCGCTCCGGATACTATATTTCCCTTAAGTGAATTTTTAGACAGGTACACTTCATTAAACATAATGATATTAACATATGCTTTTGAAATGCATGAAAAATGCGGTTTCTATGGACGTTTGTATGCATACTTGTCAACATCTATATATTAATAGGCAAGCATAAAATTTGTTGTCCCTTTTTAACATATTAATTATGAGAGTAGAGGGTTGAAAATGGTATCATTCGAAAGGTATGGTTAGCCGAAAGGTGCGAATACAAATATTATTTTCTTACGATGTCAAGAAGGTATTTAAAAATACATTTATTTTTATGAATTTTCCCCCATTTTTCCCTTTTATACACGTATTCCTTTACATTAAAAAATACCTAAAAGTAGAAAGTTATTAAATCTGGCAATTTCATAAAGCTAAAATAAAACCATAGACACAGTAATTTGTATAATGTAGCATCACTATACGCAAGCGAAGTGATGACGTCACTGTCTGTCCATGGAGCCATGAAAAAGATTTTCAATGTTAATCGCTATTGGATTTTTTGTAAAAAATTGTTAAAAAATAACGGATATTATCTCCCGATTTTAATTCCGATATTTGGGTATATTTATATATGTTACTGTCTACATGTGTTTGATTGAGTTATTTTTTCTGTAAAATTGATAAAATATTAATTTAAAATCACAAAACTCCAGAAAAAAAAAAAAATGGCAAACTTCCAGTTTCGAATGTAAACATAAACATTTCATTTCAAAGGATGATATTTAAACGATAAATATTCAACTAATATACTAAATAAAAGGAAAATGGATTTGTTACTAACTGCTGCATGTATAAGTAGACGACACGGAAAAAATTCCGATTTCCGTTTTTTGCTGAATTTACATGTTTTGAGCTTTCTTTGCGTTTCAATTAACTGAAATTGGCTACTTATTTTTAAAAAAAGTGTATTTATTGCTAGCTTTTGTGGGTAGAAGAAGCAAGTAGAAGATACATAAAAACTTTTGATTTCTGGTTTTCGATGAATTTACACGTTTTGAAATTTCCTTGCATTTTAATTAAGTGAAATTGACTACTTATTTTTATTTTTTAAAAAGTGGATTTATTATTCTTTCCTCTGCATATATAAGTAGAAAATATAAGATTCAGAAAAGTTTTAGATTTTCGGTTTTCGATAAAGTTACACGTTTTGAAATTTCCCGAACTCAATTCGACCTTTTGAAAAATACCTTTTTTTTTTTTTTTTTTTTTTTTTTTTGTGTGTGTGTGTGTGTGTGTGTTCAAACACTGTACTTTATGAAACAATCGAATTAATTTAACAGAATTTGATGCTTGGTTGGGCCTTGGTTTGACATGGTACCTATTAGCTTCTGGGCTGTATCACACAACAAGGGGCGTTTTCACGTTGCGATTTTCTCTCATTTCAGGAAAGACTAACATCTACAGAGAGAAATAGTTATATTAAGTACAACTCTGCTGATTCAGTTAGAGTGAATATCGGCAAACAATTGCCGCAGCTGTGTTGCAATTGCATTCCGTTTAGGACAAGGCAATAACTTTGCTTTGCCTCGCTTTGCAAAAAAAAAAAAAAAAAAAAAAAAAAATGGTCGAGTTTCGACCACTGGGCGATACTAGTCCTAATTAATATTTCGTAGTATTGTTATCCTCACCCTTTTTTTCAAACCAGTAAATTTTTAGAGTAATATTCTCTAAATGCAATTCCGATGAAATAAGAAGAAAAATACTCTAAAAAGATACTGGTGTGAAAAAGAAAGCGGGGCTAACAATGATACGGAATATTAATTAGTAGGTTGTCAAGTATGTTTGTATGCATTGAATAACTAAGTAGTTTAGAATAATACACAAATCAATTACAAAATATTTTGTATTCATACGATAGACTGGAAATTCAGTGCGTGTATAGTATTCCATGTTATATTGCATTCATATACGTATATTGTTGCGAAGTAAAACATTTTATTATAGTTAAAATAGCCTTATTTACTTAAAACTTCTCTGGTTTATTTTTTCTGTTTTTTTTTTTTTGTTTGTCCAGATATGCCATTATTTCACAGTCAAATGATAAAATTTGCGCTCTTATATATTCTGTAAACAAATAAAAAGTACCATTTTTGCGTTGATTACCAAGATGAAAAAATGTTAGGTCGCTAATTAAAACAATTGCATTGAAAAACACCTATAATAACTGTTGAGATATAAGATTTCTTTCACTGTCAACTGTCCAATTAGTTTTTTTCTTTTTAAGAAAAACATATTATATCTGAAAATTTTACGGCTTCAATAACACATTCGAATTGTACTGCTTCCAATTTTATTATATACATTGTGTTTTAATTTGTAGATAACATTTTATATTCCCATTGTTTTATGTTATAAAACGCTATCCTTCTGAATGGCTTAAAGCGAGTCTTCTAGACTCTTTGAAATATAAAGATTGCAGGCTATTTCATTTAATCAAAATAATTTAATATTTTCAAACCATTTTAATTTCAAAGTAAAAATCTTCAAACTGATATTTTAATATTCTTCTTACCTGTAAAATTCTTCGACGTCAAAAAATGAAGACGAATAATTTGCAAGTTTCTCTACAAAACAACAGCTTCTTCTTTGAGACGATAAAATATATACAGTTTATTAAATAAAATATTTACATGATGAAAATAACACTATTTACAAAAAGGTATTCCTTTCGTGCACATCGAACATCCATTTCATTCTATTTTTAGCAATACTATTTCTAAAATTATACTTTGAGGAAAATGGATTTATAATATAACTAATCTAATCTATCAGCTACTTTTTCTATTTCTTTAACCGTAGCTCTATGAATAATAAAATTAGGCCAAAAAAGCCCCGAGAGCATTCTATTTCATTGTGTTGCTCTCTTCACTAAAGACAAACTAAAACCAAAACTAATGTCCCGCGAGAGTAAACAAAAAATGTTCTTCGAATCTCATCTCAACGGGACCTCTGGCGCCCTCTAGTGAGGCAAATGTATATCAATACCTAACATATAAATCATATTATAAAAAACATATTATCTCTGAAAATTTTGCGGCTTCAATAACACATTCGAATTGTACTGCTTCCAATTTTATTATATACATTGTGTTTTAATTTGTAGATAACTTTTTATCTTTCCATTGTTTTATATAATAGTTCTTATAAGTTCTGACGCTGGCTGGATATTTCTGGACTTCTGTGTGCCATCTCCTAAAACAAAATTCCCCTAAAAACGTTTTAAAAAAATAGCGATCATATGAATGGAATTTACCGAAGTAACCGATTTGGTTATGAGTAAATGGAGTTCAGATTTATTTCCGCACTTCTAAATGGGAGATTATATCAATTACTGGTTCTTCGCCATCAAATGAAAATGATTCCGTAAGTGGCAGGTATTCCCCTGCTGGCAAAAGTTATAAAATATTTTTGTATCAATAGTGTATAATCATGTACGCTCACTTCATGCTAATAAAAATTGGAAAAAAAAAAAAAGATTACGTTGTTCAAAAGAAATGAAAAAACCGATAACATAATACAAATTGCCAACGCTTAAGTTAAATTGTTCTCATTCTAGAAATGATGGTTTAAAAATCTTCCTAGTTCATGACATTAATAGCAAAGGGTTGCTGATGAAAACTGAATGCGAGAGAAACCTATCCTATCCAGCCACCAAAAATTTTTAATAGTGGGAATTGGTATACATAAAAGGCGAATAGAATCGAAGAAATGCCGATTATATGTATCATACATCAATTCCTAAAATTATTGGTGACAGTTGAATGAAAAAGTCGCCCTATCTGTACCAGATGGCGCTGTCTACCGTTTGAACTGTTGCCAAGTTTCCGAGTCACGTGGCAGGCATCTAATTTAGGAGGCCTATGCTAGAAGTCATAATTTTAGATTATAAATTTCAAAGTGGTAACTACTGATACAGGCATATCAATGGTGCGTTTAATCTGTAAGTATTAAATACAATATTTAAATAAATAAATATAAATAATAATTATCTATTGACATTCAAGTTATAAAGTAAGTGAAATAAAGTAAGAGAAATTACATAATTGACTATAAAATGCAGAATAAAATTATGTGTCTATTCGAATTGAAAAGGTAGAAATATTAGTAAGAATCCTTTTACATCTGGTCACATTTAACATTTATTGAGGAGTACTGTTAGCAAACACCCTTTTTTCACATCATTATTTTTAATCAGCATTTTACCTCTTATATCATCTCAGTTACCTATTCAAGAAATAATTTCTACAGGGAAAGTGATGTGGAAAAAAAAAAAAAAAAAAAAAAAGCGGGCGCTAAAGGTACTGCGGAATAAAATAAAATGTTATCAAGTATACCCTTTTACGAATATTAAAACTTCCAAATATTAAACACACCATAAAATTAATGACAGCACTACCGATTTCGAAAGGACGTGCCCTTCCTTCTTCAGGTGCAAAATATGGGCTACTACTTAACAGGCAAAAGCAAGATTTAGAACAGTGCAAAAGCCAAGAAGGGATGAACCTCACAACCAACCAATAGGAAGCAGAATTCAAAATCAGTTAGGAGGAACACAACCAAAAAAGAGAATACCAGAGAAAGAAACACAAAATACGAAAGAACGGAATTTTTAAATAATTTATTTATATATTTTATTTAAATACCTTATATTATTATATTGATTTTATTTATTGATTTTAGATATATTATTCATTTTTATTTATTTATTAGTTTATTCTTATTTATTCTTATTTATTTATTTATTTATATTTATTTATATTTTATTTTATTCTTTTTTTTATGAAGAAAATTATTTAATCGAATTAAACAATTTTTTTCCAGACTGTAAACAGCAAAATAGTATAAGATTTTTCACTACCAATTTTATAGCGATTAACGTAGATAGTTAAATTTTCAAGGAAATCCAACTCGAAAACGCGCTCGGCATAAAATTTAATTTAGCAGTTTAATTAATTTCTACGAATTAAAAGCTTAAGTAATTTAACATAAAATTTAACTTAGTAGTTTAGTTTTATTTAATTTAGTTTAGTATTAAACCTTATTCTGATTTTCTTTTTCCGAATGTTAATAAATCACTGAAAATATTACAATATACTATCATTTATGTAAATTTTGCTAAAAAAAATATAAAATATAGATGTGCGATTGGTGCATTAATAGTATGTGCAATCTGAAAGTTCATATTTTGTATTTTGTGAATATTAAAAGTTATTACTAGGCTACACGTTTGCAAAAGGAAAATATAGTGTAAAAAGTATAGATAAAAAATATTATTTGGAGTTTTTTAAGCACATATTTCAACTTAATGAACACACACACACACACATTTGTATATATTTTTAGATAGATAGATAGACTGAATGCATATGTATAAAAATACAGGCGAAAGTGGTTTAAAATGGTTCCCTTAAGGAAAAAACTTTTGTAAAATAATATAGCTTTAGAAACACTTTGCCTATTTGCTAATCTCTTCTCCACTATATTTTGCATTGTAATATATTTTAATAATATTTTAAATCTAAACTGTGTAGTAAAAAAAAAAAAAAAAAAAAAAAATAGATTTTTAAAAAAAGTGTTTAAAGGATCATTTTACCCTTACCAAAGGGAAAAATTATCCTTCATTTAAAAATAAGTGTACATTATTTTATATCGGTAAAATAAAGCATATAAAACTAATTATAACAATACATAAGGAAATAAAATAAGTAAACCAGGTCATATTTCTGTACATGAAAGATTGTATACCTAAATGAATGAGGAAGTTAGTGATTGCCTTATTATAGATTGCATGAAACCCACTTTTTCAAGGAATTCTATTCAGACATGTAATATTGCGATCGTTTAAATACCGATATTGCTTTTACTTGACCTGGTACAACTAATTTATGTGTTGCACTTTAGGTAGCACTGTCTGTATGGAAGGAAATATATGTGGATTGTTTTGCCAGCTAGAACCATAGACCACCTTCCCCAATGTGAAATACATCTTTTTTTTTTTTTTTTTTTTTTTCTCAAAAAAGCATCACTTGCCTAAAATCTTTCTTTTTTTCCTAATTTATTCTTAATGTTAAAGATTTTCAAAATTAGTAAAAAAGCAATTTATCTGATTTATGTAAAAAACATTTGCGTTACTTTACTTTTTTTTTTTTTTTTTCAAAAACTGCACTTGCTTCTTTTCTTTCTTTCTTTCTTTTTTTTTTTTTTTTGTCAGTAATACACGAAATGGAAAGATAAATTTAAAAATGATCCCTGTAACTGCTTTTAAATTTTATCTTTAGAACGAAACAGAACCGTTAACTCTGAATTTAACAGTTTCGTTTAATGGCCCTAAATTACGGTAAAATTAGCAATTTATGATAACTTTCTGCTATTCCATATATCTTCATTAATTTCAAATGTCTCTAGATTTCAGATAAATGCGATGCATTAAATGCTTTTTATTTTGTTCATTCTCAGTCCCACTAGCTTCAATAAATTAAAGCTTTATTTTAATTTATTTATTATTCATTTTAAACATATTATCAGTTTTTGTCGGAATAAATTTAGAAATAATTTTATTGAATATAAGAATACTATTTTTGCTACATAAAATATTTTTATTAAAAAAAGATAAATTAGAAATACATAAAAAAAAAAAAAAAAACTGTTCAACAAATTTGAACATTTTTCTTTCTTTTATGTAAAACTACGTCGAGATGTGAGTCCAGAAAATATAGTTATAATGACATATTGCAATTTAGAACACGAAAATATTTCACTATGTTATAAATAAGATCTTTATAGTTCAGATCGTCTAAAATGTGCATGTTGGGGGAAATGGTGCGTGATAACAAATAATAATAATAATTACAGAATCGTTATTTTAGACCAAAAATGCGCAATAAACACATTTTTTGCGAACAAATAAATTAAAATGATTTTTCCGCGACTTCACTACACAAATGCTGATTTTATATCATTTTTCTCCTTGTTCTATAATTAGGATTCACGCCAGTAATGAAAATTAAGTGGTATAAAAAGACCACCTAAAACAGGGGGTAACCAACCCGCGGCATTCGGGCCACATTCGGCACGCAGTGTAATGTTTTGCTGCCCACTATGAATTTCAAGAAAAAATATAATTGAACATCGACTAAATTAACATAGCAAAATTTGATAAATCCGGTTTGACACTTGAGAGCGAAAATATCATGAAAGGTTACAATAGCTGTCCGAAGTAAACACTAAAGCAAATAACAGAATCAAATGTCGCTCTAAATAAATTATTTGATTGTTGCAATAATTATTATTTTAATTATTATTGTTTATGTATTGCCAAAAATTATTAAATATTCTATTTATAAGTCATAAATAACATAGTATATAGTATATAATTCAACAGTAATTGACTAATATTTATTAATAAACACTTCGCAAATTTTCACCTACAGTCGGTAACAAAAGTGTCCGAACACTAGCAAAAATTCCCATGTAAAAAAAGTACACTTCATACGGTTTTGTTAAGTAAATCCTTGTCGAATCCTGTTCTTAGTCAGTGTAAGAACAGGATTCGATAAGGATTTATTTAACAAAACGGTATAAAGTGTGCCTTTTTACATAGGAATGTTTGCTAGTGTTCGGACACTTTTGTTACCGACTGCACATTACCAGTTTCTTGGATATAAAATAAATAAATAAATAAATAAAAACTTCAAATGGACCATTTAGCTATTGATGTTTATCAAACAAACATAAAATTAGCCAGTAACTTTCTAACTATTAGTTGAACCGCAGATTTGAGATGATTTAAAGGACAGTTATCGTTTACTTTCATTAAAACATTTAAAAAAAAAAGTATTTTCTAGGACATCGACGTTTTTTAATGTGTAGTGTTATACTTTTGTATCAATCTTGATACTTAAATATATATTTTTTCTAAATGATTTACTCTATATTTACATCAATATGTTATATACAAACAAACATAAAATTGGCCAGTAACTTGATACATTTGTTAATTGATACATTTGTATCAATTTCGAGTTGTATCAATTTTATCGTTTACTTTCATTAAAACATTAAAAAAAAAGTATTTTCTAAGACATCGTTTTTTAATGTGTAGTGTTATACTTTTGTATCAATCTTGATACTTAAACATATATTTTTTTCCAAATGATTTACTCTATATTTACATCAATATGTTATATACAAACAAACATAAAATTGGCCAGTAACTTTCTAACGATTTGTTGAACCGCAGATTTGAGATAATTTAAAGGACATTTATCGTTTACTTTCATTAAAACATAAAAAAAAAGTATTTTCTAAGACATCGACTTTTTTCAATGTGTAGTGTTATACATTTGTATCAATTTTGATACTTAAATAAATAAATAAATAAATAAATATGTATATATATGTATTTCAAATGCTTTACTCTATATTTACATCAATATGTTATATATATATTTTATCCTAAAGAGAATTTCGTAATTCAATTTGTTTACTAAAGGTGATTCTGCACATATCTTATGTTTGAAGATCAAATTTCCATTCTCACAAAAACGTACTTTCGTTATAAAGATAGGAAATGCGTTTCGGAAGTTCTCCTGGGATAAGAACAAAAGTCCTAATATATTGTTTGAAGAAAGCATTAGTTATTTATGCTTCTATATTTATTTCTGTTTATTTTATCATGCGAAATTGATTTCATTATATTGTGACAAAAAGTATCATTTAGCAGAGAAGTTCCTTTTTGTTCGGGCACATAAAAACCGTTTAATTTAATATAGTTTAATTTTTAGGTATAAGAAAGACAGTTTTTTTTTTTTTTTTTTTTTTTTTTTTGAACAAACAAATAGAACAGGGGTAGGTTTTCGCAACTCAAAAAAAAAAAAAAGACGGCCTTTTATTATTATTATTATTATTATTATTATTATTATTATTATTTTAAGAAACTGGGGATATTTTTAATAATGTCAAATATTATGCTTTTTGAAAATAAATAAATAAATAAATAAATGAAAATAAATAAATAATAAGTAAAATAAATAAGTAAAAATCTCACGAAATTTAATTTTTGTAGGAGAACTCTATGCATCAAATTATTAATTTTAAAGATATTGCCTTTTAAAATTTCATTACATTTAGGAATCAAGGGACATCAACAGCTTTTACCATAATACGAAAACTCTTATATTAAATAAAAAGCAACTTTATATTGAAGAAAACTGAATAAATTTGTAAAAATAATCATTTTTGAAGTCTTTTGATATGTAATTTTTAGTTGCAACCTATTATCAGTCATAATGAAACAAATGTGAATAACTGGTCGTATTTTACGGTCATAACGAAAGAATTGTAAAGGAGCTATTTTAAGAAGAGTTTAACGTTATAACTTACAAGGAGACGGCAAGGGTGTGGGGTCCTCAAATCGAACGGAGGTTCCGCGTGTAATTAGCACTCAGTGAGTGTATTCATATATTCAAACCCTAGAGCGCACTACTTAGCCATCGCCGAGAAAAAAATTCCTGAAGTTTGAAATTTTTTTTTTTTTTTTTTTTTTTTTATTTGTATTAAAATTTAATGAATCGTTATAAACAATTTCTTTTCAACTTTTATACATTGTTATTCGCAATTTTAATAATTTCTAACTTTTTAACGATTAGAACTTAGAACTGTAGATACAATAAATACAAAAACCACAGTTCTTTTAAACATTACCATTCATTTTTTATAAAATAACATATTATTAAATACAATGAATATTTATGATTATACGTTTAATTTGATGTCATAGATAATTGTGATAAAGAATTTTTCTTTGTGTTACCGTAAAAAAAAAAAAAAAAAAAAAAAAAGAAAAAAAAAAAAAAAAAAAGAAAAAGAAAAACTATACAGTCGGCAATAAAATTATTCAAGCACTAGCAATAATCTCTATATATTAAAAAAAAAGTTACTTTCACTGGCGTCAAATATTTTTGTCTTCGTCCGCTTCTTCTCTCGGAGGGCAGGTTCCTCCGCGTCATGAGAGATATCAATGTGTTCCGAACACTCGAAGGAAGACATTTTAGCTGCTTAGAAATTTCATTCATTTTAATTAAAGAAGCTATTAACTAAAAACGACGGGTTTATGAAGGTACTCTATTTGACACCTTGAAAAAAGTTTCTCCCAGTGACGTTGCTCTTTTGTCATGAAGTCATTTTACACTGGAAAATTAAAATATGATCCATGGTTGTAGGTAGGTACGTAAGTAGGTTAGCTGGGTTTAACGTCACACCAGTACTGCACTATTGTTAAATGGCTACGGTCTGGGACGTACCCCCAGGGATGTTTCGTAGACATGCCATCACAATTTTGATCCTCAGCGGAGGGGATGGCTCCCCCGCTTTGGGGATCCCCAGAGGTATAGTTTTGCTGGGAACATGGAGAACTTTTCGGCCACGACGGATTTTATGTGCACCAGCCAACATTAGTGTACACGGCGGTCTTTGACCGGCTCAAGCTAGAATTTGCAATCTTCCAGTTACAAGCTCGGCGGGTGGGGTTACGTGGCCTGGATCCATGGTTGGAAAAAAGAAATAAAAAGGGTCATATACTAAAGTTATAATGCAAAATAGTCTAAATATTTCGAATTTATTTCTATTCAAATAAATATATAAATAAATTGCTGATTTTAATCATAATTTTCATAAAAATAAATAAAACATAATGTGGTATTAAATATTATGTATTTCAATTTGACACTGAATATGGGATTTTTATGATATTTTTCTGCTTTTGTATTGTGTTATGCACTATTAATATTCCTATTCAGGGAAAAACAAAGCAGAGAATAGGCAAGTAGAGCTCTGCATGGCTTAATAAGTAAAGTGAGTCGGGGGGAGGCGAAGCCTCCCTCGGGGGTTGGTGAGCGAAGCGAGCAGGGGTCAAAGCCCCCTAGTTTCTGTATAAAAAAGGTGCACTTGATACCGCTTTGTTAAATAAATCCTTGTCGAGTCATGTTCTTAGTCAGTCTAAGAACATGATTCGACAAGTATTTATTTAACAAAACAGTATTAAGTGTACTTTTTTTAATAAAGGAATTATTGCTAGCGCTCGAATAGTTTTGCTGCAGACTGTAAGTGCTAGATTCACCAAACTCTATGGAGTTCCTGCAAGGGTGATCACTAACATACAGGGTGAGTTTGACATAATCTGCCAAACGAAAGGAGGTGATAGAACAGCCCATGGGGAGCATAAAACGCCATAGATACCCTGTCCTATCTCTAACCGTTTCCGAGTTACGGTAGATAGAAGAAAAATCTGTTTTTTT
Organism: Salticus scenicus; assembly: GCA_963930645.1. NCBI lineage: Eukaryota > Metazoa > Arthropoda > Arachnida > Araneae > Salticidae > Salticus > Salticus scenicus. Next base: position 117,132,544 of record OZ005655.1, read on the forward strand.
CCATCCCGTCTGACAAAACCCAAATTCGCGAGCTTTTTGAAACACTTACACGCAAAATAAGCACATATTTGGAAAGAACAGAAAAAATTCTATCTGCTGACGGCGAGCTACAAGCACTAAATCATTGGCAAAGTTTAAAATCGAGTTGTCACCAAATTTTTAACCGGCAATTCTGCAAACACCATTCAAGCTAAAATCGGTCAAATTTACCAAAAACGTCTCCATTCCACAAGCTTTAGAATGAGCCCACAATAAACCATATCGGTGTTCTAGTTCAGGAGAAATTTAGCCTTTTGTTTGAAATACATCACTGAAAACGGTGTTCTTCGAGAAGGAGACTCACGGGGTGCCGTGGTCGCTCATGATTTCATGTCCGCCTTCAGCCCGCTGTTTTGTCAGATGCAAAAAAGAAAGTTTTAAAGACAAACAAGAAAAATAGCAGTTGTATTAAGTTTACAAACACAATGGAATGGAAACAAAAGAAGTATGACGTTTCTCAAGACTTTCACAAAAAAATATGCAAAAAAAAAAAAAAAAAAAAAAACGCATCTCACGTTCTTTACAAATTAATATGCAAAAAAAAAAAAAAAAGACTAGCTCACATTTATGATTAAAGCACATATGCATTCGAAAGGATGTGTGAAATTTAGTGCCGCTGCTGAAATTGGTCACCCCCACACCTGATACATGTCCTTGCCCGCTTACGAACGGAAACCACAGTAGCTCTTAGCGAAAGCTCATCCCTCAGTTTTATTATTGCATCATCGAGACGGCTGCTTAAATCGTGCAAACTGGCAACTTCTGTGCGGTAAACTTCTTGCTTCAGGAAACCCCAAACATAGAAGACCAATGGAGTGAGATCTGGCGATCTAGGTGACCAAGGAATTGGTCCATTACGACCAATCCACCGCGGATACTGCTGATTCAAGAAGTCCCGAACGGCATTGGAAGAATGTGCAGGGGCCCCATCGTGTTGGAAAATAATTTCCGCTCGTTGGGGTACAGGAATGACATCAAGTAATCCTGGAAGATTATGTTCCAGAAACTCCAAATATGTATTGCTTGTCAGATGACCATGGAACACATGTGGACCTATCAAGCGATCGCTAACCACTCCAAGCCAAACATTTAGGCTGAATCGCGTCTGGAACGATGTGTTCCGTGTTACAAATGGATTTTGTTGAGCGGAATGATGCCAGTTATGTAAATTTAACATGCCATCCTGAGTGAAAAGTGACTCATCTGTCCACAGTATCGTTCTAAGGAAATGGTGTTCCACAATATCTCGCTCTAAAAGCCAGCGGCAGAATGTTGCCCGCTTTTGGAAATCTGAGCTGCGTAATTCTTGTACCGGTGTGAAGTGGTATGGATGATACTGGTTTTTGCGCAAAACATTCATCACTTTACTTTGGGAGATTCCACCTTCTCTCGCAAGTATGCGTGAACTCATATTTGTAATTTCCTCCACTCGGTCGAGTACGGACTCCTCAGCGGTGGCGGAGCGGCGACCATGGCCCCTTTCGTACTAAAGAATGACCTACTCTCCCTAAGCCTTCGATGAATTGCGGCATATACAGCAAGGTTGGGCGCACGACGATGTGGATAACGTAGACGGTACTCTTCTTCGGCTCTCCGAGAGTTACCATAGTAAAATCCATACGCAAAATGCATATCCGCGTACTCTTCATCTGTAAAACTAGGCATATTTGTTTACAGGTTGGAAAGTAGGACAATTTGATCCCTGTGATGACTTCAATTGAAAATTAAAATACAGAAGGGTAAACAAAAAAGGATAAAAATTCAATATTAATTTACAAAAGTAGAAGAAAAAAAGTGCTACGGAATAAGAATCAACTTGGTTAATTAGCACCAATGTAGGAAAACATACTAAGTATGAACTAAGAGAGACCAAGTAGACGTGAGAGCAGCGCGAAAAGAATCGGCCGAGCTCAGGGAAAGTCCAGAAAATGCTAAAGCAATAAGCAGCATAAAACGTAAAAGAAGCTGACGAGCTAATGAGCTGTTACAGCTGTTACTCGCCTTTTGTACCCGCGAGTGGGATGCGCGCGCAGGAAGGTTGGAATACATCTGCATATCACTAAGAGTCCATATGTAGATAGTCACGAATTTCCATACGTTCTATTTACTCACCATCGTTTCGTTTGCCGAATTTCGCCGAATTTCAGTGATGCATTTCAAACAAAAGGCTAAGTTTCTCCTGAACTAAAACACCGATATGGTTTATTGTGGGCTCATTCTAAAGCTTGTGGAATGGAGAAGTTTTTGGTAAATTTGACCTATTGTAGCTCTGACGGTGTTTGCAGAAATGCCGGCTAAAGAATTTGGTGACAACTCGATTTTAATCTTCGCCAATGTTTTAGCTCTTGTAGCTCGCCTTCAAATTAAGGTATCCTGATGTAAATGTTGTCACCCGATAGGATGTTTTCTGCTCTTTCCAAATATGTGCTTATTTTGCGTGTAAGTCTTTCAGAAAGCTCACAAATTTTAGTCTAAGATCCCGCTGCAAAATTGCTACATTCATCGAGTATGTAATCAAAATCAGATTTTTATATTCAATTATAAAAGGGACTATATGTTTTGGCCGGGTTGCCTAATAAAATATGGCCGCTAGTATTTTTAATTAAATTAATATTAATTGACTTTTTGGAGAGAAATTTCACTCATTTGTTATTGGAAAAAACTGTACTCCACATCATAGACATATACATAGTGAACTTGAAAAGTAATGGTTGCCGTTGCGCGTTTGGCCGCTACCTCTTCGCAGCCAGGTGCAAACAGGTAGTTTTTTGGGGCGTTTATACGTTCATGGCGTATATTCATCATTTATATATCAAATTAAAGCTAATTCTTTTCTGCACATGGTAAACTTCGTCTGCCAATGTAAAAGTGGCCGCAAGTAGGGGTTGCCAGCTGTTAAAGATTGCTTAGAATGAAAGTTAGCGCGCTACATCGTTCGTCAGACAAGGATGGCGATAGCCAATTGTAGCGTTTTTGAAGCTTTCGCGCATGCGTCAATTGATAGTGTTCACAACCAATGGCACAAACAGTTGTAGAAAAGAATTTCAGAACTCCAAAAGAAATATAATTAATAAATTTTTGTGTGGTTACATTTAAAATTCTCTATAAATATAAAACATTTATTTCTCAATAAATAATCAAATTGTCCTTTCTCTATATAATTAGAACATATAATAAATATGTGAAAAATAATAACCCTGGTTATTCATGTAGACGAAGTTTATATTATACCTGTAATGTTTTAGGAAATATTTGATTTATTATTATTATTATTATTATTATAGATTACATATTCAGTAAATATTCAGTAAATAGGACAAATTACTTGAGGTATACAAATTAAACGGAACATTGAAAAAAGGATTAAATATTTAATGAAACCTATATATTACATTTTTATATAATTTATTCAAAATCTGAATCATCGCTACTCTCACTTTCATTGCAGCCATCACTTTCATCGTCACAAATATCAAAATCCTCTTCATTATCAGTACGAATGATAATAGAATTATATAGCACACTTTCAACTTGCATTGGCGCTGAATCTCCTAAGAACCATGTTGGTTTGAGAAAACCATCTAGGATCCACCCATTATTTTCTGCATTAAACTTAATACAATTCGGCTCAGTAGCATTTAGCCACATCGAATTAACAAAGATCGTCCGCAACAATTTTTGCTTTAAAGATTTCCAACAAGGTAGAATATGAGTTGAGTTGAAGCCCTTAAGTTTTTTCAAAAACTTTTCATTGTTTTTTTTTTTTTTTTTTTTTTTGTAGCATACGTCTTATTGAACAAAATGAATCTTCCAGTATTAACATTTTGGCAATCAACGATACCATACATAAGGCACGTAAACTCTTGGACTACAGCAGTTTTACTTTCGTCAAAAATGTCATTAGGGTCAGTCAAAGATGCGAAAACTTGTTGAATTCTCGGGTGTTTAACAAAAATGTTATAGGGCCTTACTTTCCCTTTATTGAAGAATGCAGTCGTATAATCACAACCTGTGAATGCGTGAAACGCTGGCAACGCAATACATAAAGTTGGGCTCAATTTTTTTGTCAATTCCGTACAATTTATACATATTTCGTCTTTACTATTCTTTTTTTTGGATGTACTATTTGCAAACCAAATTTGTAAATGAGGAAATGTGTGCAGATTACCTAGTAGAATTATTAAAATATCAGTGTCACTTGCTTTCACCAATATTTTAGACTCTTTACCTACTTTGCTTATATGAAATATTATTCTCGTATCTGCTTCCTCATGTTGGCATTCTAATTCAGTTTCCTCTTGTTTCACAACACAATTTCCAGAAGAGCAATATGAAAAACATTGTTCTCCAACAGTAATAAAATTTTTTTTTGTTTTCTAATACTGAAACAAAAGAGTTGTTATCCCAGTGAGAAGCTAAAAATTTAACTAGAGCTTCTTTAAAACGAAAATTCTTTAAGCTTTTTGTAAAATCACTGGGTCTCGTTTGTAACGGACCATTAATTGTATATGGAATATCAATTTCCTGTCGATCTTGTCTTTCACAATCTTTGATTGAAGGCGTTAAATATCTATCAAATATGATATGTACTTCGCGAGCGCTTTTTGAACAAAGCTTCACCAATATCGATTCAGCTAGCTTTCCAAATGTTTGCGGCAAAGTAGAGCCAATCTGATACAAATAGTAGAAACCATCAATAATTTCTATATCAATTTGTCCGGGATTGGCTGATACAATCTGTGATGTTAAGTGTTTACTTAATGCAGACTTGTCCGTTTTGAGCATGTAGCCTGAACAATGGAATAGTGCAGGCGGTATTGGTGCAAGAGGATATGACAAACAGTACTCAATGTCAATCTTGTTATCTATAGCTATTGCCAACAGCCGTCCAAAAATGTCTCGTTCCATTTTAATTAAAGCTTTGTTGTCTCCGGTATTACTCTTGATCCTTTTTTTTACACAATCAGATGCAAAATTATGTATTTTATTACGTCTAATTGATTTCACAAATCTTGTAGGATCTTCAAAACATTTGTTCTTGACCCAATGACTTGCTGTTCAGTAAACAATTTGCGACATCTAAAGATGCCGCCTTACCAGTTGACAGATTGAACAAAATATTTTTGTCCAGGTTTTCAGAAAAATGATTCATTGTTTTCTTTATGGTTTCAATAATGCTGTCCAAAGTTTTGCTATCTTTTTCAATTCGACTCTTTTGTAGTGAATGTGATGTATCATCAGCTTGTGATAACCCTATTTCTGTTTTTACTACTGATAAGATTTTAGCCCTCATGCTGTGGCTAAGAGCCCATCTTTGTCGTGCAGATATAGAGTTTGTGAAATGGCTAACACCAGTCAAGGTATTACCAGCATCAGCATTACTCGTCTGTTCTAAAGTCAGGTCCACAGGCGATCTACTTAAGCATGATTTTGTGCGCCTAATACCAAAGGCTCCTTCACGAAATTCCATAACCAGAGTTGAGTTTTCAATTTTCAGCTTGATTAAATTATTTAAATACATAGCAGCCCATTTGGAGTAATTTGGTAGATTGAACGCAAAGAAGTAATCACACATCTCGAAGATAGAATCAAGGTAAAGCTCAAAATTACTGCAACGAATACTTCTAGAAAATCGAAGATAGATGTTGACGAGTTCTGTGTATTGCAAATAACATTGAGCAGTCTTTCCATGGCCACCCTGCAATGTGACTTCGCGAAACTGTTTGTAATCCTCTAGTATTTTTTGCAGGGAGTCAGTTAAAACAATGCTTTCATTAATTTCACATGAAGTATTTCTTACCGCTTCTAAATCTTCATTTAATGTTTCAAAATCACTTTCAATTTCTGATAAAAAAATTTTGAAAATGAAGAACTTGCAAGGCACCAGAAGCCAAAGGATGTAGCCGTTTACACCGATTAAAGTGTTTGCTATCCAAGAAACTATTCATTGATCCTCCCGCTAGTGCCTCAGCTTCTACCAAAATCTCTATTAACCCACTGGAGTCAATATATTTACCTATGGCTTTGAAGTATGCCATTCGCATATGAAATGCGCCTAAATTAATAAATACATTATCGAATTCAGGTTTTTTAGTATTTTGAATTTGCATAGCCAATTTGGCTATTGCTAAATCGTAAGTGATTATAAAAAAGAAATTAAAGAATATTTAATAAATTTAAGCTCACATTTTTTTTCTCCAAATAAAGCTATTTTTCGAAAAAAAAAAAAAAAAAAAAATCTTTCAACACATTACAAATCCAGAATCAATGCATTATCATCTTATGCACATTTTTTTTTTCGGTGCGGATTTTAAGTAAAAGTAATTGCCAATTTGCCAATTTTAAAGAAAACCCAAGATCCCCCCCCCCCAAGGAAAAAAAAAAAAAAAAATTCATTTTCCCAAACTGCGCACAACGAAATCTCTGCCCCCAAACATTTTCCCCGAAGCTTCAGAAATCCCCGAAATCGAGAAAAATCCTCAAGTCTGGCAACACTGATGAAAAAGCAGCTGAATAGTTGTGAACACTATCAATCGACGCATGCGCAAAAGCTTCAAAAACGCGTACAATTGGCTATCGCCATCCTTGTCTGACGAACGATGTAGCGCGCTAATTTTCATTCTAAGCAATCTTTAACAGCTGGCAACCCCTACTTGCGGCCACTTTTACATTGGCAGACGAAGTTTACCATGTGCAGAAAAGAATTAGCTTTAATTTGATATATAAATGATGAATATACGCCATGAACGTATAAACGCCCCAAAAAACTACCTGTTTGCACCTGGCTGCGAAGAGGTAGCGGCCAAACGCGCAACGGCAACCATTACTTTTCAAGTTCACTATGTATATGTCTGTGACGTGGAGTACAGCTTTTTTCAATAACAAATGAATGTAATTTCTCTCCAAAAAGTCAATTAATATTAATTTAATTAAAATTACTAGCGGCCACATTTTATTAGGCAACCCGGCCAAAACATATTGTCCCTTTTATAATTGAATATAAAAATCTGATTTTGATTACATACTCGATGAATGTAGCAATTTTGCAGCCGGATCTCAGACTATTTGGTTTTTTTCAGACGGGATGAAAAAAAACAGGTTTTTCTTCTATCTACCATAACTCGGAAACGGTTAGAGATAAGACAGGGTTTCTATGGTGTTTTATGCTCCCCATGGGCTTTTCTATTACCTCCTTTCATTTGGCAGATTATGTCAAACTCACCCTGTATATATAAATTTTCAGTTCGTTCAGATACGGTGTTTAGATGCTATTGCACTTTAAATAATTTGAGCTCATAGACTATAATGATAAAGAAATTTTCGTATAGATACACAAAAATCGCAAAATCAAATTTTTGTCATGTTAACAATACTTTCCTCACGGAAAGTAAAAAACACGAACCTGCAATACAAAAAAGAAAATAATAATAATATTATTCAAAAAAGTTGCTGCTAAATTTCATTTGTATAGGCGAAACCCGTGAAATTATTTTTGATGAAGAATAATTACGATATATTTCAGCAGTTTTTCCAAATAATATTAACCCCACAAAAAATGCTTTTATTTAATTTCTTTGGATGTTTTGTCTTCTATGGTAAATTTTAAATTAGATATTTCCAGCATATAATCTCTAATTTCACATGAACTGTAGAATCATATAAGTAAATAAGATTTTAATAGCAGCTAACAGCTAAATGCACCGAAATACTACTTTTATATCACAGCAGCCAAGTCTCCCGATTTTGGCGGAAGAGATACTATTAAAAATCACTGGTGCTCATTCTTCCGAAAAGAACAAAAAGTCTGGTAACTATGGTTGTAAAAAGTGAGATGGAGAGTAGTCTACAAGATGTGCCATTTCAGTATGCTACGGTGTTAAGTGGCCCTTTTATTTTCTTTTATTATGAATATAGTATGACCTGAAATAGAAATTTGTGAAAATAAATATATGGTAGGGGATCGAGCAGAGTCAACATAAGCAAACTAGTTTGAGATAATATTAAGTAAACTATAAAGCAAATATATTTAAAAAATTTCTCTCTGTAAGATTAAAGGAAGTGAACTAGCTAAACCGAAAAATTGAAGAACAAATCCTTCATCCGTATTTCTAGAATCGTTCTCTTATAACTTTCTTTTTATTCAAATTTTACTCTCCGTATAATATGAAGCAAAATTTGATATCAGAACTTGCAAAATAAAAAAGATCGCACTGAATATCCCATTTACATTATGCAAAAAACAATTTTTTTTTTCTTTAAGAGCATAAACAGTATCACGTTTCCAAAGCTAAATTTATATTTATTGGGAATCGCTACAGTGAATAACATACAAAACATTTAAAGGTCTGTTCTATTTCAAAGCATAATAATGCATAATACACTTTTTTGTGATATATTAATGTTCTATATTACTGAAAAATTCTATTTTATTTCAGCTGTAGATAATAGAAAAACGGCTTACATGACATGTTTTCATTCTCCAAAAAAAGGTGTTATGATGCATTTTATTTAATATTAAACGAAAACTGTAATTTATTAAATTATCTAAATATAGCTTTATAAGATATGCAAAACGAAAAGTGTGTATAACGTTTTTCTTTTTCTTTCTTTTTTAACTAGATTACAAAATAATTATTTTTAATTATATTTACCTTACACAATTTTTATATTAATAATGATAATGGCATGCAATTACTTACGTATACACATACAAATATATATAGAGAGAGCGGATTATTTGCAGGGGTAGAAATTTGGCGCAGAACTCATACCGGAATTCATTAAACAAAATTTTATTCTTCGTAAACCAGCGATTTTATAAGCAGAGAAAGATTTTAGTATCATACATGTCATATACATATTTCAGAACTCATACCGGTGTTTATCAAAGAAAATTTTCTTCTTAAACCAACGATTTTATAAGTAGAGAAAAATATTACCTCTTTGGCTGAATTGAGTTCCGATCATAATCCAATTAAAATTAATATTCAAATTCGTCTTGCCCTGATCCTCCCCCCCCCCCAAAAAAAAAAAAAAAATCTCGTACAAATTGGACTCAATTTACTAACTTTATTAACGATATCCCCCCACCCTTCCTTCAATCAATAGCAGTAATGACATAGATCTCCTGGTAAATATCATCACTAAAGATATTAAGAGTGATATTGATTATGCTACTACTGTCAAACCTGTCAAAGATTTTTTTTAAATTAGACCCGCGCGTCCGCATTCTCACTACTAATAAAAATAGTGCCAGAAAAACTTGGCAACGTACGCATAGAATCCAAGATAAAATTATTCTCAATAGAGCTCAGCGGTATCTTAAGGATTATCTTACCAAAAAACGCAATGACAGTTGGAGCGAATTCCTCGAATCAATGTTTCCAGAGGATAATTCTATCTGGAAAGCGGCCAGGAGATTTAAAAGCTCTTTTGAGCCCTTACCCCCTATCTTTATTCCAAATTCCCAGAACTATGCGTACACTAATGAAGAGAATACCAATGCCATTGCTATGAACCTCGAGACACAATTCCAAGGCAACCCTATCGATAGTGATGAAACTGAGAGAAAAGTCAATTCTACTGTTAGAAGATTCTTGAATAACTCCATTCCTCCCTCTGATTTTTTGGTAACCCACGCTGATGTCATCCGCGAAATCAAAAAACTTAAAAATAAAAATCCCCTGGCATCAGTGGAATCACTAATGACTCCCTCTGGAATCTACCATTCAGTTATATTCCAAAAATCACCCATCTGTTTAATAATATTTTTAAATTTAATTATTTCCCTTTCTATTGGAAAACTGCAGTAATTCCTCCGGTTCTAAAACCTGCCAAACCCCCTGATAGGGCTTCGAGTTATCGCCCAATCTCCCTTCTGAATGTTTTAAGTAAATTATTAAAAAGCCTTTATTGCTCAACAGATTGATTCTCATATTGCAGAAAATAATATTATGATCCCAGAACAATTTGGTTTCAGCAATGGCCTTTCAGCCCCTCACCAGGTCTACAGGTTAGTTGAGCACATTAACACCGGCAAAATTCGGAAGCAATATACTGCGGCAGTTTTTCTTGACATTGAAAAGGCATTTGACAAAGTTTGGACCCCTGGCTTAATTTTTAAACTTATTAATTACAACTTTCCCTCTTCCCTTATTAAATTAATTCATAGTTACCTACTTGACAGAAACTTCCACGTGAAGGTGAAAGACACACTTTCACGGAATATTTTGCCCATTTTGGTGTTCCTCAAGGCTCTAAAATTAGCCCTAAATTATTTAATCTTTATATTAACGATATTCCCCGTTACTCCCATACCCCATTGACTATTTTTGCAGACGATACCTGTATTTTCGCTTCAAGCATCAACAGGCATTATGCTATTTCTGCGATTTCCCATCACATCAAAAATTTAGTTAACTGGTTCTATAAATGGATAATAGCATTTAATACTAACAAAACTGAAGCTATTCTTTTTTGCAAGTGGAAGAAATTCAATGACATCTGATAAACGAGATAAATTCCAAATTAGCCTCTGCACCCCCCTTACCATGGTGAAATCACTGTAAATACCTTGGTGTTATTCTAGGCCAATCTCTCACTTTTCAACAACACATTCTCACCACGCGTAATGAATTCCGTGCAGCTAAAAGTAAATTATTACTAAAGTAGAATATTAAAGATACTTTTAAATAACTTTAAAGTAGAACATTAAAGATAGAATTTAATAATTGCAGATAAATTTTGTTTTATTAAAAAGTGCTTTATAATAATGCAAAAATTACTTTAAAAATATTGAAAACCAGCAAACCCGTACGAAATTTTCGCACTTTCTTTTCTTATTTAATTTTAAATTTTGTAGCTCATAAATTTTATACCCAATTTCACCGCCTAATTAAAATTTTAATTTATCAGAAGCAGAATTATTATTAGAACCAAATTAATATTGTGCAATAGTGAAACCAAAATTATTCAAAGAAAGGTTTCAAAATAAAATTCATGGTTCACGACCCAGTTTTCATACTTTCGCAGGCAGTATAGTTTTAGTATAGGACCCCAATGACTCTTTTTAAATTTTTGTCGCCGTATTAGCGATGACATTTTATTTATTTGTTTTGGCATAAATTTTTGTTTTAAAAAACTAATTCCTATTTTGATTATACTTTTTTATGAATGCTTTTTTTAGTCAATTTATGATAATAAATTCCTATTTTGTACATATCTTTAAAGTATTGCTAGGTTTAAAATGAGGCTCGCAAAGATTCTGAGGAAGCAAATTTAAAAATACATTTTTCCATAAAATGGTCTCACAAGACAAATGTCATTTTTTTTTTTTTTTCATACGAGATCATTAAGCTGAAACCGCGTGCTTAAATATTGTCCATTTATAAATATTATTACTTTCCGAAGACAATAGTGAGGAAAGCGATGTAATCATGCCAAAAATCCGAATTTGAGATTTTGATGTTTCTATACGTTTCGAAGTCCCCTGAGTCTTTCACTATTTTTAACACGCTTTTATTAGCTTCACCTGTATGTATGTTTGTATGTATATTTGTATGGATGTTTGTATGAATGTATGTTTGTAACCGCTCTGGGAGCAAGCAAAAAACTTATATTGTAAAAAAATACTTTCCCTACGTGAGCGATGTGGCGTTGAGGTAAGGCTCCGCGCTACGAACCTTAAGGTCCAGCGTTCGATCCCAGTCAGGGGCGATTTTTTAAAATGGTTTTTGTTTAATTCTAAGTTATTTTAATTAAGGATTTAAATGTATGTAAATATTATGGTGTGTCACTCACACGATTTTCTCTTACCCTGCATTTTAATACTAAGATAGTTATTTTGTGCTTTTTAGTTCATATTTCTATAAAAGCGTGTTCTTTAATTTTTTAAAACTATAATATTATCTTTAGTCAAGTTGCTTCTTTATATGTGACACTTTTCCCGCGGTTAAGCATGATGCTTGTTTTTTCTGGCAAAACACTACACTAGTGTCTTTCTTCTAGCTCATAGCTGGTGACACAACGGAGTATGTAGTTGATATATATAAGCATCCGTGCTCTTCTGCTTCTTTTCTGTCACATACACAAAATTAGCCAGCAGTCGACGATCCCATGAATTAAAATTCAAAACAGAAACCACTTTTTATCAGATGTCAAATGTCTTTCATAGAAAGAAAACAAAAATATCTTTAAAAATACGTCAAAACGTAACAAAATACCAAAATATCAATGTCTTTCTAACAAAATATTTTGTTCATCTAATGATGCCATTAAAACTTTTTCTTGTACAATGGTGATTTAACTAACGCACATTATTACGATGATGTATGTGTGTGTGTGTGTATGTGTGTGTATGTATGTGTGTATGTATGTGTGTGTGTATGTGTGTGTATGTATGTGTGTATGTATGTGTGTGTGTATGTGTGCGAGTGAACACGCTAGAGTCTAAACGCTTTGCTCGAATGAGCTGTAATTTGTACGCATATTGAAAGTCACCGTAGCCTACCCTATATGGTAACCCTATTGGTTTTGATGAATGTAGCACTTACAGTTTTTTTACAGGGACACAAAGAAAAATTCTTTATCATTATGGCCTATGGGACCAAAATCTTAAAAGTGCGATAGCATCTAAATTCCTTATTCAATTGAGCAAAGAATTTATACGCATATTATAGATCACGGATACTCAATCTGTATAGATTTTGGAGAATCTAGCACTTATAGTTTTTTTACAGGGACACAATGAAAAATTCTTTATCATTATGGTCTATGGGGCCAAATTTTTAAAAGTGTGATAACGTCTAAACGCCTTATTAATCTGAGCAAAAAATTTGTACGCATGTTATAGGTCACAGTTGCCCCAACTGTATAGATTTTGGTGAATTTAGCACTTACAGTTTTTTTACAGGGACACAAGGAAAAATTATTTATCATTATGGCCTATGGAACCAAATTTTTAAAAGTGTGATAGCATCTAAACGCCTCATTCAATTGAGCTGAAAATTTATATGAATATTATATATCACTGTTGCACTAATTATAAGCATTTTGGTGAATCTTGCATTTATAGGTTTTTACAGGGACTCAACGAAAAATTCTTTATCATTATGATCTATGGGCTCAAAGTTCAGTAGCGTTAAATAAAACGTAATATTTGGAGAAAAATACTCAAACACTCTATTAAGGTTTTTTCTCTTTTGTTTGTATAACAACTCCTCTTTTTTTTATTTTATCTACAAAACTGTTAATTACTCAATGTTCGGAAAGTCGAGTGGAGCCACTCCAGATTTTTATTTATTTATTTATTTATTATTCATGTGTATTTTATTAATTACATCACTATCCTATCGTTTCGAAAAAATGTAATCGTATTTGGTCCACGTTAGAGAAATATTATATAATATAGATATTTGCCTTTTTTTTTTTTTTTTTTTTTTATTCAAACATTATTTTATAAGTATTTTTTTAAACTCAAATACACAAAACCATACACGTAATATACATAATACTTTAATAGAATAATGAATTAGCAAAGATTTTTTTTTTATAATTATTTCATCCCCTTTTGTTTTATGCGGGTCTTAACCTGTCATTTTTGCCATTTTTCCGACATTTCGGGGACCTGTAAACTATAAAGGGTTAAAAATCACACAAGAACAATTAAATTTTCTCATTGGTGTGACTCCAGAGATTAATTTTTGTGATATTTTATTTTGTGGTTTATTTCCCCAAAAGAGTTATTCACTATCAAAATTAACAAAAAATTACATTTGACCTTGGATTTTGAACAATTGTAATTATTTTAATTATTAGTTAAATTGCAGCAATATAACTAACCATGGGGCACCTTTACCTTATGTGCTTTGATACTAATATTTAAAATTAAAACTCATAAATGTGATTCAAAGGGATTTGTGCCAAAATATAAAGGTCTAATAATCCCATTATAAAATCCCAGGTTAATAGTAGAAAAAATAAAAGTTCTTTAGAACATATCTCATATGTGCCTATAAGGAACACAAATATCAAAGGAAACAAAACATAGCCCAGAAACACTTGAATTTATACGGACTGACCCGTATATAAAATAAAACGTAAAGTATTTTGAAAATGTAGCATGAAGTCATCAATGAAACCAGACGGATAATATTAATTAATCCTAAAAATATTGAAGCCATTACCAGGGAAGCCTCACAAATAATGAATACACCCGTGCTCATGGCCTCAATGTTTTAGGTGTTAACCTTTTCAGGGGAGGTGATGCCTCATCCCGGAAATTTTTTAGCAAAATTTACTTTTATAACGTAGCAGAAAACTTCGTCAAATTCTTTTATATTAATTTTGTTCGTGAATTCCGGTGGCAATGTAATTTAAATGATCCGAATTACCTTGCGCCGGAAAGGGTTAAGTACTCTTTGACCGCGTCGGAATGATCCCCGGTTGGCAAAGTGCCAGGACGATTCCACTAACGCGCTAGGAGACACAGCAAGGAAGACAGAGGAGAATCGTCTGCTATGTGTAGAATCATTGATACGCCTGCTTCGTTTTCTGCTACGGACATTCTTATTTTATAAATGAACCAGTCATTTTCAGTCATGCGCAGAGGACACCAGGGATCTTCCTTCTGCGGTTTATCAGTAATGTTATTTGTCTGGTGTCTTCCAGTTTTTCAGGTTGCATTTATTTTCGAAACATTTTACGTTACAATTATGCTTAGATATTTTCTATCTGCAGCATCTTCTTGCGCATTGAGTATGTATTATTTTTTAAATATTGCTTATTTTATTAATTTTTGGTTTTATAACCTTTCATATCATTTTTTCTTTCTATTATACATATATATCAATACTTTTATATCATTTATATTATTTATCTAAAGAAGAGCAAAAATAACATTAAGTTTCAAATCTTATCCATGTGAATACAAATATAAAATGTAGCTTTAACTTATTTTATTCCCTATTCACTGATATCCCTCTTTAAATAAAATTGCACTTTTAAATAACACAGATGTTTTCAATCTCATCAATATTTATTTTAAATCGCGAAGCTATTTTATGTATGGAGTGCATTTATCATTTATTGCCGTATTCTAGAAATATATTTAAATTGACTATACTGTGGTTCCTTCGTATTTTAATCAAATGTTTGAGTAGAATTCTGTTACGAAAAAAAAAAAAAAATCATTCTGTAAATTATGTTAAAATATAAATTTTATTTCGAAAAAGATTAATATTTTCCTAAGTATCATGTGCATTAGTAATTTTTATATTGTGAGGGTATTTTTCTTTACTTAACCCCTTATATCCCAAATTATTTTATTTTTGGAAAAATAGTGTGAAACTTTCTTATTAAATTACTTTATGCATGAGAATAATCTCATATTAACATATTCGTGATGGCATGATTTTGAATTTTTGACAGTAAAGTCCGCCTCTGGGCGTTATTCTCCCATGTTACAAAATTTCAGAACAAAATTTTCTGTATTCATATTTATATTAGAAATGGATATACAATATAAATATATTCTTTCTAATCAAAGTATTTGTATCCATAATATATTTCATTGTAAAAATATAAATATTGGTTATATATTTAAGAAATAAATAGCATACAAATTGCGAAAGAAACACCCACTGGTGGAGTTACAGATTTTCAAATGACGTCAGTCTACTTTAGCGGTCGTGAAAGTATTAAATTTAGCTTAAACTATAGCTTAACTATAAGAAAAGCCTAAACTATAGGGACTAAAGCTTAAACTATAGTCCCAATGAAATCCTGTAGTAAATTTAGCCTATAATGAGGAATTTTTTTGATGAAACTTTAAAGTCCCGGTGGGACACAAAGGGTTAAAATATAAATTTATTTTAAAGAAATATCATATAAAACGGCTTTTACTTATCTTTTAATCATCTGTTTGTTTATTTTTTTAGCATAGAGAGCTTTTATTTTTATTTTTTTTTTGCCAAATTCTAGAAAAATATTTTTAAAAGCACATACGTGAGGTCGTGTTTTAACCGCAGGCTTCAGTGCAATTACATGAATAGGAATGTGACGAAGAAATCACACCACTATTTCAGAGTTCCAAATTTTTCTTATTTATTTCGGAGCATTGTTTGTCCCACCTTTTTTTCATACCTTATTTTTTGGTGTATTTTTTTTTCTTATTTTATCGTAGCTTTATATTTCCTTTTTAACACTTTCACGACCGCATGTATCTGTCCTTTTGACAGTTAGCCCCGCCTCTGGGCGTTATTCTTGTATATTACATTATTTTAAATCAATGTTTTTTCTATTGATATTTATAATGTAAATAGATATACATTACAGTTATACTCTTTCTAATCAAAGTATTTGTATCCATAATGCATTGATTGTACAAATGTAAATATTGAAATATTGGGTGTATTTTTAAGCAATAATGCCTAAAGGTGAGTACTAACAATACTACGGAATATTAACACATTGTTGTCGGGGGTATTTTCCTATTTTGAGCAGTAAACCCCGCCTTTTGGCGTTCCTCTAAAACGTTATATTATTTATTAAAATGATTTTATGTATTCATGATTAAATTATACCAATTTTATTCTTAGTAACCGATTCTGTAAACGTTACTGGTATATACTATATACACCAGCAGCATATAGTGTTAAACCATAGCCTCCTATACATAACCATGCCTCCTGCGTGTCTTGGAAACTTGACGGTAGACAGCGCCATCTAGTACAGATTGAGCGACTTTTCTATTCAACTGCCACCAAAAAATTTTAAGAGTGGGATTTGATATACATAAAAGGCGAAAAGAATCGAAGAAACATCGATTATATATATAATATATCACTTCATAAAATTGTTGGTGAAAATTGAATAAGAAAGTCGCGTAATGTGTACCAGTTGGCGCTGTCTACTGCTTGAACTGTCTACTGCTTGAACTCTACTGCCACGGGGAAGGCATCTAGTTTAGGAGGCTATGGTTAAACACGAACATGTAAAATCGTATTTTTTTTTTTTTTAGTAGAATATTTTTTTATAGAAATGTCTGAAGGTGGTCTGTTTTTCATAAAAAATGAAATTTTACGGGACCCACAAGCACAGTGTTAATTAGATTGTGGGCAGCTATGGTAATTTGCAACAACTTGAAATTAAAAAATAAATAAAATGGCGCAATAGCGTCTTTAGCAATCAGTATAAACGTACCAAAATAAATTAATCAGTGTTTCAACTACACACATATTCTGCATCAGAAAGAGGCAAACAAAAATATAAATAGACTAAAATAAAACTACACAACTGCAGTTATGTTTTATTAAATTATTAATATATGTATATAAATATACATAGTACAAATTTTTATCGTACAAACTATGATAATTCTTGTTTTGTGGCATAAATATAAAATAAAATAAATATTAATAAATAAACCTGTCTAAATGTTTTGCGTGTGGAAAATATGAAATCAATGATTATGGATACAATACGTATTCTCCATTGGTCCGAATCAATGAAACAATTCATTTTGTTTCAAATGACGAATTTCTATATCTAAAAAATATATCCACCCGTTTTTATCTATATTTTGTATTCATATTTTTGCATCGTGTTTAAAATGACGCAAATGTATTCATAACTCATTAATATCCAAAGCATTTCGTGACTGGGATTCAAAGGCATACTTTTCAGAAAGAATTATTTATTTTTTGTCACGCTTAAAAAATATTTAAACTCTTGTGGATGCATTCGAATCACATTTTAGAAAAGTTTATCAGATCATCCGTTTAACCGCAGATGTATTTTTCATATATTTCTAAATGGAATAAACTAAATACTATATATATATATATATATATATATTTCGTTACTTGAAATAATAGTATTTCTAAAAGAATTTAAATTCCTATATATAATACGAAACTACTTTTAAATATTTTTTTTCTGATAATTAAAAAAAAAAAAAAAAAAAAAAAAACTTCTAATTTAGATGGAGCTTTTATGTAAATTATTTATATATTTATTTATTTACCTTTTGTATCGTAAAAACTGGACTTACAACATTCCTAAAACATTATGCACCTTTCATTATATTACTAGCAAACTCGCGCGAAATATTCGCACTTTCTTTCTTTTCTTATTTACCTTTAAAATTTGAAACTTATAAATGTTATACCAATTTCACCACCTAATTGAAATTTTAATTTACCGGAAGCCAAATTATTATTAAAACCAAATTAATATTGCACAATAGTGAAACCAAAATCATTCAAAGAATGGTTTCCAAATAAAATTCATGGTTCACGACCCAATTTTCATATTTCCACAGGCATTATAGTTTTAATGTACGACTCTCACGACGCCTTTTAAATTTTTGTCGACACGTTGGCGATAACTTATTATTATTACTAGCAGGCTACGCCCGCTTCGCTGGTCACTATATTTAAATGAATTTTAGAAAGAATTATCAATATTTATTTTTTTACACCACATTATACACAAAAACTAAAAAAAAAGTAACTAAAATTGCTTCAAACCTCGCTTCGGGTACTCGCTGTCTACGGCAGCTCTTTTCCCTCCCGCACTGCATCAGGTCTAGGTTTCCCATGCCTGCAGAAAGATCTTTCCCAGGCACTTTAAACTAGATATTTATCGACGACAGGAAAGATCTGCTACTATTTAAGAACTACGATTTTAAAGATGACTGTTATGAGGGAGAAATCCTTCTCTTAAAAATAAGTCTATCGTTTGTCCATAATTTCTGTACACTGCGTGGGTGAACAAATAGAAACCATTCAAGTCTTGATAATTTTAAACTGTCTTTATTGAATATATATTCTTAAGAAGTCACATAAGGAAGTTCACATATAAAATATTAGTTGCAATAAAACCCAAGCATTTCTCGGGAAGCGAGGGAGAGAGAGAGAGAGGGCTAAAAAATCTTGCGTATTTACTATACGATGAAAAAGCAAAAACTGTGGGTCTGCTCTTTTTCTCGCACGGGGAGAACCCCTGGAAGGGAAGTCATATGCTTCGCTTTATCTTATTTTCGCCAAAATGAAAGCCAACTTCAGTTCTTTGTTTTAGATAATAAACTAATGTTAATTTTTTGAATTTGTAATGACGGTTTATAATTGTATTAACCTTTTAATCGCCAACATTACGCCAAGCGACCGTTTGACTAGAGAAAATGACCATTATGAACTGAAATCATTAATATTGGGTAATTTAAAATAAATTATATCCGGTGTTGCAATAATATAAATTCCGACAATGAGTTTTCTTGTTTTATGACTATTTGAGAACACTTTTTTTTTATAATTACGTTTAATGTCAGAATTTCCGTTAGATATTATTTCTTTTATTTTCTTTTTATCCCATGAAATAAAGTACTTTTCTATTTAAAAAGACAAGCACTTTATTTATGATTTAGATATAAAACATATACAATTTAGATTTCTGAATGATGTGTGTTATTGTTTTATGTTAATAAATAGTGTAGGTCGTATGTATAATTAAAATTGTGTAATTTTTAACGACATTTAAAAATAATTCTTTCTCCAAATGCTTAAGAACAAGTTATGTAAATATAATATCTCACTTAAAATTTAATTATTTTTTTTATTGCAATAATGCATGAATTTATCATTAGATTTTATTTTATTTAAAAATTCAATTAAAATTTAACCAAATATATGTGAACACCTTCACATATTTCTCCCGGCGACCCAGAAAAATAAAAAAAAATCTCTCTCACTCCCTAGTATGTCATATAAACATAATGAAAATTGTCATTCATTTTTTTTTTAATATATATATAAGCAATATTCATAAGCAAAAACAAAAATTGTATATAATGAAACAGTCAGTTACTACTATAAAATGTGCACATTAAAAAATCTGTCTCATCATGAAACACAATGGCTTTCCGAACACTTTATCATTCGATAATGATTGTGGGCACCACATTTTCTTATAGTTCAGAGTCTGGATCCAGATTTCCCCTACATATATCTCGTCAAGAAAGCCTTGAAAGTGATACTTATTCACTTTTTTGTAAAAAATAGTTTCTCTACAATGTTCCTACATATATATATCCATGGAATGATGATGTTATGCTTTAAAGGTATTACATATTACTTTCTACATTGTAAAGAATATTGAACATGCCATATTTAATACTGCAACATGTCAAATAACATCAATGTTAAACATAGAAAAAAAAAAAACAACACATGAGTACAAGTAAATTAAAAAATGAACATAAAATGAGAGAAAAAAAAATAATGTATATACAAATAATAGAAAATATCACAAAAGTGAAAAAAAAAATTTCTTCGTGCAATTCTACACAAGAGAGATTCAAAAACGACGCCCATTGGACAGTCAAAAAAAAAAAATATCTCCCCTTAATCTTGTATGTAGCAACAAGTATATCGACTTTGGCTTATGGCCATTGTCCTAGCTGGATAGGGCGTGTATAAAGACCTGACCAGTTAGGAACAGGCCTCCGTCCCCCATCAAAGTCAAAGACTTCTGTAGGGACACCTCGCAAAACTGGGTATATATATGTCAATTGAATTGTATTAAACAATTTTCAAAAGAAGTGTGGGGGTCTCATCACAATGAAATGCTACTCTCCCGGGTAAATTTTGAACGAGTTAGCATTAACATAGAGGGTAAAATTAAAAAATGAAAAAAATATATTTAATTAAAATTCTTAGTACTATCAAAATTTAGTGTGATGAGATAAAGACTACCAAAACAACTCACTAAACCCAATGAAGCATTTCAAAAAAAATAACATAGCATAATAACAATAATAATAAGGTAATTGCCACATATTAAAATTTTGAGATTTTAACTTTAAGTCATTGCACTATTGAAAAGTTTTGTATATAGTATGTCAACAAACAGTATTGTAATCATCTGTTAAATTTATGATATATTAATATCTATCAAAATGTAAGTATTATTAAACAAGATTTTTTTTTTCAACTGAATTATAATAAATTTTATTAAATTTGTTGTTAAGAAAACTGTAACAATAAGAACTAGAAAAGAAAAAAAAATTATGCACTATTTCACATATTGTTGTGTCATCCATTGTAATTAAAAATAAGAAAGAGAAAAAAAAAGAAAAATGCAGAGTATACATTGGTCCAGCCAATTGCCTGCATACAATGAATGACAGAACTATAAATAAACAAACATAAAAAAAAAACAACTCATGCACTACTGAGCTCATGGAATGCATAAGTTTTGTAAAACATTACATAATATATTAAAAATTAATTCCTGTTTCTTAAATTATAATTGTGGCTTTGCCTTGCATAATAATTAACATTTCTATTAAGACTTGCTTCATCAAGTAAGTGGCTGTATCTAGGTGGTGCAATAATAAGTCTGTCAATATGGACTCTAAATGACAATCTATCAGGCGCTTGTAGTCTTTTAATTGTAAATGAAACCAGTGAGTGTTTTTGTAGAACAATAAAAGGTCCTGTGTACTTTGGTTTAAACTTATCAACGGATTTTAAATAAACAATGTCATGTACAGCAACAGGTCTTAATTTAGCATGTCTGTGAAAGTGTTGATATCTCTTATTTTGATTATCTTTTATGTTAGAGTAAGCTTTAAGGTAAATTTTATTTAAATCTTCTAATAATTTATGTGTCGAGAAAAGGTTGATTCACCTGTTGCTCAAAAGTGTCAAAAATCAATGAAATTTCTCTTCCAAAATGTAATAAGTTAGGTGAGTACAAAGTAGATGAATGTTTAGAGCCATTATACAATGATTTATGTATAAACAAAGAGGTTTCAAATGTATGGCCTTCAGACATTAAAATGTTTACTGAATATTTAATGGATTTATTGATCCTTTCGGACAATGCGTTTGATTGTGGATGTGCTACAGAAGAATGTGTAATTTTTATACCAAGAGTACTATTAAAAGAGTTGTAAACACTGGATGTAAATTGAGGACCAAGATCCGAGAGGATAACTGAAGGTCTACCAAAGGTGGTAATATAACTAAACAAACATTTAACAATTTTTTCTACTGATGTATCCTTTAATGGATAAAGTTCCATATGGCGTGAGAAAATGTCCAACACTGTGAGTACTGAGTGACCATTATTAAATGGTCCTACTAAATCAACACTAATAGTATGTCCAGGATGTGTGGGTGTGTATGTAGGTTGTAATGGAGCTGGAAGAGTGTTATGATGTTTAGCCTGTAGGCATCGTGTACATGAAGCGACAAAGTTTAATGTATCTGTGTACATTCCTTTCCAAAAGTATTTGTTTGATAGGAAATTATATGTTTTATTTAATCCAAAATGAGACAAATGTGAAATTGTTAATGTCTTAGCTTTTAGCGAATTAGGAACAATAATAAGATATGAGAATGCTGAGCTATTGGGACATTGCTTTTTATACATCAGTACCTTTGTGTCTGGATGAATAAAATAGTTTGGGTATTTTCTTGAAAAACCTTTCTTTAGAATTTCTGTGTAAATTTTTGACAATACAGGATCCTTTATTTGTTCATTTACAAAAGTATTATTAGAGATTTCTAAAAGTGGGTCTTTATTATTCGAATCTCCAGAAATTAAGCAATTAGTGTATTGTTGTTTGACTTTGTTACAATTGTTATCATTAAAGTGATTAACAACATTACTATTATCATGTACTACAGGTAGAGGTTGTTTTTCAAAAATTAATTCAGGATTTGAGTTCAAATCTTGTTGATTGTGAGTGATGCCACATCTCGAAAAATAATCTGCTAAAATATTTGATGAACCAGGAATGTGTTCAAAATCAAACGAATATTCTGAAATTTCCATTAACCATTTTGTGGTAAGGTCTGTAGGATTAGTTGTTTTTTTTGTATCTTTTTAATGGAGCGCTGTCAGATAAAATTGTGAATTTTCTGTTGTACAAATAGTATTTAAATGCAATTATTGATTTGTAGATAGCCATTATATCCAATTTTAGTGCAGGGTAGCGTTTTTCAGATGGCTTCAATGATTTAGAAAAGAAGGCTATTGGAAGTAATTTATTATCATGTTTCTGCATTAGTACCCCAGCAATTGAAATATTTGAAGCATCTGTATTAAGGTAGAAATCTCTATCCCAATCCGGTAGTCTGACCACTGGTGATTCAAAGAAATTTTTTTGAATTGTGTTAAAATCTGTTGATGTTCAGTAGTCCAATGAAATTTTGATTTTGGTTTAGTCAGATCAATTAAAGGTTGTATTAGTTTAGAAAAGTTGGGTACAAGGGATTTATAAAATGTTACAACATCAATAAATTTTTTTAATTGCCTTTTAGTTGACGGTGTAGGAAAAGAATTAATTTTTATAATATTTGATTGTATTGGGGAAATACAATGATTTTGAATATGGAATCCAAGATAATTTACACCAGTTTTGTGAAAAGTGCACTTGTTAGGTGCAAGGGTTAAGTTGTACTTTATCAAAATTTGTAAGATTCTACTTAATTTAGTGCATGTTTCCTCAAAGCTATTCGAGCCAAAAATGAGGTCATCTTGATAGGCATGTATTCCCTCTAAATCAATTTCATCAATAATTGTGTCCATTAAAGCTTGATATTGAGAAGCAGCATTTTTTAATCCAAAGCATAGTCTTTTGTATTTAAAACTACCAAACATAGAAGTAAATGTTAATTTATCTTGTAAATCTTCAGGAAGTGCAATCTGGTGGTAAGCCTGTTGAAAATCTAAACATGTGAAGTACTTGTAGGCTGATAAGTCAGCAATAATTGTTTGTATTTTGGGTAAAGGGTATGAAGATCCCTGAATTATTGAATTAAGCATTCTAAGGTCCATTGCAATTCTATATTTTTGTTTACCTTCTGCGTCAAGTTTTTTTTTAACTAAAAGAATGGGGCAAGCCCATTCTGAACAATTTCTTTCAATAATTCCAGCTTCTACAAGTTGATTTATTTGACTTTTAGCTTCTTGTTGTAATGATTGTGGTATTGGAAAAGGTAATGTTTTAATTGGGAACTCAGTGATGAATTTTAAATTTGGTATAACTTTGTCTGTATGCCCTAAAGTTTTCATAGATTTAGAAAAGGCTGCAAAATTTGTTAACAAAACATTCTTTAATTTCTTTTCTTGGTCTCCTTGGAGATGTTTGACATCAAAATCCAAAGGAGAGAGTTCCTTTCTTCTTAAATTTAATATTTCATCAGAAGCTTGAATGTAATTCAAAATTTGTGTAGTTGAATCAGTAACAATTTTACTGTTTTTATCAATTTCTGCTTCCTGCGGAATAATTTCGTCAATTTCTGTTAGGGTGCCCATTTTTGTACCTTTATTTATGTGTATACTTTCTTTAGTTAGATTTTTAACATAAATTTGAAATTGGCCTCTATTACAATTATTATCATTATAAAGCATTTTTGAAGTACTACTATTTATTACTGAATCTAGACACAATATATTTGCATTATTTTCTGTATTTTCAAACAAATAGTCCCTGTCAGACAAAAAAATTGTATTTACATCTATAAATGTTTCCTCTTCAGGTTCTAAAAATATTTTCTGAGAAGCCCTAACTGTCATTTGTTTACATTTTTGGGGAGGATTTTGATTTTTTTTCTGAGTTTCAGTATTTTTCGCAACACTACAATTGTTTAAGTTTTCTTCTTCTACAAGTGTATTTGTAATGGGAATAATTATATCTTTAAGTTTGATATTGTTTTTATACAAGTCTATTATTACATTATTTTGTTGAATAAAGTCCCATCCAAGTATGGCCTGAAACGTTGATTCATTAGGAATGTCAACAATGAAAAATTTCTGTGAGAAAAATGTGTTATTTATTTTGAAAGAAGTTTGAATACATGAGGAGAATTGTACGTTTTAATTTACAGTCTTAATCGTTACTGGTGAAGACAAGTGTTTATAAGTTAATTTCTCTTTTAAAGATTTAAGAGTACTTTCAGAAAGCAATGATATCGAACTCCCTGTATCGATTAATCCGGTGATAGCATTTTTAGCTAAGTTAATTTCAATTAACGGTAGTGTAGGTGAAATTTTATTTACATTAAAAATATATTCATTTTGAATTTCTGTAGTTTGTGTGGACTTGTTATCAGCAATATTTATTTTATTCACAGTTTGTGAGGCAATTGAATTTACTTTTCTTGTACTAGATAGTTTTATAGTGTCACTGTCACTTAGATTTGACAAATCAAAATTAGGATTAGGTGCTGATGTTGTCTGGTGTAGTTGAGATGCAAGGCCATCAGCTACTCTACATCTCGAGTCTAGTTTAAATGCCTATTATTGTCATTTCTCTTGAAAAATCTTCCTCTCGAAAAATTATTGTTTTGGGTTTGGCTTCTTTGCCATTTATAACATTTATTAGCTACATGCCCTTTACGATTACAAAGTTGACAAACAACACTATGAAAACCCTCTTGTTGTGATCCCCTAGCCTTATGTGTTTAAAAAAAAAATTTATAATCATTGTGTAGACTTCGTCCAACATGAGCATTTTGTGAATCTGATAAACTGTTTACTTCCTCTTTTTTTTCTTTCTGTCTGAAGGACAAAGCAACTACTTTTTCTGTTAATTCAATTAATTTCTGTGATAAATTGTTAACAAATACATTGTCACCTTGTTTGAGCAAGATATTTTCGTTCATGCTTATCTCTTGTAACTTTTGAGCGCGATTTACCGCCAAATTATAATCCGATATTCCCTTTTCCATGATTTTCATACGTATGTTAGATGGAATGGAGGAGATAAACCTTGTAAATTTAATGTTATCAAGTGCATTACTATCGGTAATTTTGTTATATATAATATTAGGCAATATATTTAATCTGTGCGAGAAATTTTTTATGGATTCCTGAGGGAGCAAATTTAAATTGTTAAACTCTATTAGTGCTTGAGTGGAACTCATGGGAGTAAAAAAAGTTTTAAACTCTTCCTTAAGAAAGTTTAAATCATTTGATTTATACAAATGGGGGGATTGCGTTAAATATTTTAATGCCGCCCCGGATAATTTTCCTTTCATAACGGCGACGGCTTCCTCAGTTGATAATCTATTTATTTTCGCATAGGTGGACACCTGGTCAAAGAAGAAGTCAACTAAAGATGGTTCCCCATCAAAATTCATTAACTGAATGTTGACTGTTTTGGCTTTCGCCATAATTAATAATTTCGCCTAACCAACTTAAAATATTGTAAATAAACTATATAATAAATATTGTATGTGACACAAAACAAAAATTGTTAATACCAAGCATTCTTGTTTTTTTTTTTTTTTTTTTTTTTTTTTTTTTAATTTATTTATTAATTACTTTGGCATATAATTTTATACTATTGTATTCCACAAACAAGAATACTTAGTTTTATGTGCCCATATATTATTATCCAAAAAGAAAAATAGATGAGCATACATATGATAAATATTGTGTAAAAATATAAAAATATTGTGAAATCAAATAAAATGTATTGAAAATGAAATATTATGAATGAAAATGTTAGAATTTGTACCAAGCATTTCTGCTGTTATGATTTATTTATCTATTTTTCTGTTTTAATTAAACCTTTAGTTGATATTTAAAGCAATAAAAATATTGCATGACAATTTCAGCAAAAATACTTAGTCTCTCTCTATATATATGCAATAATAAAATAAATATTTGTGTTCATGAAATCAATTATAAAATAAATATTTGTGTAAAAATGTAGTGATAATTATGCACTATAAATGAAAAAAAAATTGTGTTTATGCAAAATAAATATATGAATAAATGAAGTTTCAAACCTACCAAGCACTTTTGCTCCAACTATTTCAATTTCTAATTATTATTATTATCTTTTTTTTTTTTTTTTTTTTTTTTTTTTTTTTTTTTATAGAGACTCAAAAATATTAAAAATATCAGCAAAAGTACTTAGCTAAATGTATACTAAAAATATATATATAATATTATGCAGTACTTGAAATAATATCTTTTTATTAAATTTTGTATGCACCAATTAAATATTTAAACCAAACCAAAATAAAAATTTCAATTCTCAATAACTCATTTCTTGAGTTTAAAAACTTAATTTTTAAAATTGTCTTTGTTCTTTTAAAATGATGGTTTGTTTATATATACACATATATATCAAAAAGTAAGTCAAAAATTACATACCTTTTCTTTGTGCATTAAAAAATTATCATAAAAAAATTATCTTAATTTTTATCTATTTCAAACCAATAACCAGTTTAACTTCGCTTAATTTTACGTGAATGTTACAAAGTATTCTCTGTACACAATATCTTGTTCTGTATGAGTTGTTAACTCTCTATAAATTTTTAGTAATAACCCATGTACGGCTTTTCTCCTGTATGAGTGCGTTGATCTCTCATGCGCTGTGCACAAAATTTGAAGAAACGTTATCACTTTTATGCAAAAAAAAATTTCACATACATATGGCTTTTCATTTGTGCGCTTGCACAATAATTAATTCACGTACGGCATGACGAAGGGACGGGAATGAGATGTCTTCAAGGACGGGGAGATAGTGACCCGTTGATTACACACGGAAGGGTTCCGCTTTGAGAGCAGGGACCTTGGAAACAGATAGGATCCCAATGAGCATTCTAGATGGGCACTCCATCCAGCGTCGACGAGATCAGGAGAGGCGAATCCGTGCTTTGCAAAAAAAAACGAACCTCCCATGATTCTAACAAAATTCCTTTTAGTCACTATCCGAAAAAAAAATTCACTTCAAAAATCCACATACAACACTTCGCCATGGTTTAGTTTCCATAGATCAAAACAATGTTGCGCCGTTCTATGACTGCACAATCCAATCGGCCTCTCTCTAAAAAGTTCGAGATCAGAGAAAAATAATTTCCATCGGCCCTCCCCTCTCTCTCCATCGATGCATTCCCGGAAACCTGGACGGCATCAAGTTCTATGAGGGAGAAATCCTTCTCTTAAAAATAAGTCTATCGTTTGTCCATAATTTCTGTACACTGCGTGGGTGAACAAATAGAAACCATTCAAGTCTTGATAATTTTAAACTGTCTTTATTGAATATATATTCTTAAGAAGTCACATAAGGAAGTTCACATATAAAATATTAGTTGCAATAAAACCCAAGCATTTCTCGGGAAGCGAGGGAGAGAGAGAGAGGGCTAAAAAAACTTGCGTATTTACTATACGATGAAAAAGCAAAAACTGTGGGTCTGCTTTTTTTCTCGCACGGGGAGAACCCCTGAAAGGGAAGTCATATGCTTCGCTTTATCTTATTTTCGCCAAAATGAAAGCCAACTTCAGTTCTTTGTTTTAGATAATAAACTAATGTTAATTTTTTGAATTTGTAATGACGGTTTATAATTGTATTAACCTTTTAATCACCAACATTACGCCAAGCGACCGTTTGACTAGAAAAAATGACCGTTATGAACTGAAATCATTAATGTTGGGTAATTTAAAATAAATTATATCCGGTGTTGCAATAATATAAATTCTGACAATGAGTTTTCTTGTTTTATGACTATTTGAGAACACTTTTTTTTATAATTACGTTTAATGTCAGAATTTCCGTTAGATATTATTTCTTTTATTTTCTTTTTATCCCATAAAATAAAGTACTTTTCTATTTAAAAACACAAGCACTTTATTTATGATTTAGATATAAAACATATACAATTTAGATTTCTGAATGATGTGTGTTATTGTTTTATGTTAATAAATAGTGTAGGTCGTATGTATAATTAAAATTGTGTAATTTTTAACGACATTTAAAAATAATTCTTTCTCCAAATGCTTAAGAACAAGTTATGTAAATATAATATCTCACTTAAAATTTAATTATTTTTTTATTGCAATAATGCATTAATTTATCATTAGATTTTATTTTATTTAAAAATTCAATTAAAATTTAACCAAATATATGTGAACACCTTCACAACTGTATCTCAGCATCTATTAAATATTTTAGTTTTGAACCATGTATTTTATAGCCCATGCTATTTACACTATGTTACGATTTGATTTCGACCAATGTAATAAAATAAATAAAAATAAAATGTAGATTAATATATATATATATATATATATATAAACAAATAAATTTTAATCAATTTAATCCTTTTTGCTGTGTATGTACTTCCATTTTTCCCGATAAATACTGTAAATAATAATTAAAAAAAAAAAAAAAAAAAAAGTTTTTTCTTTTAAAAGAATTAATTAAAAAATGAAAAATAAGTTGGTCTACTATAAAAACTTAAACGTAACTGTTATAAAAACGTTTTTAAAATTAAAACTATTAATTATACTTAATTTTTTCTACTGCATTACAATTTTGTTTCCAATAAAAAAAAAGAAAATCGCCTTTAAATGAATGTATTAAATAAAAATAAGTTGCGTAATAGCCGTTGCTAAGATACGCAGACGATTGAAGCAAAATATTAAATTTATGAGAAATGAAACAAAGAAGCCAATATTTAAAATCGGAAAAACATTAATTTAATAAATTCAAATTCGAAATTCGAAAAAATCTCGATGAGGTGCACACCTGCAGGATCCCAGGTACCTATATACCAAATTTGGAGGTTCTGCGATTAGTAGTGTGAGCACCAGAGCGCAGATACACACACAGACACACAGACACTTCTCTTTATTTATATAGATTATTATTTTGTGTTTAAAAATAAATAAATAAATAAATAAAATAAATTAATTCCTATTTTGATTATATTTTTTATGTTTGTGTTTTTTAGTCAATTTATGACATAAAAGTTCTGTATATATCTTTAAAATATTGCTAGGTTTAAAATGACACTTCCAGAGATTCTGAAGAAACAACTCTTAAAAATACATTTTTTGTAAAATAATCTCATCAGACAAATATCGTCCTTTTTTTCTGATTAGTTCATTGAGCTAAGTCCGCGTGCTTAAATATTGTCCATGTATAAATATTATTTTTTTATCCTCGCGTACCTTATCGTTTCGACAAAAAATAATTGAAACTGGTCCACATTAGAGAAATATTGATTATCAATATCTTCAAAATGCAATTTTTCTTGAATATTTAACGTTATGGTTTTAATAAATGACTGCATTAAAATATTATATTATAATGTGTAAGTAAAGTTTTAGGGTTTCATTCCGGATTAGTGCTAATGGTCTACACTTGGGACCTGGTTTTGTAGAGGAATGGACTCCGTGGGGTGTCTTTCTGAATGTTCCAGCCTGTACTCACCATAGATATAGTAATAAGACATAGATTGATCAGCGAGGCCGAAAAAGTGATGCCTTTTTTCTTCGGGAAAAGACGGCCATTTTACTCTCTTGTGGATGTCTTTCCCCGACTGAATATACACGGGAATACACACAGATAATTTAGCAAATAAAATTTATGAATAATTTATGTACTAATGAAAAAACTCCAGATACTCATTTTTCTTTCTCTCTTTTCTTCTTCTTTTCTTTTTCTTTTCTTCTTCTTCCTTTTTTTTTTTTTTTTTTTTTTTTTTGTATGGAATAACGACATTTAAAGAAATTTATTGTTTCTGTCTACTATTTCTGTCTGGTTAGAAGTTTTTATGGTCGAAAAAACTATTGGACTTATCCTCATCTTTTGAGATATTAGAGTTAACCCTTTAATTGCCAATCGCAATGCAGTCGGACACTTTTGTTACCAACTGTATAGAGTAGAAATTTATGTTTACTCGGAAATGGTTATAAAGATATTAATAAAAGTTTGGGATAAGTGCTTTTTAGAGACCTAAAACAATTGGAACATCCTTAGCATCAAGAAAATTAGTGTTAACCCTTTAACTGCCAATCGCAACATATAGTAGAAATTGAGTTTAATCAGAAATGGATATAACGATTTTGTTTAAAGTTTAGAGTTAAGTGTCTTTTTTTTTTTTTTTTTGTTTTTTTTTTATTTTTTTTTTTTTTAAGAACTAAAACGTTTGGACATATATTCATCTTCAGAAAAATTTATATTAACCTTTTAACGGCCTGTCGCAACATATAATAGAAATTAGGTTTACTCGGAAATGGATATAACGATTTTTATAAAAGTTTGGGATTAAGTGTTCTTTTGAGAGATAAAGCGAATGGACATATACTCATCTTCAGGAAAATTTGCGTTAACCCTTTAACGGCCAGTCACAACATATAATAGAAATTAGGTTTACTCGGAAATGGATGTAACGGTTTTTATAAAAGTTTGAGATTAAGTGTTCTTTAGAGAGATAAAGCGATTGGACATATCCTCATCTTCAGGAAAATTCGCGTTAACCCTTTAACGTCCAGTCGCAACATATAATAGAAATTAGGTTACTCGGAAATGGATGTAACGGTTTTTATAAAAGTTTGAAATTAAGTGTTCTTTAGAGAGATAAAGCGATTGGACATATACTCATCTTCAGGAAAATTCGCGTTAACCCTTTAACGGCCAGTCGCAACATATAATAGAAATTAGTTTTACTCGGAAATGAATGTAATGGTTTTTATAAAAGTTTGGGGTTAAGTGTTCTTTATAGAGCAAAAACGAATGGACATATCCTCATCTTCAGAAAAAATCGCATTAACCCTTTAACGGCCAGTCGAAATTTATAGCATTAAATGGGTTTACTCGGAAGTGAATGTGACGATTTTGATTAAATTTTAGGGTTAAGTGTTTTTTTTTTTTTTTTTTTTTTTTTTTTTTTTTTTTCTGGGCACAAATCCTCTCAAGTATCCTTCTTACTACAAATGCTCGTGTTTTAGAACTTTCTACCACTGTAGCTCCTCAGATCAGAAGACATTTAACGGTTAAAATAATCATCGTTGCTCTCCAAATCAAACTGATGAGTATAAAATTATCAAACAATGATAAAAATGGGGGAGGGGGCGTATCAAGAAAACGGTGTATGATTAGGCAAAACGGTGATCATATTCGGATTCAGGAAGTCATTTTACATAATAGTGGGCTGAAATGGTGTCAGATACAATTTTCATGCCGAGCAGTGTTATTACAAAGGAATACATAAAAAAATTTCTGGTATTAAGATTACGGAAATCCGTAATAACTTGGCATCTCTCTTTCTATATATATGTATATATATATAGGTAGATAGATAGATAAACAGATAGATATTTGGTGCAAATTAGATTTTTTCTTCGATTCAGAAAAGTTCCTGCTCCCTGTTAACCCTTTATCAACCGGTTAAGAAATGCGGCCGAATTTGGGTTAACTCGGAAAGGGATGTAATGATTTTGAAGAAAGTCTTTGATTAAGTGTTTCTAGAGGTATAAAATCAATTAGGCATATCCTCATCCCCAGGGCAATTCGCGTCTACTGTTTACCCTTTAATTACCGTTTGGGAAATATGGCAGAAATTGGGTTTTCTTGAAAATGGGTTTAACGATTTTGATGGAAGCTTGGAGTTGAGTGTTTTTTGAGGTTAAAAAACGATTAGTCTGATCCCCATCTTCATAAAAAGCATGGTTTGCTGTTAGACCTTTATTTGTTGATTACTTGGAATAATATGACAAAAATTGCATATTAATGAGGAAAAAATGGCAAAAATCGGGTTTACTTGGAAATAAATATAATAATTTTGATGAATGTTTGGAGTTAAGAAGTGTTTGGAATGAAAAATTAATTAAACTTATCCTCATTTACATGAAATCTTGCTTTAGCTGTTAACCCTTTATTTTCCTGTTGCAAAATATTGAAGAAATTGGGTTTACTCGGAAACACACATAATGAATTTTAAGAAAGTAAGAGTTAAATGATTTACGGATGAAGAATTGATTTAACTTATCCTCTTTTTCAGGAAAATTTGCATGCGCTGTTAACGTATCATCCGCCGGTTGAAAAACAAGACTAAGTACTAAAGTCTAAGTACTTAACATGACAGTATAGGACAAAATTTCATATAAATGTATATAATGTGAGTTATTTTTAACGCATGAATGTAAAATTTATATGAATTATTGATAATAGTAGTAATAAACTTGAAAAAAAAAAAAAAATGTGTGCATGTAGGAGCATTGCTTTCCTCCTGAGATGGAAGTGCTCTTCCCCCGGGGCCTGTGTAAATTTTCAATGTGGATATTTTAGAAAGAACTCGTCAATATTTCTAAAACGAATTGTTGAAACATACATCTGTATTAATTTAAAACGAAGCTACCGATTTCTTTTATTTTTAATGTTATATATAATGTATATATAGTATAGACATATATATATATATATATATATATATACACATATATATATACAATCGAACCTCGTTAACGTGAATTACTTTTAACATGAACTTTTACCACAATCCCCGTCAAAATGAAGATTACTTTAGTTATATGACGATCAGTTACTGATAGCATGAACTACGGATAAGATGAACAGATTTTTGATCCCCCTTGAGATTCACGTTAACAAGATTCGACTGTATATCTTTTCATGTCTGCACAAAAATGATTTTTTTCAGCATTTATTATTATACTACTTTAAGAAAAAAATCGTCTGCATTCATCATGGAAAATATCTTTAATAAATTATAACTTAATAAATAATTTGTATTGAATAAATTTGTATAGGATTAAATAGAGAAGAAAGTCTTGTGGTAATACTAGTTATAATATATTAAAACAAGCGGGTTTTACCTCTGCCACTGCTAACTACATTTAAAAGAATTTTGAAAATTCGATTTTACTTACTAATATAAAAACTTAAAAAATATTAAAATTTAAAAAAAAGTATTCCATTAAAAATCAAAACAGTATTTAAACCATAATAATAACAAAGCAACTGATTATAAAAAATCATATTTTTCATAAATTAGTTAAATTTAACTTACTTATGAAAACTTATTCCACTTCCTTTCATAAATTTATTTCTACAATTAAAAGCCGCGCAGTATTTCGGCATTTTCAATATATATCAACCATGTCTTATTACTATATCTATGATATCAACATTCTATTCCATTGTTGTTTTCGAGTTTTATACTCTCTCATCATGGCTGATGCCAAAAACTTTTTCGGCATCAAAAATCTTTGCACGTTAACATGGGGATGATAGATCTATGTATATTACTATATCTATGGTACTCACATGCTTTTCGGAGAAAACCACGGAATCCTCCAAATGGCTAGGTCTACGAGAACTATCTGGGATTGAACCCAACACTTCCCGTCTAACACTGCAAAACCGCTCTGTCAATCGGGGGACAGGTAAAATTTTAGGAACGTTGCGAGCGTAAAAGCATTTTCATATAAATATAATTCTTTGTTTGTTTGTTTGTTTTTGTTAGCTATACATATGTACATATTTTATCGCATTCGAAAGAAAACTGGCACGCAGTTTTCGCTATCAAACAGTTGATTCCTCATTACAAGGAAAAAGATCGAAAAAGAAGGAGTTTTCTGCGCTATTTAGAATTCCTTCAAAGTAAATATTGTGATTATTGGTGTAGATACTCTTTATTTCACTTCATATTAACTACCAGAGCTCGAAGATTTCGCCCTTTTTATTCAAGACACTTTGAGGGATGAGAGATTTCTGTTTTTTTTTTTTGTTTCCACTAGTTTTGTAGAATAATTTTTAATCTATTTAATTACGACACGTTACTATTAATATACGGTAAAATTTATGTACTTAAATAGTGGTAGTAAAAACGACAGAAAATTCTCATCTGTGAAAGTGTCCTGAAAATAGAGCGCAGATGAGAATTTTCTGTGCTCTAGCTCTGAAACTATGATATTGAAAAGTTGCTACTACTCCTAAAATGGAGTAAAATATAAGAAGAGGTGTGTGATTTGGAAATAGCGTAACTAGAAACTTCATATATGGTGTAATGTTTTCAGTAGTTGACCGCTGTCTTCTTTTGAAGTAAAATACACCTTTAAAGTATGTTCATTTCAACACAGTCAGATTCACCTGAGTTTAGCCGTCGTATAAAATATGGTGATTCATAAATGGGTTCTGCAGAGAAGATTTTGGCATAAGTAATTTCCAGTTTATAAGAAGAGATCATTAAACAACCACTCCCTGCTTAGCAGTGGGATAATATAAATTTTCTAAAATAGATTAGCCTTCTATAACAAGGTTTTTTGATTACTTATCAGGTTGCGCCAGACAGAAGTCGCTCTTCTATTGGTGCCGTCTGCTATGCCATAACGCCATCGTACCACCAACTCCGTCTGTTCCAGTGTTGTCAGATGGTCGACAGTCAATTTCCCCAAACAGGCTTTCAAATTTCCCCAAATCGTTTTTTTTTTTTTTTTTTTTTTTTTTTAAATCCCCAACCCAACTTACTAAAAAAGTTTTTTTTTTTTTTTTTTTTTTTAAATCCCCAACCCAACCTACTGAAAAAGTTTTTTTTTTCCTTTCCAAAAAAAGAAAAAAAAGAAAAAATAACAGATTTAGGCCCAAGTTTTTCCCCAAATGACGCTCATTTTTGAAAAAAATTCCCATATCCAAAAATAACTTTTATTACTAATTTTCGGAAAATTTTAAATATGTGTAAAGTAATTTAGTGCTGAGTATGTACGCAAGATTTACTTCCATTCTCAGGATATCCTGGGGAAGGACAGGTACCTTCAAAAGGTCCTCATGCTAAGGAAAACTGTCCCTGCGCGTAGGAACAAATCCCTAAAGCAGAAAAGCTATAAGTCAAAAAAAAAAAAAAAAAAAAAAAAAAAGTTGAAAAGTTCCCCAGATTTTTAAAAATCCCTGTGAAATTCCCCACAAATATTTGGTCCCCCAAATTGTCCCCAGAAACCCAAACAATCCTCAAAATGGGGACGAAATCCCCAATCTGGCATCACTGGTCTGTTCCGTCTACTAATCACAATCAAAAGACCTTACTAACCAAAAAAAAAAAAAAAAGAAAGAAATAAAGAAATTGACGTAAAAGAGATTTAAAATATTTTTGATATCATTTAATAACACATTTGATAACACATTATTTTTTAAGATTCATTACATCTAAACCAGTGAATAAATTTACATATTATCGTATCTTTATTGTTTGTCATTGCTTACATAAAAATAAATTAGGATACGAATTCTTATTTTTTCAAAGGAATATTTGCATTCTTCCATTTTTTTATTATTTCTTACAAAAAAAAAAAAAAAAAAAAAAAAAAAAAAAAATCTGATATGTACGATAGTTATTTTTAGTTCCCCATCATACTATAGGTATGGGGAACTTAGGTAATCGTGAAAATTTTCGACCTCGGTTTTTTATACGTTTTCAGGTGTGAGGAATCCGAAAATGAAAAAATTTGTATGGTGTCTGTCTGTAGGGTGTCTGTTAGTGTGTTAGTGTGTCAGTGTGTCAGTCCGTTAGTGTGTCAGTGTGTTAGTCCGTTAGTTTGTTAGTCTGTTTACACGATATCTCACGAAGAAATTACCGAAGAGTGGTCAGATCAGTTTAAAAATATTACTTTCGATACTGGCAAGAACCCTATTCATTTGCAACATTCGAATTAAAAAATTTCGTATGTTATGAGAAATTTACGATTTTCTTAACATGGGAGAATAGGACAAAAATTCACTTAAAAGTGCATTAAATGGAAACTTTTTACTGTAAAAATGTCAGATCAGTTTTAAAATATTAGTTTTGATGCCGGAATGAACATCAATAACTATAAATATGCTACTTTGAAAATTTCGCAAGTTATTGGAAATTTACGAATTTCTTAACATGGCAGTATAGGGCAAAATTTCACATAAACGTCAATTTTGAGAGATATTTTCTTCGTAAAGATGTCAGACTACTTTTGAAATATTATTTAGAACACTGGCAGGAATATTAAAGACTATGAATTTTCCAATATAAAAATTTCGTTAGTTATTGGAAAATTACGAATTTCTTAACATGGCAGAATAGAGCAAAATTTCACATAAACGTCGATCTTGAGAGATAATTTCATCATAAAGAGGTCAAACCACTTTTTAAGTATTATTTTTGTTACTGGCATGAATATCATAGACTATGATTTTTCCAATTTAAAAAATTCGTAAGTTATTTGGAATTTACGATTTACTTAACATGTCAGAATAAGACAAAATTGAGCATAAACTTCCATTTTGAAGATCATAAATACATTAGACAACTTGAAAATTACATTTCTGACATTCGTTTGAACATGATTGAATACAAATATTCTAATAGGAAAATTTCGTAAATTATTCGTAATTTACAATTTTATCAACATAGCGAAATTGTAAATTTTTCACATAAAATATGAGTTTTGAGGGTTATTGTATTGGAAATAGTACCATTAAAACTAAACAATGGAATCGACCCTGATAAAATAAATTAATAGATTAGAATAAGATAAATATACCGAAGTGAATGATGGATAGCCTATTAGGCGGGGATTTCATTTTGTCACTGTATCAAGCTTTGGTCAAATTCATTTCTTTTAACATGATTATAATATGTCTCGCACTAGAAATTTATGAGAACATAAATATGATGGGGAACTGAGCAGAGTCCACCTATGCCAACTAGTTTTCTATTATTATGAACATCAAGAGAATATCCGCAAATTTTTAACGTGGAATTCTCAGATATATATTTTTTTTTAAATAAAGAATAGAAATTTTAATAGTAATTTTACTCATTAATAAAGATTGTTAGTTACCAAAACAACAATGATGAAATTTTTATTAACTATGTAAATAAGCGTTATCAAAGTATTTTCTCACCAGTTAAATTTCTTGACAATATTTTCATTTGCTACATTAAGTTATTAAATTTAAATGCTGCAAAGTTAAAGACGAAAAAACAGCTAATTATGAAAAATTAAGTTCAACTGAAGGCTTATCAATAATTTAAAGTTTGGGAAGTAAACAATTTTAACACTGAATTATTATGAGGTATAAAAGTCACTGTCACATGATTGCATAATTTAATACTTAAAAGTCAATTTAATTACCAAAATGTATTACAAGGTTAGACTAAAATCAGTTAAATAGTAATAAAAATTCAAATTCAAAGTTTTAGAGTAAAGCATATGTAAATTTGTGCAACAAAAGTGGAAACTGTCATATAAACTTTGGCAAAACACAAAATTCCCTGTTTGAATTATTCATAAATTTTCCAATCAATGAGTACATCAGATGAGGATGAAATAGGGAAAAAAGTAAAGAATTAAACAAAGAAATTTGATGCGACTACTGCGTCATGCGCATTTGGAGATAATACGACATCGTATGCTCAGCCGATTTGGCAACTCCAACGAAGTTGTAAGTTATTAGGCACTGAAAGCAATTGCCCAGTTTCCTTTGATCCCATGATATGCAAGATAACCTGCAAGATACCTGAAGCCTTTTACAGGAGAGTCACTAGGAACTACAGGATTATCTTCAACAGATTCTTCTAGAACAATGTCTTGTATTTTAGTAGTACTACTTTCAACCATTGCTAAAGGTTGTAACATCTCAGGTAGAGTAATTTTACCAAAAAAAAAAAAAAAAAAAAGGGGGATAATTATATATAAAGCTTTGAAAAAGGCTGTAATCGAATTAGTAAAAGACCAAAATCAAAAGCACATCTGCTATAAACAAACAAATTTGATGCGACTACTGCGTCATGCGCAGTTGGAGATAATACGATCGTATGCTCAGCCGTTTTCGCAACTCCAACCAAGTTGTAAGTTATTAGGCATTGAAAGCAGTTGCCCAGTTTCCTTTGATCGTTCCCGACCATGATATGCAAGATAACCTGCAAGATAACTGAAGCCTTTTATAGGACAGTCACTAGGAACTACAGGATTATCTTCAACAGATTCTTCTAGAACAATGTCTTGCATTTCAGTAGGACCTTCAACCATTGCTAAGGGTTGTAACATCCAGGTGAGTAATTTTACCAAATTTAAAAATAAAAAAGAAGATAATTATATATAAAGCTTTGAAAAAGGCTGTAATCGAATTAATAAAAGACCAAAATCAAAAGCGCATCTGTTATAAACAAACATAAGCAAACAAATTTGATGCGACAACTGCGTCATGCGCAGTTGGAGATAGAAATAGACATCGTATGCGCAGCCGATTTGGCATCATGTACTTTATCGTTTTGAATACACATATATTTACTCATTTTCGTTTTATTTTGCCTC
Organism: Salticus scenicus; assembly: GCA_963930645.1. NCBI lineage: Eukaryota > Metazoa > Arthropoda > Arachnida > Araneae > Salticidae > Salticus > Salticus scenicus. The sequence continues at coordinate 117,171,694 of OZ005655.1, forward strand.
TTCTGAAAAAAATCAAACATGTTTATAATTAGAACAGAAAAGGCAATATGGAAAGTGTTTCGTGTATAAAAATTATTCATTTAACATTTTTCGCTGTAGAATCGTGTACAGAAACAGTTATTTAAATTGTCGAAAACTGATTACTGCAGCCAGAGTTAATTTATTAACTGTGGTTCAAATTTATTAACTCAATCAAAGTTAATTAATAGTCAAAGTAATTTTAGGGTTACAGCCTCTAAAGCTAGGAACGTTGCACAAAAATAGCCATAAAATTTCCTTATACTATCCACGATTGGTATACCACATATACACTTATGTATGTGTATATATATGTAAACATATAATAACCTATAGTATGTGTGCTACTTTTTTTTTTTTTTTTTGTTTGCCTAATTAAAGGAAAGAAATCAGAAGAAGGAAGATCGTAAAAATAACTGAATCAAAAGATATAAAATATTTAAATGACCGAATACTAATTACTGTGTGTAAAACAAAAAATGAAGCTATATAAATGAATGATCATCGAATGCAACTTAAAATGAAAAGTTTTTGCAGAGAAGATTGCTATCGTATGTGATTTTATGTGTAATTGCTTATTTAAAGATGTCCCATCAGGAACCGGGCTTTTCTTTGTAGTTGAGGAGAGGCAATATTGTCAGATATCACGATTATTTTTTATTCAATATTCAATTCGATTATTTTTTTTTCAATTTTAATTGTTGCCTAATATCTTCTAAAATTAATAGTTTGTTATGGATATCAAATATCACTTCTAAAAAGTATTGGTGACTATTGAATAAAAAAGTCCCCAAGTCTGGTAACACTAATGCATGCTTGCCAACCATCTCATTATAAAGCGTATTACTTTTAGTCACTGCCTTTTTTTGTACACCAGTCATTTTTTAGAGTAATTTCATTCTTATTTAATCGTAACACTATTTGGAGAGAATTGCTCTAAATATAAAGTGGTGTGGGAAAAGGGGCGTATTTTCAAGGGGCGTTAACAAGTCTACGCTTATTAATGAGATGGTTGGCAGTCCTGCTAATGGAAGCACCGTGTTAGATCACAATTCACGAAGTCGAAGTAGACTGCCGAATTACCCCGTATTTTTCTAAGAAACATGTACAAATACGGGCTAAGACACTTTAAAATGCCTCCACGATGAACATTTCACCAAGGCCTAGGAACTTATGTATAATCGATCTTTCTCAATCCTTAATATAAAATATATGTGCTAAAATTATTATTAAGAATTAATATTTTATTTTATTTTATTTTTATTTATCTATTTTATTTTTTCTTAGTCAGATTTTTAAAAAAGAAAAAATAATAATAAGATTTGTTGTATCAAAAGACATAAAATACTTTTTTAAAATACCAAATGTTAATGATTAAGTAAAAAACAAATAAAACTAAATTGCCAAATGCAATCCAACATCAAAACTCTGGAAAGAGAACTTCAATGTATTTGATCTGTTATGTTAATCTTGGAAGGTACTCAGCTGTTTGCAAGCAGAATTCAGGATAGCAAATGTACCCTTGGAGAAATAGGACAAAATGATTCTCTGGTGAAGAAATTGAGAAAAACTTTACTCGCCACAAAGTGCGATTTTTGTGTTTAGCTACCAGAATTTATCTACTCTACTTTAGCAAAGAAAAAAAGAAATCGTTTTTTTTTTTTTTCTTCTCCTTTAAACCTTCTTCTAAATGCTCCCAAAGGTTGAATAGAATCTATAATAGTTCAGGATTGTTTTAATAATTTAACTTATTCTTGTTGTATAGACATATTGGTATTACATATGCCGGTGTAAAGATAATAGTTTACTTAATCATAGATTTTTAGTGAATATATATAAATAAAATAAAAAATATATTATATATATATATATATATATAAACCTGCATATTTTATGAAACTTAAGTTTAAATAAATAAACGTAATATTACTATAATCAATAATATTTTTGAGCATCAAACAGTTGCACCCAAGGAGCAGAAAGTTAGCAAGGAGCTGAATTTTGGAAGAATAGGTCCCGTGTTCGATTCCTGTGTAAGGTACATACGTGGATCACTTGTATATGACTAAAAGAAATAACCCTGTAATAAAAGCTTGAAAATCCCTGTGGTCTCGTTTATTCGAGATATAAGTAGACATGCCAGCAAATTAATTTATTCTTGAGTACTGTTGATACCCGCCCTTTTCTACACCACTTTGCTTATAGAGTAATTTTCACCAGTATGTAATTACGATGAAAAAAGAAAATAAATTATTTTTACAAACAGTGATGGGAAAAATGGCGAGTACGAACAGTACTGCAGAATAAATTATAAATGTTACTAGGTATGTTCATAGTTGCCAACTTAGCACCTTCTTGCTGCCGGAACTTTTTTTATTTATTATTTATTTATTTATTTTATTTTACTTAATCAGTGAAAAGCATTACGGGTAATTTCTAATAAAATTTTCTGGTAGCCAAAAGGGGCTAAGTTGGCAACTATAGGTATGTTCATAATCATAAAACATTAAGAGAAAATGTAATTAATATTACATTAAACCATACTTGCCAACTTCCTAATTAATATTCCGTAGTGTTGTTAATTCCACCCTTTTTATCACACCAGTAAATTTTTAGAGTAATAGTCTCCAAATGCAATTGCGATTAAATAAGAAGAAAAATACTCTAAAAAGATACTGGCGTGCAAAAGAAGGCGGCGCTACGATACTATGGAATATTAATTAGTATGTTGGCAAGTATGATTAAACCCAGGAAAATACAAAAAATAAAAGTAATGCCAGAAGTGGAAAATTGGCACAGAATTCATACCGGAATTTATGAAACAAAATTTCCTTTTTCTTAAACCAACAATTTTATAAGCAGAGAAACTTTTTAAACCATTACCGGTATGAGTTCTGCGCCACAATTCCACTCCTGCAATGTATAATATTCACAATAAAAATTTCTTTTAAATCAAAAAATATTCTGTTTATTCTCTTCTTAAATCTTTCGATACGCATTTATATTATTATATTTTACACTTTTCTAATATATTGTTATCGCTTTTATCAATTACTAGCTGACCCGTCCTACTTCGCACGGATGAACAAATTTTAGTTAACGATGAATTGATATGCAAAAAATAAAAAATATATCAGTTTATATGTTATAGCCAGGCAATATTATCAACTGAAAAGTCAAAATATAATTTTACAATTATTTTTTTCAATCAGTTGTTAAATGTTGGTAATTTTTACTTTATGTTTTTATTTATTTATTTCATAAAAAGAAGCATGTCTTTACTCATGAATAAAAAATATTGAAAAATAAACCTATAACATGAATATGTGTTTGATAAAGTTGACGTCATAATTGCTTTAATTATTATTTATTTGTTCTTATAATATTAATTTCTATTAAACACAGAGCTTATGTGTTTTTAATTTTCTTAAATTTAACGTCCGCAAAGTAATTTGGTTATTGTTTTAGTAATGGTTCTCCATTAGTTGATCGTTAATATTTTTTTGTGATTTTGGCGATGAATTAAAAAGGTTATCGCAAATACGTAAAGTCCTTCGAGTGAAACGTCCTAGCTATTGCGTTGCCAAATTTTAAATATCGCCAAAGAAGCCCTATACAAAAGTAGATTTCTAACGCGAATGTACATTTAATTTATTTTAAATGAACCGTGTTTCCAATCAACATAATGAAACTTGCATAATCAAATGTCATTTGCAATTCCCTAGCGGCTGTATATTGCACTACTTGCTTTCGGAAAAGATTTTATATCAATCATCCTTGGCGGAAAAAAAAAAAAAAAATGATTTCCAAGTTATCTCGCAAATATATTTAATTTTTTCCATAACTGATGTGTTTTAATAATGTATATTAAGGGAAAAATCAATAATATGAAACAATATTCGTATAATATATACTATTACAAAATCTGGTGTGAAACAACCACACGACTTCCATTACCCACTATTAAACGTATTATATACATTTCTTGTAGATATTAAGTACATGCATTTTTTTTTTTTTTTTAGATTTTCCAGTAAGAGAAACTTGGTACACGTATAAAGACACCTACAACAAAGTTTACATAGTGAGTTAAAAAATAAGAGGAAAAAATAGATAGTTATTTTTTTAAACACGAATTACCGAGATCTAAAACTGAACTTCCTAATCAGGATGACCGTTAGTATTCCTGTAATATGCACGTAATACTTGAGAAAGGTTATCTAAATTGAATTAATGAAACAATTTTCAAGAAAATCGTTAGAGCCGTTTTTGACATACCGACTTTTACCAAAACTTGGCATACTCAATTATTGACCAGAAAACAATAATTACATACAAAAGGATATTTAGTATTAAGTTAACATGGCGAGTTTGAAAAAAAATCGTACAGCCGTTTTTAAAGTTTATATAGCAACTTTGAAGAAAATTGTTAGGGCTGTTTATGAGGTACGGGCTTACGGTCCCATTTCCGGTTTTTGATGACCCAGTTCCGGTTTTTCAATTTTCAACAAAATTTGGAAAATTCATCTGTACATCAGACCTGAATCAATTGTGAAGATTTGTAGTTCTATCTTTATTAATTTTGGAGATATGACACCCGGAAAATTTCACACATTCGTACACACACACACACACACACTGACCAATTGCCAAAAACTACTTTTTTGGACTCAGGAGGCCTTAAAACATATAAATCAGGTGAAACTCTATATCAAATTTTTGGACCGAATACAATACTTCCACTACCTATGGTAGTACGGTAATTGAAGTAAAAACATAGATCTCGTATTTAATACGAAAATATACAGATTTTCGTATTCCGTTTTCGATCTCGAAATACAAAAATCGCCAAGGACGACCGATATCAAATCTATGCTTTGTTTTCAATTAAAATGTTGAAAATTTGAATTAAAAATGTATTTTACCAAAATTTATTATAGCCTCTAGCACTTAGAGACAGTGTAACTTTTGATTAGTATAAAAAAAGAAAGAAATAGAAATCGGCTTTTTAGTTCTAGCGATCGTTCTCTACATATACATATAAACCTTTCCTCTTTATATATTAGTATAGAGCATAGATAGATTAAATAGGTTTCTAATCAACATAACGTAACTCAAATAATTAAATGCTATTTGCACAACGAGATATATAAAGTAGAGTGATAAATGGTAACCCTTGAGAAGGTCCAAGATGAGTCATGTGACATGCTTTCCTTGCACATGCGTATTCGGTGGTTTCCTTGGTAACAGCTCATTTTCAGTACATTTCTATGGCAACGGTTTCAATATTTTTGTTTACTTTACGTAGTTTAATATTCTTTTGTTCTAAACCATTTTGATTTTGATTTTACTTCTTTTTTATTTCGTGTAGTTGAACTTTAACCGACAAAATGCTTAAAAATAGTTGAAAAATTATTATTTGTTGTTAAATTTAGCTCTTTAAAAGTTTAAATTTTGTTTTACAAACACTTTTAAAGTTTGTTGAGAAACGACGAAAAGAAAGGTATTTTATTATTTATTAAAATGTGAAATATGTGTAAAATTATTTTAAAAGCAATTTATTTCGGTCACAGGACTGTCATGTTACCTAATAATAATGATAATTTGTTGAACTGATATTTTAAATGCCAAAATAGCGATAAAGGGCCAAACACAGCAACCTATTCGAGCATGTCACGTGATTCATCTTGAACCACGGAAAGCTAATCCTTCATCCATTGAATCAGCACTCTAATTTATATATGTCGTTGTATTTGCATTGCAGTAATGGTTGTATGCGCTATGTATATTGAGCTACTTGTCATAACTGTTAGTTGCTAAAAATAAACGTCAAATAAATTTAAACTTCTCAATTATTCTTTTAACAAATGCATAATGAAATGCAGACGATATTTTTTTAATTCACTTTTTATATTATTATTCGAGAGAAAATATATTTTATTATATGCCGAAAAATGAATTAACCCGTAAATTTTTTGGGCAACAATTATAAAATAAATAATTTAATAAAAGTGTAGAAGTAACGCTTAGATCATTACATTATATCATATCATATCAAATTATATTATTAGAAAAATAAATACTTTAAATTTATAATGACGTCAGATTTAACGTGTAAGTTTAACATTTTGCAAAGCTTTATATGAATTTCAATTTAATTCACGTGCAAATATATTTCTTTTCTTTTCATGTCAAGATATTTTAAAAACAAAATGTAAATGTTTCTTTTATGTTGGCAACAGCTAATTTTTTTAATATTTCATTATTTCCATTTCTATTATGTCTTTTATGGGGATTTTAATTAAAATGCTCAGATTTTAAACTAAAATTTATTTTATCAAAATTTAATATAGCCTATAACAATCAGGGATAGTGTTGCTTTTGATAAGTGAAAGAATTTTTTAAATCGGTTCAGTAGTTTCAGAGATTACCCTCCACAAACATACAATTTTTTGCGCTTTATATAATGACTAGCTGACCCGTCCGGCTTCGCACTGATGAACAAATTTTAGTTAAAGATGGATTGATATGTAAAAAATCAAGAAATATATCAGTTTATATGTTATAGTCAGGCAATATTATTAACTGGAAAGTCAAAATATAATTTTACAATTATTTTTTTTAATTAGTTGTTAAATGTTGGCAATTTTTACTTAATGCTATTTATTTATTTATTTCATAAAAAGAAACATTTCTTTACTCATGAATAAAAAATATTGAAAAATAAACCTATGACATGAAAATGTTTTTGATAAAATTGACGTCATAATAGCTTTAATTATTATTTATTTTTTCATTTCGCAAATATATTTAATTTTTTCCATAATTGATTATTATTTTAGTAATGTATATTAAATCAATAATATGAAACAATATTCGTAAAATATATACTATTACAGAATCTGGTGTGAAACAACCACACGACTTCCATTACCCACTATTACACGTAATATATACAATTTTTTGGAGATATTACTTGCATTTTTTGAGATTTTCGAGTAAGAGAAACTTGATACACGTATAAAGACACATACAACAGAGTTTGCATAGCGAGTTAAAAAATAAGGGGAAAAAAATAGATAGTTATTTTTTTAAACACGAATTTCCGAGATCTAAAACTGAACTACCTAATCAGGATGACCGTTAATATTCCTGTAATAAGCACGTAATACTTGAGAAAGATTATCTAAATTGGATTAAAGAAAAATTTTTCAAGAATACGTTAGAGCCGTTTTCGAGATACCAACTTTTACCAAAACTTAACATACTCAATTATTGACCTAAAAACAATAATTACATACAAAAGGATATTTAATAGGAAGTTAACGTGGCGAGTTTGAAAAAAAAAAAAAGTTGCACTTCGGGAGTGCCGACAGAAGTGAAAACGTGTACAATTACGTGTGTATTTCATGAATCGTCAGGAAATATTTTATTGTGTAGGAAATACTTTTAAATGAAGTGTTTTTTTATTCATTAATATAAACTACTACTACAAAAATTATATTACAATTTTATTTAATGCGCTAACTGCAATAGAGACAGTGTCCGGAGATGAGAGAAGTCGTGTAGAGCAGCACCAGATTGTAAAAACGTGAGAAAAATGGCGGCTTTGGCCTTTCTCACGGTTTTGTGAGGTCTAACTGGAATAGAGACAGTGTCCGGAAATGAGAGAAGTCGTGTAGAGCCGCACCAGATTTTAAAAACGTGAGAAAAATGGCGGCTTTGGTCTTTCTCATGGTTCTGTGAAGTCTAACTGCAACGTTTCCGGCTGCAATCTTTAAGAGACTGTGTCCGGAGATGAGTGAAGTCGTGTAGAGCCGCACCCGATTGTTAAAACGTGAGAAAAATGGCGGCTTTGGCCTTTCTCACTGTTTTGTGAGGTCTAACTGCAAAAGAGACAGTGTCCGGAGATGAGAGAAGTCGTGTAGAGCCGCACCAGATTGTAAAAACGTGAGAAAAATTGCGGCTTTGGCCTTTCTCACGATTTTGTGAGGTCTAACTGCAACGTTTCCGGCTACAATCTTTAAGAGGCAGTGTCCGGAGATGACAGAAGTCGTGTAGAGCCGCACCAGATTTAAAAACGTGAGAAAAATGGCGGCTTTGGTCTTTTTCATGGTTCTGTGAAGTCTAACTGCAACGTTTCCGGCTGCAATCTTTAAGAGACTGTGTCCGGAGATGAGTGAAGTCGTGTAGAGCCGCACCCGATTGTTAAAACGTGAGAAAAATGGCGGCTTTGGCCTTTCTCACTGTTTTGTGAGGTCTAACTGCAAAAGAGACAGTGTCCGGAGATGAGAGAAGTCGTGTAGAGCCGCACCAGATTGTAAAAACGTGAGAAAAATTGCGGTTTTGGCCTTTCTCACGATTTTGTGAGGTCTAACTGCAACGTTTCCGGCTACAATCTTTAAGAGACAGTGTCCGGAGATGACAGAAGTCGTGTAGAGCTGCACCAGATTGTAAAAACTTGAGAAAAATGGGAGCTTTGGGCTTTCTCACGGTTTTGTGAGGTCTAACTGCAATAGAGACAGTGCTCGGAGATGAGAGAAGTCGTGTAGAGCCGCACCAGATTTTAAAACAATATACAGTATATAATTACTAATACTTCACATTAGCAAGTTAATTGTATGATACTTTATTTGTACCATACAAGTATGGAAAGCGTTTCGATGACGCGAATTCAATGATTTTTGTTCACGCAAAAGTTTTCACTTCAAATGAAAAGCGTCAGCGGACGATGACGGGAGTTCAAAGATTTTTCTTCACCCAAAAGTGCTCAACGCGTCTAAAGGAGTTTTCACTTCAAAAAATCCGTACAGGCGTTTTTAAAGGAACGCACTTGCGAAGTCTGAAATTGAGCTGTTTATAGAGGACGCCTATCAATTTTCCTGAACTAAGCAACTTTTCAATCGAAAGGGCATCTAATATATTATTTATATAGCAACTTTGAAGAAAATCATTAGAGGTGTTTTGAATATGGGCTTAGGGTCCCATTTCTGGTTTTCGATGACCCAATTCCGGTTTTTCAATTTTCACGAAAATTTGGAAAATTTATCTGTACACCAGACCTGAATCACTTGTGAAGTTTAGTAGTTCTATTTTTATTAGTTTTGGAGAAATGACAGCCAGAAGATTACACACACACGTGCACATATACACACACACTGACCAATTGCCAAAACCTATACAATACTTCCACTACCTACGGTAGTAGGGTAATTGAAGTAAACACATACATCTCGTATTTACTACGATAATATACAGATTTTCGTATTACGTTTTCGATCGCCAAATACAAAAATCGCCAATGACGATAGATATCAAATCTATGCTTTGTTCCCAATTAAAATATTGAAAATTTTAATTAAAAATTTATTTTACCAAAATTTATTATAGCTTCTAGCACTTAGAGAGAGACAGTGTAACTTTTGATTATTGAAAGAAAAAAAAAAAAAAGCAATCGGCTTTTTAGTTCTAGCGATCGTTCTCTACATATGCATATAAACCTTTCTTTTTTTTTTATATTAGTATAGCTATAGAGCATAGGTATATTAAATAGGTTTCCAGTCAACATAATGTAACTCAAATAATTAAATGCTATTTACATTTCAGTAATGGCTGTATGCGCTATGTATATTGAGCTACTTGCCATAACTGTTAGTTGCTAAAAATAGTCGCCAAATAAATTTAAACATCTCAATACGCAAGCGAAGTATGACATCACTGACCGCCCGTGGATGCAAGAAAAAGATTTTCCATGTTAATCGCTCATTGGATTTTTTTTTTTTTTTTTATTTTTTTTTTTTATTAAAATTCTAGAAGAATTATTTCCCGATTTTAAACCTCATATTTGGGTATAGATATGTATTAGTTATTGTATGCATGCGTTAGATTGAGTTATTTTGCTGTCAAATTGACAAAATTTTAATTTTAAATTTCAAAACTGTCACCCTTGGCGTTTTTTGTATTTGGCGATCAAAAACGTAATACGAAAATATACATGCCAGATGTATATTTTCGTAATATGTATTGTACGAAATATTGTTTCATATTATTCGTTACACTCTTAATGTAAGTTTTTAAAATAACCAAGATTTTTGAAAGGAATTAAATTATATTCGCCAGATAATTTGGCGATATCTTTTTTTTTTTCTGCCAAGGATGACGGATATCAAATCTATTCCGCTGCAACATATTAGTATATTATATCAGATACTTTATTTAGACATTTGAAAACAAATTTGACTTCAAACAATGATAGAATATTTATCCTTTCCCTTTTAATTAGTTTATTAGTTGGATGTTTATTGTGTAAATATCATCCTTTGAAATGAAATGTTTATGTTTTCAATCGAATATGGAAATTTGCCATTTTTTTTCTAGAGTTTTGAAATTTAAAATTCCAATTTTATCAATTTTACAACAAAAACAATTTAATCTAACGGATGCACATGATAACTAATACATATCTATATCCAAATATGGGGATTAAAATGGGGAAATAATTTTTCTCGATCTTTATTATTTTTTTACAAAAAATCCCGTTCACTTTTTATATTATTGTTCGCGTGAAAATATATTTTATTATATGTCTAAAAATAAATTAATTCGTAAATCTTTTTGGCAACAATTATAAATTAAAATAAATAATATTATAAAATAGAATTTCTTATTTTATTTTATTTTATTTATTTATTTATTTTTAAATTCCAATTTCGTTTACACACATCAGTTTAAACCACAGAGTAATAAAGACTCCGTGGTTTAAACATTGATGCTTAGATATTATATCATATCATATCAAATTAAATTATTAGAAAAATAAACACTTTTAATTCTATAATGACGTCAGATTTAACGTGTAAGTTTAACAATTAAAAAAGCTTTATATGAATTTCAATTTAATGCACGTGCAAATATATTTATTTTCTTTTCACGTCAAGATATTTTAAAAACGAAATGAATATGTAAATGTTTCTTTTATGTTGGCAGCAGCTAATTTTTTTAATATTTCATTATTTCCATTTCTATTACGGCTTCTATGGGGATTTTAATTAAAATGCTCAGATTTTAAACTAAAATTTATTTTATCAAAATTAAATATAGCCTATAACAATATGGCATACTGTAGCTTTCGGTCAGTGAAAGAAGTTTTTAAATCGGTTCAGTAGTTTCAGAGATTACCCTCCACAAACAAACAATTTTTTGCGCTTTATATAATGATATAGATTAACGAAAAAGTCTACTTGTAGTCAGAAGATATATCAAATATGTAATGTTAAAAGGTTAATGCTTTGAAATTCATCATTAAATTAGTGTCTCCTAGAGTAATCTAATCACTCAAACAGGTTAAATAGATTTTCATCTATAGGCAGTTAAAAGCCTATGACTTGCCGCTGGGGTTCACTGCAGGCGATTTTTCTTCCTGTTCAGTACAATAGAGTAATTTCATGGCTTAAAGCAGGGTTGTATATTCATATAATTTATTTCGGAGCACTATTAGTACCTACCCGCCTTCTTCTCATACCACTTTTGACATGAAATAATTTTTATTAATATTTTATTCATACTTTATACATATTGGACAAAATTACTCAAGAAAATTAATGGCGTGAAATAAAGGCGAGGATGACAAATCTCTAGAATAAGTTATAAAAGTTGGCAACTTTGAAAAATGGAGTGCCATTCACACAGAAAAATAAGATCTCCCACCACTATTACCATACAGAAATCGTTTTTGCACATTTATAGCAATTTTTTGTGATTAAATAAGACAATGATTATTGTCAGAAAATGTTAATCCCTTACCTGTGTCGCCCGAGTCCAGTTCGGGCAGTGACCACGCTCTTTGCGTATTTTAATCTTAATATTTTACGGTATAAGAAAGCCCCACCAGCCAGCACGAAACTATATATAACTTATTTGGAAATATGCACTCATACATATTATTCATATAGTTATTTTCATTATTTTCTTTTATTAAACAAAAATGTGGGTATTATGGGCGTGTCTTTGAAATATATGCCACAGTTAAGGGGTTAATAGAAGCGAGAGTATTAGTGTGAGTGATTGTCCCTACATTTACATGGAATTACGCGTTAATATTTTACAGGTATGTCACAACGCGACTCTAAATGTTCGTAAAAGAAAAACCTGCCGTTCCCAAAGATTAATGGTACATTATATTTGATAAAAATGAAAAACATTACTTAATGAATAAGTATAACTAGAATTTTTCCCGATACTTTTTTTTAAACATTTTTAATAATCTGCATTATGCATCATTTCTTTTTTCTTTAAATACTTCCGTACATGCTCAAGTTAATTAGAGCAGTGACCACAAACTCTGCGTATTTTACCATGTTGTTATTAACTCGCTTTCTTGTTTCTATGTTTGTCCAGTACATACTTTGCAATTGATTTTTAAAAAACTTCCCGACTAGCTAGATATTTGAAACTTTTAGAATAGATCAGAACATGATAACTACGTAATACCTCGAAGCCCGATTTTCGAATTTTTGATTAGTTTTCTTTTAATTAATTAAAATATGACAATAATAACCTCCTAATAGCTTTAAAATTAGTCATTTAAATATTAGCTATAATATAATTGTTGCCAAAATAATTTATGATTTCGTTTTCTTTCGACATAAAAGCAAATACATTTAATTAGATGTAAACACTAAAAAATTATAAAACTTTAAATTAGTCATCTCACAAAAATTGAGGTCATTATCACTTTAAAAATTTTATAATACAAATTGATAAAGTGCTAATATTGTTCTATAGCTATGATTCAACAGAAAATTTAGAAACATGGTACATTTTTTTTTTTTAAATATTATAATTATTTTTCTTAATATTTTACAATACAAGAAAGCACCAGCCAGTACCAAACTATACATATAATGTATTTGGAAATGTGTACTGAAAAAAATATATATTATTCGTTAATGTTTTTTAATATATTTTCTTCAATAATGTGGATTATTGAAAAATATGCGACCGTTAAGGGGTTAATATATTTTAAAGCAGAAAATTAAAATTTGAAAAACCTTATCAGAAAAGTTTCATATAAAATATATACCTGGTACAGGGATGGAACACGGGCACAGTACGCATACCACTATCAATGTAGCAAAATTTTCTACTTTTTAAATCAACGATATTATAGGTACTGAAATTTCTTAAACAAATACCGGTATGAATTCCCCGCCCGCGTTCCATCCCTGCTGGTAACATTTATAATTTATTTCGGAATAGGATGATAACCAAGTCCTTTTCTCACACCAGTATACTTTAAAAGCATTTCCTTCTTATTTCATCGTAATTACATATTGTAGAAAATTCTTCTAAAATCATACTGGTGTGGAAAAAGGGCGGGGTTAAGAGTACACCGAAAAATATTATAAATATTACCAGATATGTAAAATATACGAGGGTTGATGCAGAAATAAGGTTTCCAAAGAGCTCCAGTCGCATGGGAAGGTGCGAGGCAAAATCTGGCAACCCCGCTGTGCGTGGCTGTTCCCCCACTCTCGATCCCGCCCAGTCGCGCTTTGATGCGCTGCTCAGTCTTGGCTCAGCAGCCGTCCGAGATGGAGGTGCCCATTGTTGCTCCAGCCAAGCGCGAGATTCGTTTCGTAATTCGCTTTTTGCACGCTAAATGGACTCCATCCGTGGATATTCATCGTCAGTTGACAGAGGTGTATGGCGACAAGTGTATATCCATTCAACACGTCCGAAAGTGGTGTAGGGAGTTTAGTGTCGGTCAGAAGGAAGTCCACGATGAAGAACGGAGTGGAAGACCGTCAGTTTCAGAGGCGATTGCCGAGATGATACAACTCAAAGTGCTTCAAAACAGGAAGATGACCGTCCGTGAACTTGTTGCTCGGATTCCTGAAAGTTCTTACGGTACAGTAGAAAGAGCTTTGACTGAAAAAATGGGTATAACGCTTCCTCGACGGGTTGGCTACGGAGTTCTACGACACTGGGATACAGAAATTGAAGCACCGTGTACAAAAATGCGTAGAAAAAGATGTCGATTACGTCGACAAATCGACCAAAGTGTCTTCTTATCAACGATGTACATTGTTATGAAAATAAACAATGTTGTCTCTTTGTAAAATTGATGGGAACCTTATTTCTGGATCAACCCTCGTAACTATTTCATGCGTTATATTGTAGCTATTTCAGTATTTTCAAGTTAACTTATTTTTATACATAAAAATTCATCATAAATAAAAGTTTCAGCATTGTTATATAATTCTAAATAAAATCATCGCTTCAAGAGCAGTTAAAATAAATTAAATAGAACTTATTATATTATGGAGATAATATTAAGAATGTAGTGAATTGTTACAATATATATATATATATATGTTAAAAATATAAATAAATAAAATAGAAATTCAGTTTGTAATGAAAATATTGTGAATAGATTATTTTCCAAACTCTTTGCACTGTTCTTAATATTTTAATGCAACAAAACTTGAAGTAGATAAAACTTTTTTGGAATACATTGATATTATATTAATCAGAGTTCCTTAAAATATCGAATGCACAGCTGCCAAAGTTTCGGATTTTAAAATCAGATTTAGCACCGCTATGTTTGAATAGAAATTTCATTTCATTTCTACGATTTAATAAATTGAAAGTAGTTATACAAAATTTCTAGTATGAAGTCTCCCTTCAAAAGGGGAGAGTTGGCATCAATTGGAATGAAACTATTTCATAGATTGTAGTTTTTTAGTTACGTCATCCAGTAATTTCATGTTAAATCCTTTTTATTAGTAGAAATTAAACACTAATGGAATTATCAGTGTTGTAATCCAATTCTAAATTTTTCATAATCATATATATATATATATATATATATGTAACGTATCGTTCTTTAGTAGATGATTAATGCCAGGCACTTCATATGAAGAGAGTTCACTCAAATAACTAATACTCCAAAATAGTTTATGCAGTCGTTTTATTGAAGTCACTTAGTTATTTTACACTTTATTAACAGTCAATCAATCTGAGCACGCTGACATACAGATCCGTAGACGAGTCGGGCTGAAAACGTCCCGTTAACTGTGGAACCGCAAACCAATCCCCCTCCCGGGGCCGTTAAATTAAACTTTTTATTGACGTGAACTAATTAAGCAAACGCTTCCATGAAAAAGGTGCCGATTTTCGGGTGCTCCCGCTTAAATATGGATATTTGGGGGCGAGGTCAAACTCCTAATATGAATTCTTATTGGATAATTAAGTAAGCTAAAATCCAGCCCACATTCTCTGATTGGTTGACCCGGATATCCAGGATTTCGTATTTCGCAATGCCTTGCCGCTTATTTCGACTATTGCATAATTTTGACTATGAAACTTATTCTAACTCCGATTCCCGCGCTACGACGTGTTTTGCTGAAAAACTAACTTTATTGGGGCTCTAAAATAGAATTCTCACAAAGTTGTTCTTAAAATTAAGATTTATTCTGAGCTAATACTATTAAGATATCACTTAATATTAATTTAAATACTAATTTTAAAATTTATAAATACTTATTTTATCCATTCATAAAGGTTTATGTAAAGGAAACAAAGGCTGTAATTTTTATTCAGAAGTGTATGTATTCTTGCATTTCATTCTTATCACGTGCAACATTAAATCAAAAACCTCTGAGGCCATTCACTCTTCAAAACCCATAACGCTAAGATGGGGTTATTTTGAAACTGATGGGCATTTCCTTTTATAGGGCAATTTTCCTGTACTTTTCTTCAAAAACTGGAACTATAAAAATGAAAATGATATACTTATAGCACTTTATATATTTCAATAACATTGTATGCAATATTTCATGAAAAATCATGTATAGGTAACATTTCGTTACGAATAAACATAAAACAAATAAAGTTTAAGAATAAACGAATAATAAAAGATTTCTTTTTCTCTTTATGTTCTATTAATCTTATTTAATTTTAAAATTGTCTTTTTTGACAATTATCCTTTAATACTTACTGTGACTGTGATTCCATTAACAAACATACTCAACTGTGCGATTCAGAAGATAGGATAAAAATATTTATATACTCTGTAGAAATATGCGAGTGAATTTGCTTACTCAAAAATAGGCGCAGTAATTTTAGAGATAATTTGAGTGAAATTTCTTGAAATAAATCGGCTATAATAAGAAGAACTTGTATACAAAAAATATAAAATTTATTGAAAGTGGTTACAATTTACCAATTTTCAATAAAATGCATAATCAAGTTAAAATTAGATTAAATCAAACTAAAACTAGAATTAAAACAAACAACTATAAATGTATCGGTTCAATAGACTTTCATCAACAATTTATTCCAATCAGAAATATATTAAAGAACTACAATTATAAACACAAAAAAAAAAAATTAAACACATTTAAAACACAAAATTTTCAAAGTCTATTAAAAATTAAACGTCAAATTAATCCTCCCCAAAAAGGCATCTATGAAATACCCATTAAAATTGAAGCTAACATTGTTCATTATATAGGAAAAACGAAAAGAAATGTTTAAAAACGCATTTCTGGACATCAATATTCATTACGCTCTCCATACGGTAGTACAGCCCTTATAGATTATATTTTAGGAAATAAAAAAGCAAAGCAAAACCATTATGGAATCAAGCTAAAATAATAGCGACCCCCTCCAGTCTGATTAAACTTGAAATTCAAGAAAAATTAAAAATAATGAAATATGATAAACGCGCCATTAATTGCACGCATTCTAGAGACATGGCGAAAATGTGGCAACCCATTCTACACTTATTGACCCTTTCAGGGGCGGTGATGCCACTACAGCATCACCTAATTTTAATTTTCAACAGCAAAAACTCATCCCCGAAATTTTTTAGCAAAATTTTACTTTTATTAAGCAGTTATCACACGGATGATCCTACCCTCTGAACTATACGCTAATACCTCTCCGAATAATCGAGCATCAGGTAGTAGGGTTATTTTGAAGACTGAAATGAATTCAAAAAGGCGTTAACAATTGGCGACTAATCGCTCGCTATTTCATGTTTTAAACGCACTCTGATTTTCTCGCACTCCGATTGGTTGAATATGAGCTAACATCTAGCATAGGGGATTTAGTCAGTCATAAGTTCGTCATTGACGAAGGTAGGAGAGGGAAACTATCATACGGTGCGTTTTCAAGCGTTTGCCTCTCGAAAAACCTGTTTCAGGTGGTTTCAGGAGAAAGTATCTGATACTGCTGATCGTATGAGAGTACGTGTGATAGCTGCTTTACATAGCAGAAAACGTCGTCAAATTCTTTTACTTTAATTTTGCTCGTGAATTCCGGTGGCAGTGTAATTTAAATTATCCGAATTACCTTGCGCCGGAAAAGGTTAAAGGATCAAGACGCTAACTTTCCAAGAACTAATCCTGGAGAAATTCACGAGCAACAATCCTAGGACGAAACGTCGTGATGTTCTTTTATCTTTTATATTTTATATCGTAAACTTTTAAACTAAGTCTTTTGATATAAGATTATAACGTGTAAAAACTGCTGCGTAGTATATATTTTACTTTATTTAGTACTAGCAGGCTACTCCCACTTCGCTGGTCACTATATTTAAATGAATTTTCGAAAATTAATTGAATTAATATTTATTTTTTTACACAGCATTATAGACAAAAACTTAAAAAAAAAGAAAAGAAAGAAAGAAAGAAACTGAAATTGCTCCAAGCCTCGCTTCTGATACCCACTGTCTACGGTATCTCTTTTCCTTGCGCACTGCATCAGCTCTAGGTTTACCATGCCTGCAGAAAGATCTTTCCCGGGAACTTCAATCTGGATATTTATCGACGACAGGGGGGATCTGCTTTTATTTAACAACTAAGATTTTAAAGAGGACTATATCTCAGCATCTATTAAATATTTCAGTTCTGAACCATGTATTAGCCCATGCTATTTACACTACTTACGATTTGATTCCGACCAATGTAATAAAATAAAATAAAATAAAAAGTAGATTAATAAATAAATAAATATATATATATACCATAAAATTCCGAAAGTAACCCCCCATCGAATATACCCCCCTTTGTTTTTGCTGAAAGTGAAATGTCTCCGTTATCCTGAAAGTAACCCCATCCCCCTTTTTTTACTTTCCGAACACTATAGTGAGGAAAGTGTTATAATCATGTCAAAAATCCGAATTCGAGATTTTGATGTTTCTATACGTTTCGAGGTCCCCTGAGTCCGTTTTCACTACTTTACGATGATGTATGTATGTGTGTGTGCATGTGTGTATGTATGTGTGTGTGTATGTGTGTATGTATGTGTGTGTGTATGTCTGTGAGTGAACACGCTAGCGTCTAAACGCTTTGTTCGAATAAGCTGAAATTTGGTGCGTATATTGTAAGTCGCCATAGTATTTACCATAGTAAGTCACCCTGAAGATTTTGGTGAATCTAGCACTTATAGTCTTTTTACAGGGACACAAAGAAAAATTCTTTATCATTATGGTCTATGGGACCAAAATCTTAAAAGTGCGATAGCATCTAAACACTTTCTTCAATTGAGCAAAAAATTTATACACATATTATAGGTCACAGTTACTCAATCTGTATAGAGTTTGGAGAATCTGGCACTTACAGTTTTTTTACAGGGGCACAAAGAAAAATTCTTTATCATTATGGCCTATGGGGCCAAATTTTTAAAAGTGCGATAGCGTCTAAACGCTTATTTAATCTGAACAAAAAATTTGTACACATGTTATAGGTCACAGTTGCACGAACTGTATAGATTTTGGTGAATTTAGCACTTGCAGTTTTTTTACAGGGACACAAAAATAAATTCTTTATCATTATGGCCTGTGGGACCAAATTTTCACTTTCTTCTATATTCAATAGAAGAAAGTATTGGATTCGTAAAAATTTTCGACCTCGGGTTTTTGATGGGTTTACACGTTTTGAGAGCTGTAGAACACGATTTGACCATTTTTACTTTCTTCTATATGTAATATAGAGAAAGTATTGGATTCGCGAAAATTTTCGAAGTCCACTTTTTGATAGATTTACATGTTTTGGGATATGGAGAACACGAATTAATAGTTTTTAGAAAATGTCTGTCTGTCTGTCTGTCTGTATCATTTTTTGTGGACGCTGTATCTCACGAACCAATGAATGAAATTTAACCAAACTTGGTATTTAGTTGCACCCTGACATAAACTGGTGCTGATTAGATTTTGGGATCAATCGCTCAATAGGTGGCGTTGTGATCGCATTTTATGCAAATTTTTAACATGGCAGCATAGGACAAAATTCCGTATAAATGGACATAAAGAGAGTTATTTTACACTTGTGATTGTAAAATTAATATGAATTATTGATAATAGTAGTAGTTAGCTAGGAAAAAAATTTTGTGCATGGGGGGGCATCGGTTCCCCCCCGGGCGGGAAAATCCCCCCCCGGGGAAGTAAATTTTCAAGATGGGTATCTTTCGAAAGGTCTCGTTGACAATAGTAATAGTTAACTTGGAAAAAAATTTTGTGCATGTGGGCGCATCGGTTGCCCCCCCACCGGGGGGGGGGAAGTTCCCACCCGGGGGGGCAAAGTTTCAAGATGGGTATCTTTCGAAAGATCTCGTCAATACCTTTAAAACGAATGGTTGAACGATAAATCTGTGATAATTTAAACCAAAGTTATCGATTTTTTTACTTTTAACAAAAAAAAACTTAGAAAAATATCGCAATTTTTTTTTTTTTTTTTTTTTTTTTTTTTTAAACGAAATTTAACCAAACTTGGTATTTAGTTGGTCCCCGACATAAACTGGTGCTGATTATGTTTGGGGATCAATAGCTCAACAGGTGGCGCTGTGATAGCATTTTATCTAAATTTTTAACATGGCAGCATAGGACAAAAATTCGTATAAATGTGCATAATTAGAGTTGTTTTAAACTTGTGATTGTAAAATTAATATGAATTATTGATAATAGTAGTATGTAACTAGGAAAAAAATTTTCTGCATGGGGGGGCATCGCTTCCCCCCCCTAGGGGGGAAATACCCCCCAGGGGGGGTAAATTTTCACATTGGGTATCTTTCGAAAGATCAGGTTGATAATAGTAGTAGTTAACTAGGAAAAAAATTTTGTGCATGTGGGGGCATCGGTTCCCCCCCCCACCGGGGGGGCAAAGTTTCAAGATGGGTATCTTTCGAAAGATCTCGTCAATACCTTTAAAACGAATGGTTGAACGATAAATCTGTGATAATTTAAACCAAAGTTATCGATTTTTTTTACTTTTAACAAAAAAAACACTTAGAAAAATATCGCAATTTTTTTTTTTTTTTTTTTTTTTTTTTTTTTTAACGAAATTTAACCAAATTTGGTATTTAGTTGGTCCCCAACATAAACTGGTGCTGATTATGTTTGGGGATCAATAGCTCAACAGGTGGCGCTGTGATAGCATTTTATCTAAATTTTTAACATGGCAGCATAGGACAAAAATTCGTATAAATGTGCATAATTAGAGTTGTTTTAAACTTGTGATTGTAAAATTAATATGAATTATTGATAATAGTAGTATGTAACTAGGAAAAAAATTTTCTGCATGGGGGGGCATCGCTTCCCCCCCCTAGGGGGGAAATACCCCCCAGGGGGGGTAAATTTTCACATTGGGTATCTTTCGAAAGATCAGGTTGATAATAGTAGTAGTTAACTAGGAAAAAAATTTTCTGCATAGGGGGGGCATCGCTTCCCCCCCTGGGGGGGAAGTACCCCCCCGGGGGGGATAAATTTTCAAGATGGGTATCTTTCGAAAGGTCTCGTCAATACTTTTAAAACGAATGGTTGAACTATAAATCTGTGATAATTTAAAACAAAGTTATCGATTTTTTTCACTTTTAACAAAAAAAAAAAAAAATCGTACTTTTTTTTTTTTTTTTTTTTTAAATATTGTTACTGATTGAATATGTATAGGTAAATATAGAAGAAAGTCTTCTGGTGGCCACAACATACTAGTTAGAAAATGTCTGTACGTTTGTCTGTCAGTCTCTGCGTGTGTGCGACAAAGTTTTGTGGCAACTGTATCTCAGGAACTACTTCGCAGAATTTCATACAAATTGGTATGTAGTTGCACCTTGACGTAAATTAGTGCCTATCAACTTTTGGTAAAAATTGTCTTACAGGTTGCGTTGCCATCCCGCTTTTTCTAAATTTTTAACATGGTGGTATAGTACAAAATTTTGTATAAATGTGCATAAAGAGAATTATTTTTTAATAATCATTATGAAATTTACCAGAATTATTTATAATAAAGATAGTCAACTGGGAAAAAAAATTGTATGTGTAAGAACCTCGCGTCCCCCCCTGGGGGGGGGGGGAAATTCCTCCCTCGAGAGGAGTAAATTTTCATGAAGGGTATCTTTCAAAAGAGCTCGCCAGTACCTTTAAAACGAATGGTTGAACCATAGATCTGCGATAATTTAAAATGAAGTTATCGATTTTTTTTAAATGTAATATTGACAATAAAATTGACTTTTTTTTGGATATTTAGTGTTATACTACTTCTCTAATATGGAAATCATCTGCATTATCATGAAAGATAATTTTTTTTAAATAATAATTTTAATAAATTATTTTTGTGAGTGTATTTGTACAGGAAAATATAGAAGAAAGTCATGTGGTGGCCACAAGATACTAGTTAAAAGTGCGATAGCATCTGTTATAACTGAGCCATTTTCAATTTCAGTGTATAAATTTGTTTATTATTTATCCTCTATTTTTTGTAAGTTCACTTGCTGAACAATATGTCAAAGAAAAAAAAAGTTAAATGAATTTAATGCTTTTAATTTTTATGTAAAATATGAGCGCGTGTTATCTTCAAAATTTGTTAAAATGTAAAGATTATGTGATGCGTGTGTCATCCACACTTTTGTTTTTTTTTTTTAATTCAAGAAATAGAACAGAATAAAGTTAGCAACGATGTTAGTTGCATTTTTTTCATATAGTTGGAATTTTTAATTTTAGTGAACTACTTTTTACCGTAGGAATAATTTTCTTATGTTTAATGTTATAGGAATTATTCTACGAGCACAAGAGGTGCTGCTTTAATAATTTTAAAGTGTAAATAAGAAGTATTTGGCGTCCGCTTTTATACAGTTTAATTTAGTAAGAGAAAAGCTAGGAATTTGCGGTGCTTATTCCGTTGCTTTACATAAAAATACTGGCGTCCGCGACAGGACCTTTCAAGTGAATTAAAATTATTTTGATTATATTAAGATTAAAAAGATATTTAAAACCGTTAAAGGATTTAAAAAAGAAGATTTGAAATGGGTAGCCGAAGAAATTGGAGAGACTTTGCCTTCGACGTTCACAATAGCAAGCTTAAAAGAGCTGATTTTAAATAGTAAAGAGTATGAAAAGGATCCCGAATTTGTGAAAGATATCTTAGAAAATGCTATAGCGGAAAGAAAATTGAAAGAAGAAAAACAAGATTTGAAAGAAGAAAAACAAGCTGAAAAAGGAAAAGAACTTGAGAAGTTAAAGCTAGAAAAAGAAGCTGAGGCATTAAGGCTGGAAAAAGAAGCAGAACTGGAGAAAGAGAAATTAAGATTGAATCATGATTTAGAATTGGCGAGAATACAATCATCTGGGCAAATTCAAACTGATGCTATTTTAAGTAATTATGAAAATAGTACTATGAGACGAAAATTTACTTTACCTAAGCTGGAATTCAGGAAATTTGGCGGGGAAATTAAGGATTGGTTGCCTTTTTGGAGCCAATTTGAACAAATCGATAAAGAGGATGAGATTGCCCCAGAGGACAAGTTCCAGTATTTAGTACAAGCAACAATCGTTGGTTCACGCGCAAGAGAAGTTGTTGAAAGTTTCCCGCCAACTGGCGCCAATTATTCAAAGGCAGTGGAAAGTTTAAAGGCTCGTTTTGGCATTGAAGATTTTCTAGTAGAAGTGTATGTACGAGAGTTATTGAAATTGATAATATCTGTGCAAACAAAAGGTAGATTTGCATTAACTTCATTATATGATAAGCTTGAGTCATATTTACGGGCGCTAGAAACATTAGGTGTTACCACTGATAAATATGCCTCCATTTTATACCCTATGGTTGAGTCTTGTTTCCCAGCAGACTTTTTGAAGGCCTGGAATCGCTCGAATCTCTCTTCTTCTAATATGGATGCTAAAGGAAGATTGAATAATCTGATGCATTTTTTGAAAACGGAAGTAGAAGGTGAAGAGAGAATATCTTTAGCTGTAGCGGGCTTCGGTTTGACAAAGCGTGAAGATAATAAATATTCTAAAAGGAAAAACAGTGCAAGTGCAGACTATATGCGAAATAAGATATCGACAGCTGCAGGTTTATTGACAACGTCTTCTGCTTTAGAATTCAAATGGGTATGCATTTTTTGCCAAGGCAAACATTTGAGCTCTGAATGCTTTTCAGCTCGAAAATTGAGTTTAACTGAGATACAAAAGATTGTAAAGGATAAAAATTGCTGCTTCGCTTGTTTGTTACCTAATCATACAGTGAAAAAATGTCGAGCAGTTTTAAGATGCATTATCTGTTCTAAGAAGCATGTGCCTTTGATGTGCGATTTGCGTGATTCTCAAGGTAAAACTGCACAAGAAAAGGTTGAAGAAAATTCAGTCAGTAGTGAAGTAAACATGACAAATTTTAATAAGCCAAGTGCTAAAGTATTCCTTCAAACCTTAAAAGTGAAACTCATCTCCGAAAACAAGCAAAAAACAGTTCGTTTATTGTTAGATTCAGCATCCCAAAAATCTTATATTTTGAAAAGTATAGCAAAAGAGATGAATTATACTCCCATTCGTCAAGAAAAAATGATGCATTCATTGTTTGGCGGAGTTACAACAAAGGAATGCCAACATAATTGTTATAGAATAAAGGTTAAGTATATGAAGGAGAAGTTCACCTGTAATTTTGAAGTGATGGATCAAATTACTATATGTGAAAACATTCAACCCGTCACTAATAGTCCGTGGATTAAAGAGTTGAAAGAATATGGAATCGAATTATCTGATGTAAGTCATTGCCGTGAAGTTATCGAAATATTGATTGGTGCTGATATTATGGGAAAGATGTTAACTGGCAAAAGAAAAGTATTGACATCTGGTCTTGTTGCCATAGAAACATACCTTGGTTGGACATTGATGGGCAAAGCGCCTCACACCGAAGTCTCAACAGATAATTTAGCAATGATGGTGACGTCTTTGTTTGTAAATGAAGCTGATATCTCAAACTTATGGAGATTGGACTTGATCGGAATAACAGATACAATAGAAAAGAAATCTAAAAGTGAGATTGACCGTCAAACAAAGGAACATTTCTTAGAGACAGTAAAAATTAACAAGGATGGTCGTTACGAAATTTGTCTTCCTTGGGCTGACGACACATCTGCATTACCAGTTAACTTGAGTTTGGCTGTAAGACGTTTGGAAAGTACAACTTCTAAGTTATTATCTAAGAACATGTACGGAAAATATGAAAATATATTTATGGACTGGTTGAATGAGGGGATCATAGAAGAAGTTCCTGCTACCAAAGTGAACTCTTATGGTAATTACTTACCTCATCACCCAGTTATTAAAGAGACCAGTAGTACAACACCTATCCGTCCGGTTTTCGATGCTTCAGCAAAGTTGGCTAACCATCCATCTTTAAATCAGTGTCTGCAGTGTGGCCCAAATATGATTGAGATTATCCCAGATATTCTCCTACGTTTCAGAGAAAGAAAAATCGGTGTAACCGCTGATATTAGAAAAGCGTTTCTTCAAATTAGCATTTGTGAAAAGGATAGAGATTTTCTGCGATTTCTATGGTGGAAAGATCTAAAAGAGAAGAAACTTAAAGTATTTAGGCATGCACGAGTCGTTTTCGGTGTAAAGTGTAGCCCTTTTCTTTTATCATCAGTAATTGAATATCACATCAAAAATAGTGCAAGTTTTGAGGAAAATTTCAAGCAAAGGCTTTTGCATAGTTTTTATGTAGACAATGTCGCCACTAGTGTGCACAGTGAAGAAGATCTAAAGAAATTTATCTCGGACTCAAAGAAAATAATGGCAAATGGTGGTTTTGATTTAAGACAGTGGGAATACACTGGTGATCACGATGAAACGTCGAACCAGAAGGAAACTCAAGTATCGGGTCTGATTTGGGATAAGGTTTCCGATACATTAAAAGTCGACATGAAATGGCTAAACGATTTCAACACAGAAAGGATTACCAAGCAAAGTATGTTATCGGCAGTTCATAAAATTTTTGATCCTTTTGGTTTTACTGCTCCGGTGATGCTTTATCATAAATTGATGTTACAGAAAGCTTGGAAATTAGGAATTAATTGGGATGACGAAATAACTGGTGATTTACAAAAAGAATTCCTATTATGGTTTCAAGAACTTAAATATTTAAATGATGTTAAGATACCAAGACATATCCAGATCACTCCAGAAAACTTACATGCATGCACAATTCATACTTTCGTTGATGGTAGTAAAGATGCTTACGCAGCAGTAGTATTCTTGAGGATAGAAAAAGAAGATCAAGGGGAAATAATTCTGCTTGCTGCCAAGTCCCGAGTTGCGCCTTTAAAGAATAAGACTGTACCAAGGATGGAGCTATTAGCAGCTACTATTGGCGCTCGTTTGGCGAAAACTGTTGTGGATGCTTTGGGTTGGCAGGAAATGAAGAGATATTACTTGAGCGATTCTTAAACAGTGCTTGCTTGGATATCAAGAAATGAGAGCTGGTCTGTGTTTGTCCGAAATCGGGTTCAAGAGATTCAGAAATTAAGCAGTCCTTCATCATGGAAACATATACCAAGTGAGAAGAATCCAGCAGACTTGCCTTCTAGAGGCTGTAAGGCTAAGCAATTAGCTTTAATCAGATGGTGGGAGGGCCCACATTGGATGAAAGATTCAGCAGAATTTAGAAACCATATGAACACTTCCGATGAAGATTGGAATGAGGAAGAAATTCAGAAAGAAAGGTCAAAGTCTACTTGTATGTTGACGAAACCTGAATTTCCATCCAACAATAACTGGTATTACCGCTACTTTTCAAGTTATGAAAAAATCATACGTTTAGTTACTTGGATTCTTCGCTTTAAGCATAATTGTTTAAATCCTGATAAGAAGAGTAAAGGCGAATTGACGGCTACTGAATTTCGGGAAGCTGAGATAAAAACTCTACGTATGGTTCAAAAAGAATCTTTCTCTTCGGAAAGTGATGAAAGATTGAAGACATTACAAACCTGTAAGGATGAGCAAGATGTCATTCGTTTGAAAACTAAAATAACTTACAGGAAAGATAGTGAAGATTTTCTCCATCCCATAATTCTCCCTTCAAGGCATGAAGTTGTTAAGCGACTTATTTTTTATATTCATGTAAAGAACTGTCATGCGGGGTTACAAATCCTCTTAAATTTGCTTAGAGAAAAATATTGGATCCTTAACGGAAGAAAGAGTATAAAGCTTGTGTTAGCCAGCTGTGTGATTTGTAAAAGGTTTAATTCAAGGGCTTTATGGACATCTAGTGCTCCTCTACCTGAAAACCGAGTAAAAGATTCTGCCGTATTTCAAGTTACAGGCATAGATATGGCTGGTCCTTTGTATCTTAAGAACGATAAGAAGAGTTGGATTTTGATTTTCACATGTGCTATATATAGAGCTGATCATCTAGAGCTAGTGACCTCTGCTTCCACAGATGCATTTTTGATGGGTTTGAGACGATTTGTGGCTCGCAGAGGAAGATGCTCTGTTATCTACTGTGATAACGGAACAAATTTTGTTGGCGCAGCTAATTATTCGAGAAGCTTAGATTGGCAATGTATACAAAAATATGGGTCTGTCAACTCCATAGACTGGAAGTTTAACCCGCCAACGGCGGCGTGGTGGGGTGGCTTCTGGGAGAGGCTGATTAGGGTAATAAAAGATCTTCTTAAAAGAGTCTTAGGACGCGCCTGTCTTACGTACGAAGAAATGACAACTCTTTTAGCTGATGTTGAAAGTGTAGCGAATTCAAGGCCTCTAACATACCTTTCTGAAGATGCGACTGTAAAGCCTATCTCCCCATCTATGTTTCTTCAAGATGTTCACGAAATTCAGCTTCCAGATGTTGATGCAGTTGAACAAAATTCTTTATCAAAGAGGCTCAGATACAGGCAGTCCCTACTCAGAGCTTTGAGAGATCGATTCAGATCCGAATATTTGGGTGCTCTCATACAGCGAGCAAATAGAAAACAGTCAGAAAAGGGTATCGCTGTCGGAGATATTGTATTAATTGGATCTGACAACAAGAAACGAATCCACTGGCCACTAGGCCGTATCACAGAACTTATTCCTGGCAAAGATAAGAAAGTTCGACTTGTAAAGGTTCAAACTTCGCAACATGAACTTTTACGACCTATTCAAAGATTATATCCTTTAGAAGTAACATCATCAAATAATAGTTCAAAACTGAAAGAAGCATACCATTCAAAGGAAACCTCTGCTCAAACTGTTAAACCCGTTGTAACTTCAGAAGAGGTACCAGTCAGATATAGCAAAGCGGGAAGGAGAATTAAAGTCCCTGAAAGACTAATGTATTGAGTACTACACCTGCAACATTTGGTTTTGATTATAACCTATAATCAAAAGGTGGGAGGATGTTATAACTGAGCCATTTTCAATTTCAGAGTATAAATTTGTTTATTATTTATCCTCTATTTTTTGTAAGTTCACGTGCTGAACAATATGTCAAAGAAAAAAAGAGTTAAATGAATTTAATGCTTTTAATTTTTATGTAAAATATGAGCGCGTGCTATCTTCAAAATTTGTTAAAATGTAAAGATTATGTGATGCGTGTGGCATCCACAGTTTTGTTTTTTTTAATTCAAGAAATAGAACAGAATAAAGTTAGCAACGATGTTAGTTGCATTTTTTTCATATAGTTGGAATTTTTAATTTTAGAGAACTACTTTTTACCGTAGGAATAATTTTCTTATGTTTAATGTTATAGGAATTATTCTACGAGCACAAGAGGTGCTGCTTTAATAATTTTAAAGTGTAAATAAGAAGTATTTGGCGTCCGCTTTTATACAGTTTAATTTAGTAAGAGAAAAGCTAGGAATTTGCGATGCTTATTCCGTTGCTTTACAGCATCTAAACGCTTTATTCAATTAAGCTGAAAATTTATATGAATATTATAAATCACTGTTGTACTAATTATAAGCATTTTGGTGAATCTAGCATTTATAGGTTTTTTAAAGGGACACAACGGAAATTCACACAACAAAATAGACACAACAAAATAGTTTTTCATAAAGTGTCGGATGCACGTTATCAATGGAATCATTACGTAGTTCTATTACGTAGTTCTATATAAATAAAGAGAAGTGTCTGTGTGTCTGTGTGTGTGTCTGTCTGCACTCTGGTGCTCACACTACTGATCGCAGAGCCTCCAAATTTGGCATATAGGTACCTGGGACCCTGTAGGTGTGCACCTCCTCGAAATTTTTTCGAATTTCGAATTTGAATTTTAAAATTATTTTTTTTTCGATTTTAAATATTGACTTCTTTGTTTCATTTTTCATAGATTTATTCTTTTACTTCAATAGTCTGCGTATCTTAGCAACGGCTATTACGCAACTTATTTTTATTTAATACATTCATTTGAAGGCGATTTTTTTTTTAATAACAACTTCTTATTTTTCATTTTTTAATTAATTCCTTGAAAAAAATAAACTTTTATTTATTTATTTATTTTATTTTTTATTTACAGTATTTATCGAAAAAAATGGTAGTATATACATAGTAAAAAGGATTAAATTGATTAAAATTTATTTGTTTATATATATATATATATACATGAATCCATTTTTTATTTTATTTTATTTTATTACATTGGTCGGAATCAAATCGTAATATAGTGTAAATAGCATGGGCCAATACATGGTTCAGATCTAAAATATTTAATAGATACTGAGATATATTCATCTTTAAAATCGTAGTTCTTAAATAGTAGCAGATCCCCCCTGTCGTCGATAAATATCCAGATTGAAGTGCCCGGGAAATATCTTTCTGCAGGCATGGGAAACCTAGACCTGATGCAGTGCGGGCGGGAAAAGAGATCCAGTAGACAGTGGGTATCAGAAGCGAGGTTTGGAGCAATTTCAGTTTCTTATTTTTTTTTTTTTACAGTTTTTATCTATAATGTGGTATAAAAAATAAATATTAATTCAATTCTATCGAAAATTCATGTAAATATAGTCACTAGCGAAGCGGGCGTAGCCTGCTAGTTATTTAAATAGATGAAGCTAACAATATAAACATCACAGAATAAACTGCATCAGAAGCATAACACACAACATAAGCTGTATTCAATAACAGAGAATGCGTCAGATAGCTCCCACCACTTCAAACTCTTGGCTTTAACGGAACTCCGCACAGAAAAAATCCAACCTTATTTATTGTCTAGCATGTTTTCAGAACTTTATAGCTATTTTGTGTAATATTCGATTTAGAACTTCGATAATTGCTATATGGATAATAATGATTTTCTCGTCAAGTGGGAAAAGTTGTCAAGGAGTGACAAACGCACCAGCTTTGAGCCAAATTTGTCATCACTTACTTATTCACGTCAGGGAGAAGCTTTTAAAAAGGATACAAAGTGTTTTGATGCCGTAACAAAGAAGAAATTCGGAAAATTTATATTTAATACCTGATTAAACCTCTTTCAATAACAGAAAATAAATCTATACTTTTAAAAAATTAAAGAACACGCTTTTATTGAAATGTGAACTAAAAACACAAAATATCTACCTTTATAGTATTACAGTGTAGGGTAGGAGAAAGTCGTCTGTCAGTCACACGACTTTCACACTTTTAAATCTTTGCATATTTGCACACTTTTAAATCTCTAATAAAAGAAAATAACAATTGATTAATTGTTGCCACTAAACGTTATGCTAATACGGCTAAATCCTGTGCCACATAAGATAGAGTTTTATAATTATGGAGTTTTTATTTGTCCCTATAACCTACCCCTGAGGAGATAGGTGCCTGGAAACACTTGTATATAGTATTGTCATCGATGATAAAGTCGTGTGCAAAATTTCAGGTCAGTCAAACGAACAGAAGTGGCCAAAAGTTGAATTGCAAGATTCCGTTACATACATTAATAGTTACAACATATCAAGTTAATAAAATCATGTTAAATAAATAATTTAGAATTAAACAAAAACCATTTTTAAAAAACCTCCCCTGAATGGGCTCGAACTTTAGACCTTTAGGTTCGTAGACCGGAGCTTTACCTCATAGCCACAGCGTTCATGTAGGGAAAGTCTTTTTTTGCAATATAGATTTTTTGTTTGTTCTCAGAGCGGTTACAAACATACATACAAACATACATACAGGTGAAGCTAATAAAAGCGTGTTAAAAACACACTATTATTTACAAATTCTTAACAGTATTGTTACAACTATTATGTGAAAATAATGAAATAAAGTATAATAATTTAATTTTTTTAAGTAAAAAAATGTTGCAAAAACTTTTAAATTTCATTAGGTGCATCGTCGAGACATAAGCATGTGCTCTGTCATTCCATAACAGGATCGTTGCAGTCATACTCCTGCTTAGATGCAAATAACCTTACAAGCTATCATCCAACTGGTATTTCATCGCTTCTCCGTTTCATCAGCTTTGGTTATGTACAACAAGATATATTTACTTATTTGTGATGTGAAAAGCAAAATAGCACATTATCGATGTTTGGACATTCGTAACTAGAAAGAGAAAGAGAATGGAGAATTACCCTTAACTGTTTTTCATATTATGTTAGATACACAGATTTACTGTAGAGAAAATTATCAATAGTAAAAGCACTTATTTTCGCGAGGCTTTAATTTTTGCGATTTTCGCGAACCCATCGTAATCGCGAAAATTTAAGCCTCGCGAAATACTTTTTTTTTTCGTAGCAAATAATAATAAAAAACCAGAAATTTTTCAATTGCCAAAACTCACATGCATTGACGGTCCGAATACGAGAAAAGTGAAGGGGGTGTGGTGATTACATTTTCGGTGCAAAAGGGGGGTTCAGAAGTACCTAGTTTGATGAACAGCATGAGGAAAAAGGGATTAAGAAAAGAAAATTGTTTGGGGGGGGGGGGGGATGTGCTTGTTGAGCCAAAGCCAAAGTTGATGTATAAGCACCGTTGTAAGCACAAATTGTTTTTAGAGCGATGAGGAGGTGGGGACGAACTTTTCAGACAAAAGGAAATTTCTTAAAATGCCTTATGCAAAAGGGGTTCTATATTTAGGTACTTTTCAACGTTAGGATTTTTCAACTTTCGGTTCTGTTCATATAAAATTCGCGAAATTTTTAGCTCGCGAAATCACCGATATCTTCATTTTCGCGAAAGTTACGGCTCGCGGAAATAAGTGCTTTTACGTATATAAATGGGCGTCCTTTCATAATATATATACATATTACATATATACAGGGTGATTATAAAAAAACTATCCCGATATGTGAGGCTATAGCTACCATACCGTTTCGAGAAACTGAATAAAAATTTGGTGGCAGGTATTTTGAGGTATGCGCTCAAGAATTATATAAAAAACAACAGTAAAACTCCAACAGTTACGGTTACAGTGACAAAATTTCAAAAAGTTCAAATGGCAACACCTGCTTATTTTTATTGAAATGGAATCTCCATAGCAAAAAACCATAAATAGCGTTGGAATGGTACCTGTAGCACGAAAATCGCCAGCGCTAGCAGGCTAAGAAAAAAAGAAAAGAAACAACTGTTATGTGCCTGCCAGAGCACGGCATTCATTTTCTTAAGGACGTCACATTTCACACTGAGTCTTCGACTCTCACTAAAGTCTATTTATTCTGCTTCGAAACGAGAAGAAAAGAATATGGTATCCTCAATTTCATGTAGGTTTTAATTTTGTTGTTAGTCGTAAGATACCGTCATGACTCACGTCATCACACTAAGTGAAAAAGGCATTGTGAAATGCGTGATGTGTATCTTGCTCTTTTGCTCTGTGAATAATATGCCGCTTACTGGGAAACAGCATTATCATCATCAAAATTGATTTTAAATGTCATTTCATAATGCCTTGTTTTTGACGTAGCGCGATGACGTCAGCCATAACAGCGTCTGACAACTAACAACGAAATTAAAGCCTTTATTCAATAACCTTACACGAAATTAAGGATACCGTGATCTCTTCTTTTCGTATCGAAGCAGAATCAGTAGACTTTAGTCTGAACTAAGACTCCTATAATACGAGCTGACTCACAGCTGACCATTGTTGTCCAGCCGAAATATAGCTTGGCGATGTTT
This sequence comes from Salticus scenicus, assembly GCA_963930645.1. Classification (NCBI taxonomy): domain Eukaryota; kingdom Metazoa; phylum Arthropoda; class Arachnida; order Araneae; family Salticidae; genus Salticus; species Salticus scenicus. Next base: position 117,204,053 of record OZ005655.1, read on the forward strand.
AGCTGCAGACGTATTACTCGGCGTCTTTATCGCCTAAAATGGTGAGTTTGCCTAAACAGAAGAGCGAATTATTGTTTGTACTTGATAAGTTTGGTGGTAATTTTTGGTGAAATTTTCTTAAACCCTTGTAAAAAGTAGCCATCACTGTTGCTGTTAAATTAGTTAATTTTAAATATTTATACATGTTAAAAAGTAGTGTAGGTTGTAAAATACAACATTTAGATAATCAAACAACAATAAAAACAAAAAATTGATACAAAAAATGCAAGAAAACATATCATAATTACACTTCATATTTGTGATTGAAAGCTAAGCGTACAATTTTATTTTGGACAATTAATAGCCCATTTCTTTCGTCTTTCTTCACTTGTTGGAAATCTAAACGTTCTAAGAGCAGTTCTGGTATGATTTGAGCAATTTTCGGATGCAAAACCTCCGTTTTATGTGATTTGATAACACTTGAAATTGGGACCACGTGGGCAACAATCACTGAGTGGGAAACAAAATGCCTGATGAGCCAGCCTGTATTGGATGAGCTCTTTTTCTAATGGTAAGAACTCGATTTTGGTCATTCTATTACATAATAAGAAAGCAGAAAACACTTTTATAACTTAAGTCTATTCTGCAAATTCAAAAAGGAAATCAAAATTACCACTGCCAGAGATTACTAAGGAAGATACAGTCGAACCCCGCTAACGTGAATCTCAAGGTGGATAAAAAAGTTGTTCATGTTATCAGTAACTAATCTTCATATAATTAAAGTCATCTCGTTTGTATGATAATAACGTGGCCGCCTAAGGACAAATGTGCAGTTTAAACGGCCAAAAAATATTACATCTTGCTAAAAACCAGATCACTAATATTTTGTTAACATTTAATCATTTTGACATGCCACGTATTAAAATATTTTTTTGATTTTCGCTCTAAAATTAATATTTTTTGTGGTATTATTAATTGCCTAATTCTTGCCATTTTTTAAACACTTTCTAAAATTTCAATTTTCCGAGCAATTGCATCTTGTTTTTAACACTTGGTTCAATCCTAAATTGCACGCGGATCACAACCTAATAAAATCTGTTCTAAAATTTACATTTAAAACAATAAAATTAGTGATTACAGAAAGAAAAATGGAAAATATCTAAGTGCGGTTTTTTTTTTTTGTTGTTGTTGTTGTTGTTGTCTCGCTTAGTGTATATATATGAATAGATTTTTCTTAAAATGCCAAAGCACCCTTTTCAAACAGCAGATAACGAAAAAAGTATCAATAATAACGTCCTAATTTAAAAATGGAGATACGTTTTATTTTTATACAGATATATTTTTTGGTAAATAAAGTAGTTGTATTTTCTTCAATTTTTGTACTTAATAACAGAAAAATTAATCAGGCGTGCCACTCACACAACTTTCTCTTGCCTTGAAATTTAATACAATAAATACAGGTTGGAGATTAATGGGTAAGATAACGAGTTCTGTTACGTAATCTCATGTTAAAACAATTCAAATTAGGCTTCGGAAGAGTGTTATATGATATTTAGTTCTGTGTGAGGGAGCTACTGCCCCCTCCATTTCCGTTTCATTACTGCACGTACATTTATGTAGAATTTAAATCTGTTCTTAAATTCAAAAGTTTACTTAAAGTTATTCAGACCACTTTCACACGCAACATTCCTTGAAACTTATCAATCTTGATCAAACTTTTCCAGCAACAAACATATATTAACTTCAAATTACAACAATTGGATCTCCTACATTTATTCGTTTAAGTCACTCTAAGAGATACAGACAAAGATCAAACGTTAAAAAACTTGACTTCGGTAATGAGGAAGTCTCAAAACATGTAAATATACAAAAAATAAGCGATGAATATTTAGCTTAAAAATATACATTATGTACCATATATCTATGAGGAATTCATTTCAATTTCTGAACCGCTTTCCTGGAAATGGTAAAATATTACAGTAAAGCACTTCTACTAACAATAAAAAGAATGTTATCGCTTAAACATTTGCAGTCCTGTATATCTTTTGAAGATTATGTACAGAGTACACGGTGCACCTAAATGTAAAACCTATAGTAACAATACACGGCCTAGCCTGAAATAAACATCCATCAATTTGCAACTATTGTCGCACTTTTATCTAGTGCTTTTGTGTAGCCCTGTAAACGAGCAGTGAATGATTTTCCTGCCATATTCTACATGAGACATGTTTTTACGCATTTAAAAATTATACATTCATTTTATTCGGTTTAGTGCACTCTGTAGATGTTAATCTCTACTTACCTGCAATTTCTCCCATAGACGTAATGTATTTAAATTATCTTGGGTGTCCCTGTACACGAACCATTTGCTTCATCTCAACGAAAAGCTTGTTGTAGCATCCCTATATCATACACATTTAGAATACCAAGTTTGGACTTTCTGCTACTATTTGTTCTCTATCTATGCTGATAACACACATACAGATACATATACAGGCAGATACACAGACACATGCACAGACCAACATCTAAAAGCATGACTTTCAGATTCAGGGGACCTAAAATGTAACAAAAATTTAGTTTCGAAAATTTGAACCAAAAACAAAACTTTCTGAACGTTATGGGTAAGAGAAAGTAAAAAATAAATCTATTCATTTTCCTTAAAACATTATTTTTGAATCAAAAGAAAACATTTTATTCTTCAATACTAAAAGCTTCCGAAAATATATTATACGAATTATATAAAGTAAACAAAATGATAAATCAAAGAAACTCATATAAAAGCTATTAGAAATCATGTTTGATTTATCAATCCTAGCTGAAAAGTATCCTTTCATTTCAAATTATCTAATCTTTTATTAAATTATCCTCATTTTACTTTGATCTTCAAGCCTTTCTAACCCCATATTTATTTTTAAGCCTGGAGTCATATAGAGTCATATTGGTAAGAGAAAATGTGAAAGGGTTCTTTTTTTTTAACATTTTGGAACACAGTTTTATCTTTGAGATATTTCTAAAGAAATATCTTTAATAAATTTTTGAAAATTAAAATTCATATTTTTGCAAAACTTAAATATTAGTTTCAATCTTAAAAAAAAGGTCAATATTCTTTATATAAATATATTTCAAATTGTATCTACATTTTGCTTTGATCTTTAAAAGAACCTAAAGTACTTCTTACATTATAAATATTTATTTGTAGGCTAAGAATCATACATTGTTTGGGATCATACTGTAGATTGAAAGAAAGCGAAAGCGTTATTTATTTGAATAAAATCTTTTTCGTAAGCAAAGTTTTACATGTTTTTGACATATATAGACAGCTTTCTTTTTAGCTGATCTTTTATGAAGAGTTTCTTGTATAGATTGTAAAAACTTCAAATTCGTCTTTCTTTAAAACTGAAAAGTAAGTAATTTAAATGCATAATTTATATTAAAGAAATATGAGCATTTTTTATGAATAAATTTTACAAATTATATATATACTTTTTTCTTTTTTGCTTACTGGAAAACCTCGAATATTTTTTTCAGCATAAATATTTCTTTCTATGTTTTGAATCATATTTGAGATAGAATAAAAATGAGACCGACATCTATTTAATTTAAACCTTTTTTTGAAATAAGTTGGAAATAATTACTGTTTTGTAGCTTAGATTATTTGCAGATATTTTGGTAAAATTCAGAATGAAGAATCTTTTGTTTTGTTTTGTTTTTGATTATACATGCAGGTTCATACTTCCCGCCCTTATTCAGGACTTTTTCAGGGATCAAAATTTCTGCATTTTTTCTAGCACTAATTCCATAATAAAAAAATCATTATTTTAATTTTATAGTATAACTTTGAACTTCGAAAGGTGTGAAACGGAAGAATATGTGACTGAGGTCACACATCTTCCGCTACAGAAGAATAATTACTAATAGGGAGTATAGCATAATACATCCTTATCGAATAGAAGAGATATTACTATGTAAAATAATCTGGTGTGTCAGTCACACGACTTTCTCTTACCCTGAAATTTAATACTATAAATACAGGTTGGAGATTAAGGGGTAAGATAACGCGTTATGTAAACCTATGTTAAAACCATTTAAATTAGGCTTCAAAAGAGGTTTATAACCCCTCCCCCTTCAATCCCCCGTTTCATTACTGCACCTACATTTATATACAATTTAAATCTGTTATTAAAATTAAAAGTTCACTTAAAATTATTCAGACAAATTTCACACGCAACATTCCTTGAAACTTATCAATCTTGATCAAACTTTTCCAGCAATAAACTTATATTAATTTCTAAATACAACACTGTTCTTAAATTAGACACAGACAAAGATCAAACAGTAATTATTTGACTACGGTAATCAGGAAGCCTCAAAACGTGTAAATATACAAAAAATAAGCGATGAATATTTAGCTTAAAAACACACAATATTTTCCATTCTCTATGAGGAATTCATTTCAATTCCTGAACAGCTTTCCTGGAAATGGTAAAATATTATAGTAAAGCACATCCACTAACAACATAAAAAATGTTATCGCTTAAATACTTGCAGCCCTGTATATCTTTTGAAGATTATATACAGACCACATGGTGTACCTAAATATAATCCTATATTAATAATACACGGCCTAGCCTGAAATACATTTTCGTCACTTTGCAACTATTGCCGCACTTTTATCTAGTTGTTTTGTGTAGCCGTGTAAACGAACAGTGAATGATTTCTCTACCATATTCTACATGAAACATGTATTTACGCATATAAAAAATTATATATTCGTTTCATTTGTTTTAGTGCAGACTATAGATGTTAAACTCTACTAACCTGCAATTTCCTTCGTAGACGTAATGTATATGAATTATCTTTTGTGTCCCTGTACACGAACCATTTGCTAGATCTGAACGAAAATTTAGTGTAAGATCCCTTTATCATACACATTTGAATACCAAGTTTAGACTTTCTGCTATTATTTGTTTTTGAGATATGCTGTTAACACGCACACACACACACACACAGACGCACAGACTCAAAAACAAACAAACACACAGACAGACACACATACAGGCCAACCTCTAAAAACAGGGTTTTGGGATTCAGAGAAACTCAAAGTGTGTAAATATAACAAAAACTCACTTTCGAAAATTTGACCAGAAAACAATACTTTCTCTACGTGTAAGAGAAAATAAAAAAAGTGTTAGAAAAAAATGGTGGAAATTTCTCATTTCCAAATGTGTCCTGTAAAATGGGCGGTGAGTACGATCTCTGTACTTGCTATAAGATAAAAATGTATTTAAAGTGTAATAAAAGTTAAAATAAACTGTAATGAGTCTCCTGTAGTCTCCTGGAGTGATGGTCATAGCTTTCAGTTATTATGAGTGTGTGTGTGAGCATGTGCATGCACTATAAAAAATAATGATAGTTTTTACAGCTGAATTTGCTGTCACCATTTTGTAAGCATATTGTGATGTTAAATAGTGTAATTTACGGCGGAAACGTCTGTAAAGAGAGACTCTATTAAAGACGTTTCTGCTATAAATTATTTCATTTTAACAGCAGAATGTGTTGGCGCCCCTTTTTGTCAGCCCATTTCTGCTGTAAAGACTGTCGGTATTTTTTACAGTGTGCGTAAGTTTGCATGCGTGCGTGTGTTTATATAACAATTGTCGCAATCTGACTTTTAAAAATTTTAATACTATCGCTCACAATTGCTACTGCAATTTCACACCTTGCAAAGTATTTCTATATATCTTAAGAGAGTGTCTTACAGTTTATGAGGTATGCGTTATTTTTCTTTATTCATTTTTACAATATTAAAGATTTTTCGTATTCACTCATTCACACGTAAATCACTCGACTGTTTTGCATTTATTTCCGTTTAGCCCGTTATGTCAAAAAATACGATTTATATATATAATGTTATTAGGAAATCTCTAAATTTGCCATGAGACGTTTCTTTGAAAATGGTATGCTACATTTTTTCTTGAGAATAGACCCACTTTTCATATTTGTACTGTCAATGTACTAAGATACAAATATTTCGAATAAAAAAGTATTATAAAGAGTAAAATTATATTAAATATCAATTTTTAATATAAACCTGAATGCGAAAACAATTTTCTAAAATAATGTTACTTGCAAGAATAGCGACCATATGAAGAGCTTACGATCAAAAAGGCGTAAGCATATGGTTGTGAATACGTTGATAGAATATGTACACTAAGCGACAAAAAAAAAAAAAAAAAGCCGCACTGCAGAAAAATTGACTTATACCTTTTCGGTTTGTAATAATTTAAAGACTAATGATTGCAACAAATAAAATTGTTATGTTTCTACAGTACGGATGTCATAACATGATACCTATGTACAATTTCGATTTAATAATTCGTTTTATCACACTAAACGAAGTATTTAATAAAAATCTACATAAAATTTTCTTTTTAAACGTAATATAATAAACATACACTTTGTATTTTATCATGATATATTATATGAAATAAAACTATTTATTTGTTAGATCTAAACAATTATTTAATAAAAATATGTATTCTGGATTGGATAATTCCGCCTTTATATGGAATTACTGCTTTAATGTGCAATGGCATAGTATTTTACAGTTTTTTAACATGAAACTCAGAAATTTCACTGTGCCAAATATCATAATATAAATATTTTTTTCTAGTTCATTCAAAGTTGTAGGCTACAAATTTCTAATCCCCATCCCTTATATTTATATGACTAAACATTTTCGAGCGGATTGAGCTTAGGACAATTTTCAGGTCTAATAAAGAAGAAATCCTTCGACAGTCTTTGTAAGATTTAATTTTAAATAAAAAAAGTTATGATAACATGCAAAATTATAGATGCTCATGAGGATGGATAAGTAATTTTAACAACTTTAATCAAATTAATGTATTACAAGCGCCATATAACAAGGTGCATTATTATTTTGAAATGCTGATTATGGAAGAGTCTGAAATACCCCAAAGTAGTCAGTCAGGTATCAATTTTTAATGGCCAAGTTTTATTTCGGGTTAATTGATTCCTTGAAAAAGAAAATTTTCGAGACTCACCGAAAAATTATGTATTTTCTTATCGTAACGTACGGGGGACATGTTATTGTTTTAAAAGTGCGATTTTTAAATCAGTCACATTTTTGTGATCAGATCTCCTTGTTTCCGTCAGTTCGAAATAAGTTAAACTTGACTCATCAGAAATAATACTTTCAGACCATTAATTAATTAATCATTGTTTAATTTTTTAGCCCTTTAATGTCTTGGTTTTCTAATTCTTTTCGTTAAGAATGAATTTCTTTCAGATTTCTGGCAATTAAACCTGCTTTGTTTAATTATTATTTCACTGTATTTAGATAAATTATGTTACTAAACACTTTTTTTCTGAATCCCTGCTGCGTTCTAAATGTAATACAAACTGATTTTTTAAGCGCTGGCTTTTTAACTTTGCGGTCATCTCGACTGGATGAGTAACGTGGACGCCTAAGGATAAATGTGCAGTTTAAACAGCTAAAAAAATATTATATCTTTCTAAAAACCAGATCACTATTATTTTGTTAACATTTAATTATTTTGACATCCAACGTTAAAATATTTTTTTGATTTTCGCTCTAAACTTAATATTTTTTCTGGTATCATTAATAGGCTTATTCTTGCCATTTTTGAAATACTTTCTAAAATTACAATTTTCCGTACAATTGCATCTCGTTTTTAACATTTGGCTCAATCCTAAATTGCACGTGAAAATAAGAAAAATGTTTTTGCACCTGTACGGATATTGGGAGAACCATGAAGGTTCTCCAGCAGAAGACATTTCTGGAAGAAGACTTCAAGATATGCATCAAATCATAAAATCATCATTGTAGTAAGTGCATCGCTAAATAAATAGAATTTTAAGCAGATTACTTTAGATTTGATGTAATTTTATGAATCTGAACATAATAAATTTATTTGCCATAATTTTTTATCTTACCTCGTAGACCTGAGGATAAACCGAACAAGAATGAAAAATACAAAAAAATATAAACTTTTTAATTCTTTGATTTTTTTTTTTTTTTTTTTTTTTTTTAAGACAAAGAAATCTTAAATTCTTTCTATGCCAGGCTATTTTTGATAAATTACATATTAATGTATAATAAATTGAGTTATTTTATGGATCATTAAATAACGCTAAAAAATTTTCATGCCTATATATTTTTCTATATTTTTTATTTTAATTTATTTAGAGGTTTGATTATAATGTTTTTCCAAAAGCTTTAAAAAGTTTTAAATAACAAAAAATAGTTGTATATTACTTACTTAGAGCTTATATATGTATATATATATATATATATATATATAAACTGTGATAAATTGAAACAGATTTACTATCTGCACAAATTATGATATTTTAGAATATGATACACCTTACAGTTGCACATCCGTAAGATTTTCTTTTTCTTTTTCCCAGGTTATCTTTTAGGATTTTCGTTGCTTCGTTTTATAAGGCTACCTCATTCAAAAATGAAAAAAAAAAAAAAAAATTTTTTTTTTTTTTTTTTTTAATATTACTCTTCGAACATGTCATATTTTAAATTAGTGAGCATTTTTTTTTTCGAAAATAAATAAGTACATAAATATCTTATTTCTTTAAGTTAAATTAGGCATCTAAGTTTCGGCCTCTAAATGAAATATTTAAATTTATTTTTCAAAAAAATTAAACGACGTACAACCTTAAGCCGATTTGTCTGCACTAGGAATCTAGGCCTGTACTGAGAAAATTATGTGACTGACATCTAGAATTTAAATTGTGGGTCTAGTAAAAATAGTTGCGTGTCATCCTTACAAATTCTAGCTGCCTTTGCCAGAGAGTTCTAAAAACCTCTATTAGAATTCCAGACCATTTTTCTACATTGTGGGGGTCAATCTCATTTAAAAATCTCTGTAAAAAAATACGAACGCAAGAGGCGTGTTTTAGTAACTATACACTCTTAAAATGTATGACCGAATTTGCTTACTCAAAAACGAACACAACATTTTTAGCCATAATTTGAGGGGAATTTCTTGGGAAAAATCAAATTTGAGTAAAATTAGTCATTTTCGATCAAAAAACGTTTCAGTCTAAATGGTCGTTCATGTGTCCGCTAATTTATTTCGATCATTTTTCATATGGTGCAACAAAAACGCGTAATGATGGTGCCATCTATCAATCATATTTTAAATGACGCTTGAAAAATATTTTTTAGATTGTATATGTAATTCTAATTCATTAATTTATATATTGTTTAAAAAATATGTTGAGGACATTTGATGATTAGAAAAGTAAAATATTAAAGTTTTTTTTTCCTTTCCTTTTCTTTTGTTTTCTTTCTTTTTTCTTTCTTTTTTTTTTTTTTTTTTTTTTTTTGAGAAATATAACAAATGTTTTATATACAACTGACAAAAAATAGCAGAGTTCTCAAATCACGAGCATTAGTCATAAAAAACTAAAAATTAGCAGTGAATGTGCTTTTAAAAATTGTTTTCTTAAAGAAATATGTGAAATGTAAAGAAAAAGAAAAATGTATTTATATAATGTAGAAAGTTATTTTTGTCTAAAGTTATTTAATATTTTTATTATATTCATTAAAACTAATTTATTAAAATGCATGTAAAACGTTTAAAAATGTGCTATAATGTTTTAAGTATAATTAAACTCAACATCAGGATTTTTCTAAACTTGTTAAATTATATAGAATTAATTTGGAAGATTTTAAATTCTCTGCTTGTCACAGAAGTTCTGTTTTCAAGAATTTTTCCTCAATTTTAAATCAATAGTATTATTTTAAAGGAAGTTCATTGGGTTTCCCATAGATTTATGTTATCTATAAAACAAGTAAAAATTGATAAATGATATTTTCTCCGTTTCAGAATTAGAATGGCTAATATGAGTATTTTTAGCATGGAACCGTAGCGTAGTACTAACGCGTTCGTCTGTCACGGAAGGAGACTCGAGTTCGGTGGAGGGCATGTTTTTATTTATTATTATTATTATTTATTTATTTATTTTCAGCATGAAACAGTTTTACTCAAATCTGGTCAGATTTGTTTAAAAAGTAAATGGTTTCAATTGGCTCAAATCTGAGCCACTTATAGCAGCTCAATGATTTGAGTGGATTTCTCTCAATCTGAGAAGCTGACTTTCAACACGTTGATTGAGTGAAAATTGACTCAATTTGAGAGAATTTTTCCATTCCAGTTTTAGAGAGTAATTTTGTTTTGTAACCCAATTTTAGTAAATTAACGAGAATTTCTCGCAATACACAGGATTCATAATATTCATAATATTGTTTCACAATCTAGAAATATGTAGACTAAAAATTCTAGATCATTTCATCTATCCAGGTTATTTGCTTACCTTATATGCATAACTTGGAAATTTGTATTTATAGGTTAAGGATTTAGAAAATGGCTACTTATTCGTTCTAGATGAAAGTAGTGTATTTTATTTTTCTCAGTGTGGATAGATTATACTTTGTTCATTTGTTTCGGAATGTTTTCGCCGATTTATCGTTCGACAAAAACATCAGGAATATGTACTTCATTTAAATACATTTTAAATATATAATCAAAACCATAATATCGATTTATAAATAAAGTATTTAATCAAAAAGATCCAACGAAAAGCAAATTTATTTTTAATACAAAACTGCTATGCAGTATTGTTTTTTAGATTCATTAAAGGAAATACGGTGAATAAAGAAAAATTTTCAAATTACATTCCAAAACAGAATTATGAATTTAAATAAGAATGCAATTAATGTAATGTTATAGTTGCATTAATCACTAGGGAGAAAAAAACGAGAAAAGCAGGAAATCACAATAGTTATTAAAATGGTATTCAAAATTGCTTTTGAAAGAAAATTTTATATTTTTATATGAAAGCATACATAAATGAAACTCGTGTTTATCTTCCATTTATTTATTTATTTATTCTTTTATTAATCATGAAGCATGAGACTACAGAAAGAAATTTTTAATTAAAATTTTGTTAATATTAAATGAATGAAAAGGAAACAGGTGTTTTATTTTCAAGTTTTTAGAAAAAGGTTGGAGAAAAATTGCATTTTAAATTCAAGTACTTATTTATACAAAACGAAAATTGTGTATGTATTTTTAATTCCTTTTAAAAAATATTACTTGATTTTTAATGTGTAGGACATTTTTTAACAAGAACTAGCTTTAAAACTTACTTTTCACATAATGAGTTACATGGGAACAATTTGCAAATAATTTTTTTAAAAATGTACGAAATGATTAAAAAACATAATTACAAGATAAAAACAACTTTTTATATACCACGTTTTTAAATTTTCTCTTAAATAATATAAACTTGACAATTCTATGTATTAATAAATACTTTTTTTTTTCCATTTGATGAATTCCACCATATTGGGGTACAAAAAACATATCAAATGCGTAATAAATAAAGCAGTTATAAGAAATTTTCAAACATTTATAAATTGAATAAAAGTATTAAAATATGCATTGTCAACGTGTTCTGAGCTATTCTGAAAATTTCAAATGTCTAGCTATTCGGTAAGTTAGTTAAAAACCGATTGCAAGATTTTCAGTGGACAAGAAGGAAACAAACAAGAAAGCGAATTAACAAAAACATGGTAATGACAAATTCCCAAACTTATTTTAATATATATTTTGTACAGACACTTGATGATTATTAGAATAATATTGTAAATTTCTTTCCTTTCTTTAATTCGTGCAATAATTCTTTAATTTATTTGTTGATATAAATTTCTTTACTTTCTTTAAAAATTTCAGAAGGATTTTTTTCTTTTTTTTTTTCCAACATCGTTTAAAAGTTTTATCCTTTCAATTGATCTAATACCTATTAACGTTTCAGTTTCCATTAATATTTTTAAAAGTTCATAAAAAAAAAAGAGCTCTAATACTATTCTTACTGGTTCTTATGTAAACCGACCTCCTGAATCCGAATATGACTCCCAGTTTACCCTGTCACCCACCGTTTTCTAGGGACACCACACTTCTACCTGGATTTTTGAATTTTCATCACTGTATGGTAATTTTATTACCATGAATTTGATTTGGAAAAAGAATTAATTTAACACCTAAAAACAAATATATATATATATATATATATAAAGTTAAAAAAAATAACGATAATAATAGATTAAAAAAATATAAGATATGTAATACATAATTTCAGAGGCAAATCCTCCCCCCCCCCTAAATTTCCCCCTCGGCGCAAATGTTCATGTTTTAGAATTTTCCAACTCTGTAGCCCCTCAGAAATTAAACAGTTAAAATAATTTACCTGTTTAATTAACCTTAACAGTTAAAATAATCCTGGCCCCCCTCTAAAAATAAAATTTATAGCCATAAAATCACCGAAAAGTGATAAAAAAATAGGGAGCCCTCTCTAAAAAACGGTGAATGATAGGGTAAAATTGGCGTCATATTCGGAATCAGGAGGTCATTTTACATACGAATTTGCAAAAATGATGATGGGGGCAATTTTGCTGCCGAGCAGTGTAGGGGAGAGTTGTCTAAAACGGGGACGGCGGGTCAAATGGGGACGTTCAGTTTCTCATTGATTAGTGCTGTCCTGTTTGAATCCAATAGTCTACGATAATTCTAATTCGGCAATAAGCAAGTTTGAATCTAGTTGTTGACATATTTTACCGGATGTGTTATTTTCTACAAAGTTTTCAAATTTTTGCGATTTTCATTTCGATTGTGGCCGTACACTGTATTGTATTTTATCAAGTGAACTTTGAACGTTCGAGTTTGGTAAGTACGTTATGGATTCGTCTAGATTTAATATACATTTTCACACATTGCTTTATAGTTTTGTCTGACACGTGTGTGAAGAGACGCCACGTTTTTAGCACACGTCATGGTCGGCTCAAACGGGGACATTGACGGTAGTCCAAAACGGGGACGTCGAACCCCAGAAATGTTCAGCTTTTAACACTTCGCCTAAAATAATAATGCCTCTACCATAAGAAACTGAACGTTAGCAAAAAAAAAAAAAAAAAAAAAAAAGTGAATGACATGAGGAGAAATAAAAGTGTCATACTCACTTAATCACCTTACAAAGCAGAATTGAAAGCTGCAGAACAGGAGAAAATTGCAAAGCAGATTAAAGAGAAAAGAAAATTGTTCAAAAAACCCACCGAATCCAATCCTGGGTATCCAAAAGCTAAAAAAAAGAAGAAAATAAAAAAAATCAAGACCCAATATTATCATCTGATGAGGAACACACTAGCGAGGACACTTGTATTTTTTGTAATGAACTTTAAATTGACTCGAAAGACAAAAAGGGCTAGATTCAATGTAGCAGCTGTCGAAGTTGGGCACATGAAGTCTGTTCAAGTGTTGAAAAAAGCGATGTCAATTTCATATGTGACGTCTGTGTTTGATTATTTTTTGTGTCATTCTAGTAAAGATAACAAAATACTTTATCTGCATCTTGATTTTGCATTAACTTCACCTTTTCTGTGTAATCCAAGATTTTCTAATAAAATTTCGCCTTAGGACTTGAATTTACGTTATTTCTTATGAGTACCCCATTTTACCCAACCGGTTGTCCAAAACGGGGACTTTTCACATTTTTCAGAAAAATGTTTTTTCTGCCTATACTAATGATATTTTTTAAAAAATAACTGTGCCATCTGATAGTCCAAGACATGTTCTAATCAGGAAATGCTTTGCCGAATTTTTCTTATTTATAGATTTTTTTTTGCGGACGGAGATATGTTAGCGTCCCCGTTTTGGACAACTTTCCCCTAATTAGTTTTATGTAGAGGCATTAAACAATTTGTCCATTTACTAAAAAGGAAATAGGAAAGTGGCAAATAAAACCATGTCCATTTGATTTTTTTATGGCAAATGTATTTCATTACAACATCATTAACATACTTCCCAAAAAAATAACATTTTTGTGATGTGGTGTCCTTTACTCGCGGAGTACAGGTTTTTAAGTGTATTTATTCATGACGTCATAAATAGATGGTTCTCAACAGTCATTATTATGAGTACTACTTTTTACTTTCTCTTACCCATAAGGTAGAGAAAGTATTGTTTTCAAATACTTGGTTTGTTGTCAAAATTTCGGTGTACAGGGACAATCAAGAGAATTCTAATACATTACGTCTATGGGGAAAATTGCAGGTAAGTAGAGTTTAACGTCTATAGACTGCACTAAACCAAATGAAACGAATATATATTTTTTGTAATAGAGATAGTCAACTGGGAAAAAAAAATTGTGTAAATCCCCCTCGAGGGGAGTAAATTTTCATGATGGGTATCTTTCAAAAGAGCTCGCCAATACCTTTAAAACGAATGGTTGAACCATCGATCTGCGATAATTTAAAACAAAGTTATCGATTTTTTTTTACTTTTAACAAAAAAAAAAAAAAAAAAAAAAAAAAAAAACTTTAGAAATTATATATATATATATATTAATATTGAGAATAAAATTGACTTTTTTTGGATATTTTGTGTTATACTACTTCTCTAATATGGAAATCGTCTGCATTATCATAAAAGATAATTTTTTTAAATAATAATTTTAATAAATTATTTAAAAAAAAAACAGAATTATTTTTTAATAACCGAATTAAATTCTATATAAATGTAGGTGCATTAATGAAACGGGGGAGTTGAGCGGGCGGTAGCCCCCCTCACACAGAACTATTTATCATATAAAACTCTCCCGAAGCCTAATTCGAATTGTTTAACATTGGTTTACATAACAATACTCGTTATCTTACCTCTTAATCTCCAACCTGTATTTATAGTATTAAATTTCAGGGTAAGAGAAAGTCGTGTGAGTGACACACCAGATTATTTATTAAATAATGATCTTCATTAACTGTTTGTAGTACATACTTTTAAGTACAAAGACTGCTCTCTATATAAAATGTTGCACAGGGTGATTACAATAAAAGTTGCCATTTCAAAACGCTATAACTTTAACACTACCGCTGAGAATGACTTGATATTTTACCAGAACAGAACAATGGACTCTTCCCACCGTCGTCTGCTCAATCACGTGCTAGAGAAAAACGAATAATCGAATTCTGAGAATCGAATTCAATTAAATATTGTTCTTAAGCACAAAAGTGTTAATATTTAATATAAAATAAAATAAAAGTAATATTGTGCATTTGTAAACAGTCGAATAATTGTATTCGTAAATTTAATAATTTTTGAAAAACACTTTATGTGTTTATTTATTTTCACCTGTAATAATCGATTTTTGTATGTTTTTGTGTAACTGTTACATTAACTGATCCAACAATAAATAATAGCTTGTTCTTGTGGAATGTATATGGATTATAATTTGAAATTTTAAAATGTTTTCATTTAATTTAATTGCATAAAGGTGTTACAACAAGTTAATTAACTTAGTTACTGATCTAAATGGATTTACGCAGTACGATATTGCACTGTTACTGATTTAAAAACCAAAAATCAGAATATTTAACATGTTCTTCATGAACATCAATAACAAATATAAACTAAATGATGATTGTAAATGTATACAGCAAACAAAAGATGATAAATAATGATATAAAATGGATTAAAAATGATGATGTATAAAAAATAACACAGATTAAATACGATTGATCAAAAACAAGAATAGAAAATATGTTATTTCAGCAATCGCTCTAGATAAACAAGACATCGTCTGCTATTTGTTTTTCCTCTATCATGTGACCTCTGACGTCAGGTGGGAAGAGCCCATTGGTAGGCAATGGACGTTTGTTTGACAAAGGAAAAAAGTTCCAAAATGTACTTTTAATCATTCGTAAGATGTTTGTTTCATAAAGTTCCTCTTTTTATCTTGTCACTATCACTGTTTTGCTGTAAACGCGTATTCTTGTTTTTTGCTAAAAAAGTTTTCGTAAATTTTTAAAGTCAATATTTTCCTGCTATTGTATTCTATTGCTAACTACATTCTTGCGTATAATGATGAATCTATTTTGGCATTTCTTTTGAAATTACATTGACAGCGCCATCTGTACGTGCATTTTATGAATACTTTTAATCTGAAATATGTATGTTGATTTCGTAAGTTTAGCACAGTATAAAGGTGTTAAAATCAGGTTATAAGAAATATATCTTTTTGACTGTAATGCATATGAATTATTTTGTCAGCGTTGCACACAAACCAGTGTAATATTTTTTTATAAGAAATATCCTAAAGCAGATGTGGAAAACTTGATTAGAACTGGCCAATTTTATAGAATTATAAAAATATTTATGGACGGAAGAACTGAAATTATGAACATTGCTAATTTTTATAAAGAGGGTTAAAAATAACTTCTAAATAAACCATAATTAAAACTAAAGGTTAATTTAAATGAACGAGAATTACTTTTCTTAAAATATTCCACGCATTACAATAATAATAATAATAATAATAACGAAACAAAAATTTAAAAAATTTCATAATTATTCTAATAATTTCCATGCGTTTGTATATACATATAAACATCATAAATTATTAAAAACCAGTGTTAACAGATAGTGGAAAACAAATTTCCTCGAATATCAAGGGTTTCACTCCTGACTCAAGGTAATTTTGAGAATTCATTAATTATAGTGATTCATTTAAAAATAGTGACCAGCGAAGCGGCCGTAGCCTGCTAGTTTGAATGTAAAACAGTTTTTGTTTATATAATTCGTGTAAAACGTGATAAATAAAAGTAGACTGAAATCGCATTAGCTTTTAAGGATTATATTATTGGCATTAAAGCATTATTTCAATGATTAACTATTCAATGCAATGTACATGTTAAAACTCTCAATACTAATATTTCCTGAAATCAAAATATTAAAAAAAAAAAAAAAAAAAAAATGTACAGATAAATTTTATAAACAGAAGTTCGAAAATGTTTCTTGTTAAATTCCTAATATGTCATCTACTATTATTCCATCATCATCAGATATTTATTTATTTATTAACTTTTTTTTTTTCTGTAGGACTGTGTCGAAAAGAAAATCCCCCTGTTTTTCCCCAAAAAATTTCATCTATCCAAACTACTCTCCATTAAATTCCTGTCCCCAAATATTTTCCCCGAAGGTCCAAAAAATTTTCAAGTTTACACAGGTAATACTGTTGAAGACACACAAATCTTTGATAACAAGTTTTAGGTTTATTAGAAAAAGTAGTAAATTAATAAAGGTTTAAAAAATTGCAATTCCGAATTTAAATAAAAATGCAACAATATTTATGCAAAAAGTAGTATTAAACCCTTAGGGAGAAAAATAAAAGGAAGAAAACGCTTTATTTATTAAAAATATATTCAATATTGCTCTTTAAAAGTATTTTAAACTTTATATGAATAAATGTGAATAAAGCTCGTGTTTACCTTATATATATTTCCATTTTTCCTTTGTTATTCATGAAGCATGAATCTACACAATAAACCTTTAATTAAATTTTTCTTAATAATAAATATAGGAAAATGAAACAGCTGTTTTGTTTCAAGTTTTCGAAAAAAATTCAATGGAAAATGCTTTTTAAATTAGATTGTTTCTTTATACACAAAACGAAAATTAAATTACACGTATTTCCAATTACATCAAAACTGTTCCTTTTTTTTTTTTTTTTTTTTTTTTTTTTTTAATTTTATATGGCATGTTAAACAAAATCTGTTTTATTTTCATGCTTAATTTAACACTTAGTTAATGCGTAATAATTTTCGAGAGCACATTTATAAAACTAAAAAAGTATTTAATCTAATAGTTCAATGAAAAGCCACAAACTTATATAAATACTTCGTATGCTTATATTTTTGTACATAGTACATATTATTGAAAATATGCTATGCGTTATTTTTTTTTTATGTTTTTACAATAACACAATATTATAGTACATTAAAAGCGATTTACATATTATAGTTCTCAATTTTATTTCTGAAATTTTATTTAGGTAAAATATGGAAGGATTTTGTTGGCGTTAGAAGAAAGTAAAAGTCTCAATAGCTCAAAGAGCATTAAAAATTGTCTTTTAAAAGAAAAAAATTTTCTCGTGAAGTTAATATAAATGGAAATCACGAGTACCTTCTTAGTTATTTTATTTATTTCTTTGATACATTTGTTTTTATAATATGAACCGTCACAAAAAAAACTAAATTAAAGTCTTTTTAGAAATAAATATATAAAGATGAAACATACGTTTTATTTCCAAGTTTTCTAAAAAATTGAAAGAAAATTACATTTTAAAATCGATTTTCGCTATATACAGGGTGATTATAATTAAAGTTACGATTTCAAAACGCTATAATTTCAAAACTACCCATGCTAGAGATTTGATATTTTATCAGAGCAATCGTAAGGCAATGCAATTTTGTTTTGGAGAGGAAAAAATTACCAACATGTTCCTATAGATGGCGTTATCAGGGTAATGTCAGGGAAAACGCCTAAATGGACTCATTAAACGCAGTAATGTTGTTAGCAACACAATGGAATAGCAGGAAACTATAGACTTCAAGGGTTTACTGCAATTGTTTTTAGCAAAAAGCCAAGAATACGTGTTTACAGCGGAAACAGTCATAGTTAAAAGAGAAAAAGAGGAGCTTCACGAAACAAATACTTTACGAATAATAAACTCCCATTTTGGAACCTTTTCCTTTTTTCCTTTTGCCAAACAAAATTTCATTGGCTCACGATTGCTCTGGTAAAATAGTAAATCGCTCTGAGGGGTAGTTTTAAAATTATAGCGTTTTGAAATCGTAACTTTAATTATAATCACCCTGTACACAAGAACAAAAAATAATATATATAAATTTATCTTAGAAAGTTTTCTTTCTTTTTAAAGTACAGACATTTTTAAATAAAGGCTGTGTTCGATTTCCACCATACAGTTATATTCGATTCTTAACATAATCGAACTCCGCACTCAATGACACTTTCGATTTAACTGTTTTCATCTCAACTTTACTTTTTTTCTGTTCAACGGGTACGTACATCTCAACTCTACTCGAACAGAAACCGAAAAGAACAGTTTATTCTTTTTCATCCGCACGGTAGCTTGCATGCTATCTTTCGCATTATTATTTTCGCAGTTATTACTTTACATTATTATTGTTTATTACTAAATCACAATGTTTCATCGCACCTTATGTTTTCAACGCATTTAAATCTGTGTATGGTATGTTTAATATAGATTTGGTTTGTGAATGAAAGAACGAATATTTATTATTATCTTCACATCACGTCAAATAACATTTTTTGGAGGCACCGGCGAGATGTTCTGTGTGAATTTTGGATAGTTTACAAATTTGGATATCCAAGCGCAGCTATTAAGGAATAAAACAGATAAGTACTTATTTTCCTATTTTACAAGTTTGACTTTGGTTTTTCGCATTACTCCATTACGTAGTAATGGCAAGCAAAAAGAGCAATGACGATGACAGTAATGAAACTGTCGCTTTAGAAGATGCTGAAAAAACAGCAAAACATTATCGAGGCAGAGCGAAATCTGCGCTTACTAGAATTATGAATTTCATAAATAATGAAAATCAAATTTTTCAAAAACATGATCTCTTAAATAAACTTGAAAATATTGAAGTTATTTATTCTGATTTTGATAAAGCCGATTCTGAATTACCTGATGAAATTTCAGAAATAGAAGAATTCGAGATAAAATATTATGAAACCAAAGCCAAGCTTCAACAAAAACTTGAAAATTTATCTGTAAACTTGCAATCTAATGTTTTAAAATTTCAAAATCCTACGATTAATACAAATGCTATATCTAGTAATTTTCGTTTACCAAAATTAAATATTTGCCCGTTTAGTGGTAATTATAAAGATTGGATGTCTTTTAAGGATTTGTGTATATCATTAGTTCACGAGAATGTTAATCTGTGTAATGTACAAAAATTCCAATACCTAAAGAGTTTATTAAAAGACGAACCGGCTTCTATTATTAAACACATTGCAATGTCTGAGAATAGTTATCTAGAAGCCTGGGAAAAATTACTTACTAGGTATGATAAGAAAAAACAAATTATTTCTGCACTTATTAAAACCTTTATGGATCAACCAACTGTAAGTCATGCTACTGCATATAACTTACGTAAGATAGCAGATACTTCGGATGAAGTAATAAAGGGATTAAAGACTATTGACACTAAAGCTACTAAAAGAAATGTATGGTTAATTTATATTTTATTACAAAAACTTAACCATAAATCACGTGAAGAATGGGCACAATATTCTGCAAAAATTGATTTTCCTACTTTAGAGATCTTTTTACAATTTATTAATAATAAATGTGCATCTATGGAATTATGTAATGAAAATGAGAGTAAAGAGAATGAGTATAAACAAAATAAGGATAAACAATTTAAGTTATCTAAGTTTCATTCTAACTTTAATTACAAATGCATTTTATGTAAAAACAATAAAACATCATTTCTTGTTCAAATGCTTTAAATTTAAAGAACTCCCTGTTAAGGATAGAAAACAATTTGTTAGAAAGAACTCATTATGCAGCAACTGTTTACCTAATAAACACTCTATCGCTCAATGTAATTCCACTTATACTTGTCATTTTTGTAATGCAAAACATCATTCTAGTATATGCGATAATAATTTGAAAACTTATACAGCTTCGGCTTCATCTGCGGGTAATAATTTTGAAAACTCTGAGAATCGTACAGAGCCATCTGGCATATCTCAATTCCAAACAAGTACTCATAACCATTCTATACAAACATCTTTCGCTTTACTTCCTACAACTAGCGCTTATATTTATGATTCAATGGGTCAGAGACATGTGCTAAAAATTTTATGCGATTCGGGCTCTGAAAGTTCTTTTATCACTGAATCATGTATGAGTATTTTAGGTTATGTGAGAAAATATGCAAGATTTCCCGTCAAAGGGTTAGCAAATTCAAAGATTGCAATAACTGAACGTTATACAGACATTAATTTAATTTCCATTCACGATTCCGATGTCAAGTTATCCATGCGAGTTTTTATATTAGATAAATTAACAGCTCCATTGCCATCAGAGAAAATAAACAAGGAACCTTTTTCGCATTTAAAAAATATGCAACTGGCCGATCCCAAATTTGAAATTCCAAGTAAAATTGATATGATTTTGGGATCTGATTATTTTTTTTCTATTTTACTTCCTGGTCAAACAATTTGTACTGAGAATGGTTTAATTGCTCAAAATTCAATTTTTGGTTTTCTCGTATCCGGAAAATTACCTGAATCTCAGACAAAATCTAATTCGATTTCAAATTTACATATTTACGAAACTAATATTGATAGTGAGTTAAAACGTTTTTGGGAATTAGAAGAAGTTTTTAATCCAAGTGAGAAGTTACTTTCACCCGAGGAACAGTTTGTGGAGTCACAATTTCAGGAAAATTATTCAATTAATCCAGAAGGCCGTTTTGTGGTAAAACTAGCATTTTATAAATGTAAATCTAAATTATGTAATACAAAACCAGCTGCACTTTCCCGATTATATGCAATGGAGAGGAAATTTTCTGAAAATCCGGAATTCGAACAACAATATAAAGATTTTTTATATGAACAATTAGGACACATGGAGGTAATTACTCGGAATTCACTAAATATTTCTCAAAAGGAACAATATTTCCTACCTCATCACGCAGTTATTAAACCTTCTAGCACTACCACTAAATTAAGAGTCGATTTTGACGGTTCCTGTAAAACTTCTGATGGTAAATCATTAAATTCAGTTTTAGGTGTTGGCCCTAAATTACAACGAGACATTTTTGAGATCTTACTTAATTTTCGATTACCGGAGATTGTTTTTTCTGCAGACGTGGAGAAAATGTACCGCCAGGTTTTAATTTCTGAGGACGATCAAAATTATCAAAAAATCCTTTGGAGATACAACCCTAATGAGGAAATAAAGGAATATAAATTGAAGATAGTTACATATGGCCTTGCTCCAGCATCCTTTTTGGCCACTAGGTGCAGCAAATCGCTCTAGATTATAATCAAAATACACACGTCTCGCGTACTTCGTTAAAAGATATATATATGGATGACTTGATATCTGGTTCAAACTCACTTAATAGCGCAATATCAATTGCTAAGGAAACTGCTAATGTTTTGGAAGAACATAGTTTCATTTGAGAAAGTGGAATTCCAATTCGAATGAATTCCTTACGGAATTTCGAGAAAATTGCATCACAGATACAGGCTTTAAAATAATACCAAACAACAATGAAAGTTCTAAAGTTCTAGGGCTTTACTGGAACTCTTTAGCAGATACATTTAATTTCAAAACCGCACTTACTCTCAAACCACCACTAACAAAAAGACGCATTTTGTCTGAATCCGCACGCATTTTTGATCCTCTAGGGTTAATTTCACTTTGTACAGTAGTGTTAAAGATATTTTATCAAAAGCTATGGTTAACAAAAGCAGACTGGGATTCTCCTATTCCGCAACAATTTGAAGAGGAGCTCATTAAATATGAGAATTCATTCAATAAAATTAGCCAATTTTATGTTCCTAGATGCGTCACGCTTTCATCCGATAGTACATTTGAATTACATGGTTTCAGCGATGCGTCAACACATGCTTACGCCGCTGCAATCTATTGTCGACAGACTCATGATAACAAATCAAAAGTCTCACTCTTAGTTGCCAAAACTAAAGTAGCTCCTATCAAGCAAATTTCCGTTCCCAAATTGGAACTTTGTGGTGCTTATTTATTATCTAAGTTATTTTGTTCAGTCATAAAAATATTAGAAAATTATAATTTTGACATTTACGCATGGACAGATTCAACAGTTGTTCTTTCTTGGTTATCCGCACATCCACGTAAGTGGAAAACTTTTGTTGCAAATAGAACGTCACAAATATTAGATGTTCTTCCCACAAAACATTGGAGACACGTTCCATCTAAAGAAAACCCCGCTGATATCGCTTCTCGGGGCATCGATTCTAAAAGTTTACCTGAATGCAACTTGTGGTGGAATGGCCCAAGTTGGCTACTTTTGGATCCTACACATTGGCCAAATGATGCGCCTAAGTCTAAGGAAATCGAGGATCAAATTTCGGCTGAAAAGAAAGCTGATCCCATTTTGTCTTACCATATTGATACATCTAATGATCTTTATGATCATCTATTCAATAAATTTTCTTCATTTTTTAAAATCAAACGCATTCTGGCATATTGCATAAGATTCATAAATAACTGCAAGCCAGCAAGTAAAGTTCATGTCTCAGCAAATGATTCTTGTTCCCCTCTTACATGTAGGGAAACTAAATACGCAGAAGAGAACATCATTCACGAAGACTTAAAACACATCAAGAATCAAAACTTTTTGTCTAGAAAAAGTTACACTCTCTACATCCATTCATTGACCAGAACGGTCTGTTACGGGTGGGAGGTCGCTTGCAAAACGCTCAATTATCATTTAACGAAAAGCATCCGGTAATATTGCCATGTAAACACAAATTGAGCGACATTATTATACAAGAGAAACATATTGCACACTTATGCTCTATTAAGGTTCTCACACCATCACATTTTCTTACAGGTGATGTCATGCTTTCACCTGCAGATGAACCATTATCCTGCAGCAGGAATCTCAAGAACCGATGGCAACATCCTGCAACAAATATCAAGGAAGGAGAATTGGTGATTATCATAGACCACAGCTGCTCACCTTTATCCTGGCCAATTGCTGTTCTTCCTATATATCAGGACTAGCGCCCTGATAGGGTGGGAGTCATATTCGATTTCCACCATACAGTTATATTCGATTCTTAACATAATCGAACTCCGCACTCAATGACACTTTCGATTTAACTGTTTTCATCTCAAATTTACTTTTTTTCTGTTCAACGGGTACGTACATCTCAACTCTACTCGAACAGAAACCGAAAAGAACAGTTTATTCTTTTTCATCCGCACGGTAGCTTGCATGCTATCTTTCGCATTATTATTTTCGCAGTTATTACTTTTGTTTACTTATTGTTTATTACTAAATCACAATGTTTCATCGCACCTTATGTTTTCAACGCATTTAAATCTGTGTGTGGTAGGTTTAATATAGATTTGGTTTGTGAATGAAAGAACGAGTATTTATTATTATCTTCACATCACGTCAAATAACAGGCTGTCTTATGTTCACAATCAATGCTTTTTTTTTTTTGCATAATGAATTGTGTAAGAAAAATTTCGATATAAAGATATTTGAATTTCATAAGATTTTAAGAAAAAATATATAAACCTTCAGTGTATATATACATGGTACACACAAATGATTATCCTGATTTTGCAACATTCTTATTCGTTAGTGATTGCATTGATTTTGATTTATTTTTTCAGTTGCGTTAGGTGAATTAGAAAGTTTTTCCTCAATTCTGAATTAATGTACAGGTAAATTAATACTGGGTGATTCCCTGTTAATTCTGAAAACGTTGTTTTAGTACAAGAAAGTGTGCAGTATGTCGTGTGACAACAGCACCTATCAGAGGGAGTGCATTTTTATTTATAAATAAAATAATAAAATATATATAAAACCCATTTACATATACTTTTATAAGATGCATTTATATGTTTGATTGCTGAAATTTCATGCAGTTTTTTAGTATTCAAACATAAAAATGATTTTAAAAAAAATAACTTATCAATCAATCTACAAATAAATGCTCAAATATGTTTTAAATATATTGATAAATTATATTACTGTAAAATCGAATGAAAATTTTTAAAAATTAAGTCTCATACAGTAATTTGCAAAAGTTTAAAACCACTAATAGAAAAATCAGATGTAATGAAATTCCGCAAAAATAAACATATGTATTTTACCTATAAAAGAACAAAATAGACTGTACATGGTCCATTTACTGCAATTAAAGTCATTATTTTGTAGATACTCCTTTGTTTTTAATAGCTTGTGCAATCCTCTTATGCTATAAATAAGAGACTTGCAGTAAGCTTTGGAAAAGTATGTGCACCAGACATACTTTATTGCTTCAAGAAGTGCTGTAGAAGTGTATGGTTGCTTTTCGGCGACTTTATTTTTCACAATATACCACAGATTCTCTATTGGATTCAAGTCTAGGCTGTTACCTGGCCAATCAAGTACTTTGATTTTCTGTCCTCTCAGATATTTCTTGACAACCATCGCCCTGTGACACAGAACCCCATCATGCATGAAAATTGCACATTTATGAACACGCATGTGAAACTTCAACTTCTCACGTGACAAATTAAGGTACCTCTTTCCGTTCATAGTGATTTTAGATGGCACAAACTACAGACTAGCTGTACCGGATACAGACATTGCACAGCATATTTGGCTTGGAGAATGTTTCACAGTTTGAATCGTATATCTCTCATCATATCTTTTTCCCTTTGGGCAGCGAACACTTGTAGCACGTGCAGAAAATTGCTGCACACTTGACTCATCCGAAAATAAGACCCTGCTCAACTGCTGTACTGTCCAATTCTGTTATTGTCTGGCGAAAATTGGTCGTTTCTTTTTCATACTTGGAGTAAATCGATGTTTCCTTGCAGGTTTATGGATGATAAACCAAAATCTTGATAAACCAAACGTCTTGAAATAGTACACAAACTGACGTTGGTGCCTTTTGCAACCAGAGAATGTCTAATCGTATTGTAGGAGGTTCTTGGATCTCGTACGACCATCCTTCTTTTCACATGATCATCACGTGCACTCATTTTTCTAGGGCGACCGCTTCTCTAAAAGTCCACAAAGTTTCCCGAATTTTTAAATTTACTATTTGTTTCCCCAGTAGAACATGACGTTGTTTCAACGTTGTTATAACTAATTTTTCACTGTTCAGACTTATTTTCAAAGCTATAACAATGTTATGTGCTACCTGGGTTCATGCACATCTGTCTTCCTCACATTTACCCTCGAAATCATTCGGCGTTCAGAAAATCCAATTTTATCTAGCGTTAATTATTCTGATCTTTTTGTAACAGTAAGTGAAGGTTTTTACCCATTACAATAATTACACAACAGCACTTTCTATGACAAAAATCCAATAAACAACTGGCGATAAACGTGCCGGCTACCTTTATTTATAGCAGTAGAATGTGTCTGATGCAATCACCACATGAGATGACGCAATAATCTGCGCAAATGTTGCAATGTGTTAAAATGCTGAAAATCGGCTACTGGTCTTAAGCTTTTGCAAATAACTGTGGAACATTTTAAAAAATTTCCAAAAATAAGAAAATCTTAATTTTTTACTTTATTTTTTCTTATTTCAATGGTTTTAGAGAAATTTTAATATAATATTGATGCAATTTTAATGGACATGTATGGAAACTTTCAAATTTCTAATTGTAGTAAGTTAAAAGACCGATTTTCAACGATTTTCGACGTCCAATTCAAACCCCTTAGTGAGAAAGAAAAATCCAAATTGCTACTTACTAGGAAAAAATGCTTTTAGCGAGAAACGTGCGAGAAACGTGTAATATTATAAATTTCATTATGTTTCTCATATTATATGATATACAATAGCTTCGACCGAATGTTGCATATTTTTAGATGGAAAATTCTAATTTATTTTCACAAGAGGTAAAAGTGACTAGAGCATAGATCAAACATGAATGCTTAATATAACTTAAAAGCACTCTACCAAGTTATCTCGTCGTTTGATGTTAAATCCGCATTTATTAGCTCAATTAAATGTTTCAAATATTTTAATTGTTCTGCAAACAGTGGAACAGTTTCTGGATAAAAATTGATGCAAAATGTAAATGTTACTTTTCAGAATACTTTTAAAACTTAATCATTAATCATCTAGTGATTAAAAAAAAGAGAAAGAAAGAAAGAAAAGAAAAGAAATATATGTGGCATATTTCCTGTGCAGCCGATGCTCCTTAAATAATCTCAATCTCACTACACAGTCTCACTACAATAATCTCAATACACGTACGTACACTTTTTTTTTCTCGTAATACCAATATTGCTATTTTTTTCAGTTCATATTTCTCTGGTATGATGTTGTAATAAAGAAATATTATTTTTTCTTTTTTTAATATAAAAGTGTTTCAAATTAAATTTGATTTTTTTTTTTATGTCTTAATATTTAAGAACTCAATAAAGTGACTATTTAAAATTAAAATGACGCAGATTTTCACATTACAGTAAAACTTAAAGAAGTATATTCCATATGTATTAATAGGTAAAGTCCTGTACTGAGTTGTTAAATATTAGTATATATTAAAAGTTTTCAAAATAAGTTTGAAACATTTTGATATAAATGAAAAAATTTCTTTTTATAACATGTGCATGTGCAATATACATCTTTAAATTTTACTATAATGTGAAAATCAAATGCCATTTTAACTTTAAAATGTATCCATGATAAAAGAAAATCGAATTTTCTAATACTTTTTATTAAATGGACTTTTTTTTTTTTTTTTTTTTTTGTATTGTGCTAATCTAATTTTATAATTTTTAATAATAAAACTATTTATTCATTTTTTTTCCTTTTTTCTTAATGCCCAAAACTAAGCCGACTTCATTAGTAATGTTTTTAAAATAAACGATTGTTAAAAAACACAAGCAAATAGTTCTTTCCCACCTGGCTTATTCCCATGAGGTGATATATTGTCAACTGCCGTTAAGGCAAAACAAAAAATTTCCTTTTTGATAGTCTAGCTTTTCTCCAGCTTTTGTAGTGTTTGAAATATTACTGAATTTGGACATACTGAAAAATATTTCAAAGTTAAAATAAATGTGTGGGGTGTATGTCTATGCAAACTGGAGTGTTATTTTAACATGCAAAATATGTAATAAAGAAATTAAACTGAAAAGAATAAAAATAAATTTATCAATTCTTATTTATGATAAATGCTACATGATAGCTAAAAACGTATTTAATTGTGAAATGTTTGAGCAAATTACATTGCATTATTACTATGACTTAAATATTTACATTTTTATTACCTTAACTTAAAAGTTTTCCAATTATTTATGTTATTAAAAAAAAAAAAAAAAACTAAACAGGAAACTTTGTATTACAAATTATTAGAAAATTTTAAAGTTTGTTTTTGGCTATATTTATTTAGTTACTTATGTAATTCCTTATTATTATTTATATATATATATATATATATATTTGTATATGTACGATTTTCCATTGAATTAAACTGTTATGGCAATTCTTAACAGCCTTTACCTGATTTTCGGAACGACGTTAAATCATCAATTGAGAAATTAACTGAGTGGAAAATATTCCAGTTAATTTTTACATAAAAAAAAATACTTTTATAAATTTTAATCGTAAGCATAAAAATGTTACAATTTTCCCTGCAATTAGTTGTAGAATTCGTACATTAATCATGTGTGTAGGAATTCATGAGGTCACACACACACAAAAAAAAAAACAATATTTACAAAAAGCTTTTTTCAATAATGATGACTATTACTAAATTTAATTACAATTCTAAGTAAAAATATGTGGTTTCTTACTTAGTATTTATAATACCGTGTAACTTATTTGATTCACTATGATACTCAGATATGTTATTTAAATACATGTTGCATTTTCTTTTTTTTCCTTTTAAATAATTAAATTAATTAATTAATAAAAAGGAGTACTGTGATTCTTCGGATGATTTGAAGAGCTAAAATGTTAAGCTGTTTTATTATAGCATACAAAAATATGCAGATATATATTGTTCCTACGTATAACCCCTACAGGATAAACTGCTTAAGAAAACAGATTATGCGATTAGATTTAGATATATTAAGGTATGGCCTCGAAAATGAGATAAAACATAATATTCCAAAGCTCCCAATTATGTTTACAATGAAAAATCTCGAAATTTTCAAATGACAACACGCATTTTTATTTCCTTTAATCGACTACCGTAGGTAATGGTAATATATATTCTGTCAGAAATTTTGTTATCGTGTTTTCACCTCATTTACATATTTTAAGGTCCCGACAGCAAAAAAATCTGGTTTTTCAAAATTGGTTAATATATGTAAGGAATATTGTGACTTTTTTTGTCTCCAAAACATAAGAAGATAAATCAACGAATCTTCTAAACTAAGGTAGGTCGAGTGTTTAAATGACTTTGCCAAGTTTTGGAGAAAATTGGAAAATCAGAAGCAGAACCATAATTCCATATCTCAAAAGCGACTCTAACGATCTTTTCAGTTGCTGTATGAACAACCTTTTATACATCCTTTGCTATGTAACAGGTAGATAATTTAGGAAATTGCAAGCGTCCTTAAGCTTTAGGTCAATTTTAGGTCTTTCAAATAGGTCTATTAAAAAGGGTTCTTTGGATTTTTTTTATACTCGCCTCATTAATTCATTTTTAGTAGTTTTTTTTCTTATGTAAATGTTGGCTTTTGGAGAATAGTTGAATTTACTATGTTCTATTCAGAATACGGAAATCGGATCGAACGTTAGATTTTCAAAAACAATCCAAAGAAATTTCTTCAAATTCGCTATATATATATATATATATATATATATATATTAGATGTCCTTTCGCTAATATTACTTGGTTACTACAGGTATAATGCTTAGAATATACAGTGCGGCAAGCGCTTATAATTTGTAAAATGGCTGAATCGCCAAGCGCAGTATAAATTAAAAGAACATACACAAAAAATTGCCAAACTAAAACAGATACTTTACAAAAATATGAGAACTGAAAACGACTTTTTATATATTTCGGAGGTTTACAAGAAGTACCGTTAAAAAAATTGGACAAAAATATTGATTCTTTTGGTAATCAGCCGGAAAATGCGAGCAAAAACGATCTACCGGTCATTATCTAATAACTTAAAATTTTAATTTTCAGATCTATGAGAACGTATTGTAACCATATCTACACTATATCTACGTACATCTATATCATACTTAAAAACATCAAAATATTACTTTAATAAAAAAAGATGCATATAAAATTATATGTATAGTGTTACAAGTAATTACACACATCAATTCTTTTTTCGCATTGTTACAAAGTTTTAAAAAACATTACAGACGGCATACGTGTATTAAAATTAAAATGAACTTATATTTAATTGTAATTTCTAACACATTAATAAAAAAATATCTTTTTATTATTGCCACTATTCCGAAGTTATATCACTGCAGTAATTTTTTACTCATGGAATTTCAAAAAGCCATTAAGATGAAATTTGAGTTTTACTGAATTACATTTATTATTTAACTTTCAACAGTAAAGCAAGCTGTTGAAGTTTTAAAGACACTTTACATTTTTAAAATAATCTTTTTAATATCCACTTAGTTTTTAGGTAATCATATTTTGCTTGTATTTAAGTGGATACCATAGCAAATTTGCGACGTTTAAGGTATGTAAATTGCTTAAAAATATTGAAAAGTATCTGCAGTTTATTATTTTTTTTTCCTTCTATTTTAAAAAGATAACTAAATTTCAAATGCATAAAATGCAACTTAGTATTTAATTAGAATGAAGATTAAAATGAATTTTCATGCAATTGTTATTTAACATTTTTAGAAATTTATCATCTGGTATTTTTAAATATTTAATGTGCTTGTCTGAAAAATGTTTGAATTTTACATGAATATTTTAAAAATATAAATAATAAAATATTAATTTAAAAAATTTAATGACTTTAATTTATTATTTCATGTATAAAATTATTATGTAGAAATTAGTGTCTGAAGAATAGAGAATTTAATCTGGCATTGAATTTTCCGGATCTCACAATTCAACTTTCCTCATCCTCTAAAACATCTGAAAATGTCTAAAATTACAAATACCAAAGTTTGTTACACCTTTTATATTATGGAGAAATAAATTTACTGACATAAGGGGACACGGCTTAATTACCATACCTCTTACAAATTTCGACTAAATGTTATGCTATTATGTTCATAATGATCGAAATAGATCTAAATAATATTATCCAAAATCAGATATTGAAGTGCCCCACCACTATGATACCCTTTCGCTGTCGCTGCATTTATTGCATTTTATATTGCTGCAATAAAAGTTAATGTATAACAAAAGATTACACTAATAAGAAAACAATTTATAATTACAAAGGGGAAAATTTAAAATAAATTTACAATGAGGCACTCATTGTACATATTTATATGTAAACAGGCAGATTTAAATTTATTAAATGTGTAAACATATATGTATATTTGACTAAAATATCAGATAGTAGTTAAAAAGGGGGATAAAATGTTTTATACCCCAAAGCTGAGAAAAAGTTCTTTGACAATAACCACAAATATAGTATTTTAAAGTAAAGTTTGCGTGTACAAAAAAATATTAACTACAAATTGAATAGATAACAAAGAAGTTTTTCTAGAGCATAACAAAGCCAGTGAAAAATTACACTGACATGGCGAAGAACAAAGACCATAACACTCAACAGAACTTTTATAAAAGCGTTTATAACTAGCAAACCAGATGCTTTTTTCCTAACACTGAACAAAAGATTCAATTGGATATAAAACGTTCTTTCTCTATTCTTTATATTTCTTTCCTACAGAAAAGGGAAAATTATTTGTATGTTCTAGTACAAAGTGGTTTTAATAGTTTGTAATGATTAAAGAGTAAACTGTGAAATGTTCTGAAATAAGTACGTTATAAAAATATAATCTTTGATTTCATATATACAGGGTGGTTATAATTAAACTTCTGGCGTATAGGTGACTCAATCTGGAGTGGGGAGCTTGCTTATTACGAGAGCTCTTGTTGGGTTGATACACCCAGCCACGTTACAGGTGCTGGAAAGGTCTCCTGGCATGAGCGTAAAGGTGTGGGAGCAGGGTGGCGTTCGCAGTGCTACTTTGGCACGACTGTCAGCTGAGGTTGGAAAGTATCATCTCGAGGAGGTCCAGCTTTGCGTTCCAAATTGAGGTGGTAGAAAGTGCGCCACCCTTGGCATCCCAAAGAAGGGCATCCCGGCGGATTCGAACGTAAACTACAGTGGGTCGAAGGAGCTTGCTAATGCTTGGTTGTACCGAAGGTATATCCTCCACCAACCTAAGGTATGTGCGCTCTACTAGTGTAGATGTATCCCGCAATAGCGGTTGAAGATGCAAACTAGTGGACGTCTTTAGAAATAGGGTTTTTGCCTCACCACCAGAGGATTTTTCCCTAGATGATACCAAACCAGCGCAATCCAACCTTCCAAGTATCCATTTTTGGTGATATCCGCTAGCTGGAATGTAAGCGGACAACGCATGAGCGTGTGTTGTGGCGTCTACAAGACATGGTCTGAGTTTCCTGGCACTTGCTGCTCATGTGGGGTACATTGCCCGAGCAACTCGGGCATGTACTGGTGTCCTGAGTCGGGCCTGTCATGTGGCAGTGGAGGCCAGCTTATTTAAAGGAGAAGCGAGTGCATCCTGCCCAGTTGGCTTAGCTCGACTGGCGCAGTTGAACGCCGTAGGGAGCACGGCTATGTGGATGGTCGAGCACCGTCCTCATAAGGTAAACCGGCCCTTCTGTCCGTCAAACCGTGGAACAGCCGGAACCCGAGACAGACCGGCCTGCTGTTGACCAACCTAGGTTGGTCCGAAGGGTTCACGTAGGCTTTGGGAGTCAAAGCTGTCCATATCTGGGTTGGTACTCGCTGTCATGTGATGGGTTTTGCTGTCGTGATGACAGAGATTTCTCCTTCGGGGACAATAAATTATTGGACCGTATGGGCTCCCAAGAGAGACTGGGTCGGTTGGTGGTTGCGGAGCAAGCGCAGGTACTCATAATTAAACTTCCCCTATAAACAGCATCCTACAGCGGAAACCGGTGAACGGAATGCAACGAAATTTGGTATATAGACTATACACAAGATGCGTTCACGGAATTTCAAAAGATAAATAAATAAATAAATAAATAAATAGTTCCAAAATATCCACCAGAGGGCGCCTTTTCCGAAAAACAAAACAAAACGGTGTTTGGTGTTTTAGGATTAAGGCCGATTGACTGCTGTAGGTCCTGGGCCTGAGGGGGAGTGCCTTCCGTGGAGGTCTTTCTAAGGGGTCCTAGCCAAAAAAAAAAAAAAAAAACGGAATACAGAAGTCCAACAACGCATGTATTCTTTAACCACTTTTCTTGCGACCATGGTAGCTTCCGCACAAGTTTCTGACTCAACGAGTCCAGTGTTAAAATAGGGGTGATTGAGAGAAAATAGCGATAAGCGATTGGATATTTGCTAAATCTCAAATTGTCGGACAATTAAGCACCCATATGCAAGCCGTTGGACTCGCCTTCAAAATTAGTTTCGAGAAACGTGGTTACACTATTCTATGTGCTTTTTATAAAATCATAGTATGAAAATAAACGTCGAAAAATGTACCTGGTATGATAATAGCTACATTAGCACAAATCACTCTTTATGACAGATTAGCATAATATATCAAAGAAGGTAAGATTTATTTCCATTTGAATTATTTCGATTTGTGTATGAAATTAGGCAAGAGAAAAGTATCGTTTAAGTACAGCAGACGCTTGGTGGTGGGTACGTAGAAATTCTCAATGCATATTTACACGTAATTTCGTTGTACTTAAATATTGTTACAAACTCTTTCGTTTCATCGTTTGTACTGTTTTAGTGAAACCAATTTTACAGGCAAAGTGAAAATAAAGCAGCAGTTCATTCACTTTCACTGAGATCAGCCTTGGCGACAAACTTGGAGAATCGGCGACCAAATTTGGCGAAAAATAGTAATTTAGGTTCCTGAAACTTCGAAGCCTCCAACGCATAATAGCCAATATCTAGAACTTTCCCTGGTGTTTTAGATAGAATTACCGCCAAGCCGCATTGCCAAAAGATATAAATGTCAGTAAATTGACTTCTGCAGAGAGAGTAAAGTCATTACGAGTCTGTGTTGTTCAGAGATCTACTCTGGGCGATTGCTTTTTGAGGAGTGCGCTCCACGCGACTGAACTTTATTCATGAACTAGCGAAGATTTCTGTTC
The DNA here is from genome assembly GCA_963930645.1 of Salticus scenicus. Classification (NCBI taxonomy): domain Eukaryota; kingdom Metazoa; phylum Arthropoda; class Arachnida; order Araneae; family Salticidae; genus Salticus; species Salticus scenicus. The sequence continues at coordinate 117,237,989 of OZ005655.1, forward strand.
TAGGGTATTTGATATTATTCGCTTTATTCCTGAGGTACAAATGACTGCTTACGTGGGCTATTCCAGAACATTCATCGAATAGTGACTTTCGCGGTGACAGGTTCATTGGACTGCCGCTAGAATATTTGATGAAAAAACAATACTATTGGACTGAGAATATTAGTTGCAATCATAGTTTTGTTGTATTGATTAGAGTAGTTACGTTGAATACAGAATATTCATTAACGAGAACATGCCCGTTTCTTTACGAACTATTTTCACACACAAGAAAGCTGACAAGTTTTTCGTAACAATATTACGTTGAGGACAAAACTATCATATAGTCGCTTTCGACGCAGGTTGAATTTGAGATTGAGTGGGTGTAACGTCGAACTGGAGTTAAACAGCGGACGATTAGCGACTATTCAGGAATCATTTTTACAGTCAACAGCAAAATTATTCGAGTGCTAGCAATAATTCCTATGTAAAAAAAATAAAAAATAAATAAAAAATAAAGACACGTTTAATACTGTTTTGTTAAATAAATCCTTGACAAATCATGTTCTTACACTGACTAAGAAGATGACTCGTCAAGGATTTATTTAACAAAGCAGCATTAAGTTTATATTTTTTATATAGGAATTATTGTTAGCGCTCGAATAATTTTGCTGCCGACTGTAAGCATATTTCAGGGACTATTCACTATAATTTTGATCCTCTGCAAAGGTAAAGGCTTCCACTCTTCGGTAGGCTTCAGAGGTATTAATTTTACGAACACCTGCAGATGCAAGGGAAGTAATCCATGTTGTCAAGCGGAAGATTGCAACCGTAAAGCATGCAAATAAATGAACAGAATCTGTTCTGTATTCATGGTATTTGTAGGCGGAGCTTCTTTTCTCCAGCAGCCGATGCTTGTCCTTCAAATTTATTGTTGAGAAAGAATTAAACAGTTTATGCACACCAGTATGGTTCTCTAAACCTAGTAGCTGACAAACCGACAGTTCTCCAACCCTTTATAACCCAAATTATTTTATTTTTGGAAAAATAGTTTGAAACTTTTCTATTATATTTCTTTATGCATGAGAATCATCTCGTATAAACACTTTGCGACCGCATGATTTTTAATTTTTGATAATAGGTCCGCCTGTGGGCGTTATTCTCCTATATTTCAGAACAAAATTTTCTATATTCACATTTATATTAGAAATGGATATACATTACAATTATATTCTTTCTAATCAAAGTATTTGTATCCATAGTACATTTCATTGTAAAAATGTGAATATTGGTTGTATTTAAGAAATAAATAGCATACAAATTGCGAAAGAAACACCCACTGATGGAGTTACAGATTTTCAAATGACGTGAATCTACGTCAGCGGTCGTGAAAATATTAAATTTAGCTTAAATTATAGTTTAACTATACGGAAAGCTTAAACTATAGGAACTAAAGCTTAAACTATAGTCCCAAATGAAATCCTGTAGTAAATTTAGTTTATTTTGAGGAATTTTTTTTTTTAGTGCTAGAGGCCTATTTCAGTCGGTACAGTTGTCGAATTTTTATAATACACACTTAATTAGTGCAAGAGGCCTATTTCAGTCGGTTTATAGAATGGGGATTTATTGAATGAAGTCCCCCCAAGGCACAACTTTGACATGAGTCCCCCCCCCCCCAGGCCCAACTTTGACATGAGTCCCACCAAGGCCCAGCGTTATCGAATTTTTATACGTCACTCTTAATAGTGCTAAGGGCCTATTTCAGTCGGTTTATTAAATGGGGATTTATTGAATGAAGTCCCCCAAGGCACAACTTTGACATGAGTCCCCCCCCCAAGGTACAACTTTCACATGAGTCCCCCAAGGCCCAGCGTTGTCGAATTTTTATACGTCACTCTTAATAGTGCTAAGGGCCTATTTCAGTCGGTTTATTGAATGAGGATTTATTGAATGAAGTCCCCCGAAGGCACAACTTTGACATGAGTCCCCCCAAAGCCCAGCGTTGTCGAATTTTTATACGTCACTCTTAATAGTTCTAAGGGCCTATTTCAGTCGGTTTATTGAATGGGGATTTATTGAATGAAGTCCCCCCAAGGCACAACTTTGACATGAGTCCCCCCCAGGCCCAACTTTGACATGAGTCCCCCCCCAAGGTACAACTTTGACATGAGTCCCCCCCTGGCATAGCGTTGTCGAATTTTTATACGTCACTCTTAATAGTGCTAAGGGCCTATTTCAGTCGGTTTATTGAATGGGGATTTATTGAATGAAGTCCCCCCAAGGCACAACTTTGACATGAGTCCCCCCAGGCCCAACTTTGACATGAGTCCCCCCCAAGGTACAACTTTGACGTGAGTCCCCCCCCCAGGCCCAGCGTTGTCGAATTTTTACACGTCGCTTTTAATAGTGCTAAGGGCCTATTTCAGTCGGTTTATTGAATGGGGATTTATTGAATGAAGTCCCCCCAAAGTACCCCTATTTCAGTCGGTACAGCGTTGTCGAATTTTTATAATACACTCTTAATAGTGCTAAGGGCCTATTTTAGACGGTTTATTGAATGGGGATTTATTGAATGAAGTCCCCCCCAGGCCCAAATTTGACATGAGTCCTCCCAAGGCCCATCTTTGACATGAGTCCCCCCCAAAGTACAACTTTGACATGAGTCCCCCCCCCCAAGGCCCAACTTTGACATGAGTCCCCCCCAGGCCCAACTTTGACATGAGTCCCCCCCAAGGTACAACTTTAACATGAGTCCTCCCCAAGGCCCAACTTTGACATGAGTCCCCCCCAAGGTACAACTTTGACATGAGTTCCCCAAGGCCCAACTTTGACATGAGTCCCCCCCAGGCCCAGTTTTGACATGAGTCCCTCCAAGGCCCAACTTTGACATGAGTCCCCCCCAAGGTACAACTTTGACATGAGTCCCCCCAGGCCCAAATTGACATGAGTCCTCCCAAGGCCCAACTTTGACATGAGTCCCCCCAAGGTACAACTTTGACATGAGTCACCCCCCAAGGCACAACTTTGACATGAGTCCCCCCCAAGGTCCAACTTTGACATGAGTCCCCCCCAAGACACAACTTTGACATGAGTCCCCCCCAGGCCCAACTTTGACATGAGTCCCCCCCAAGGTACAACTTTAACATGAGTCCCCCCCAAGGCCCAACTTTGACATGAGTCCCCCCCAGGCCCAACTTTGACATGAGTCCCCCCAATTCCCAACTTTGACATGAGTCCCCCCCAAGGCCCAACTTTGACATGAGTCCCCCCCCAGGCCCAACTTTGACATGAATCCCCCCCAAGGCCCAACTTTGACATGAGTCCCCCCAAGGTACAACTTTGACATGAGTCCCCCCCAAGGCACACCTCCCCCTCATTGGGAAAAAGAGAAAAAATGTTGTTTTGCGGCTATAAGGCAGTTTGGACTTCCAACGTTATTTGTTACAATATCTGCAGCTGAAACACATTGGTTTGATTTAATGAAAACTTTATCATGGAATTTAGATCGTCACGAATTAACTAAAGAAGAATTTGTCGATATTAACAAGTTTAGCAGTAAGCCTCTGGCACTAAATTAAAATCTGTCAATGTCAGATTTTCAGGTTTTTTTTTTTTTTTTTTTTTTTTTTAATGGAACTCTAAAGTGCCAGTGGGATTCAAAGGGTTAAATCAATACGACATAAACTTTGTTTTTTAGAAAACAAGGTGGATGAGACTTTTTTTACTTGTTCCATTTATGGTTTGTGCCTGAAGTTTTGATCAATCATATTGCCAAACTTTATATTTGAGCAATTACAAAAAAGTGACCTATAGCTCGTAAACGGTTCTTTTTGAGTAAATAGTTTCTATGTATTTATTGATCATCATGAGAAAGGCTATCCAACGGTACCATTTTTATTGAAATCGGTGTCTGAAAGTTGAGCATGTTCCCCGAAGAAAATTATTAGTAGTTTACGTGAATATTTCTTCCTCATGAAAATTTTGCTAAATTTTTTCATTAATTTTAAATTAAAATCGGTTGATGTTGAAAATTACGAATTTTTTTTATCCTTTGTAAAACTGAAAATCCAAACTCAAATCGTGTTTAGAAAATTTCTAATTAAAATTATGGTGCAGCAACATTTTCGCTAATCGGACTATAAGCAATTTTATTTCATTTTTCGTGTAATCTTTCATTTTCTATATAAAAACCTTTTTCAATAAGTTCTACAGGATTTAGTTAAATACGTGAAAATATAAATTTTCGTGCTATTGAATAATATAATTTTGTTATTATGTCTGTATAACATTTAATTATAGCTAAGCATTGTTATTTTAGTGTGTATTTTTTAGATAAATATTTTATTAAATATTTGTAAAAATAAATTTAAAATAAAATGGGACATACTTAATGTGACCAGATTTTCTTTTCTTTTCTTTTTTTTTTTTTTTTTCAGTTTGAGGAGTTCTTGTTTTCTGGGGAACAAAAATCGCCGACAAAATAAATAAATCATCTAAAATGGAAATTTTTTTGCAATTTATGTGTATGGAGTACCTAAAGCCACTTATTTCATCTTATTTATTATACACACAATTATACACATGAAAAGTAAAACAATAATAACCCTATAATCGTCGTCTTAAAATGTGTTTTAGGTTTTTTTTTTCTTTTGCGTACAGTTGATAGATTTCGAGGACTGTCCTCAAAATGTAATTCGAGGATGTCTGGTCACCTTAAGCATATGTTTAGAATTAATTTTATTTCAAGTACAACTTAAAGAAAAATTAATATTAAATGTTATCAGTGCAAATAAGTTTCGTTTTCATGGGTATTACTGACAATTCCACGAACCATTTGATACTTAGATATTAATATTATGAATAAGAGAATACGTATTGATTTATTATTGTATTCTATTTATTTCTAAAACCTATTGGAACGCTGAAATTACTGAACTCGAAAATAATATCGTAAAAACCGGCGTATGATCCGCAGGGAGTACCGTCAAACTGAGGGAATTTTTTAATCAATAGCCACCAATAATTTTTAAGAGTGGCATTTGATATATGTAATAGACGACTACTCTTTGAAGTGATTATACAAACATAATGATTAAATTTTAGCGGTTGCTATTGAATAAAGCACCGAGTGCAGCCTATACGCCGGTTTTTGCGGTAATTAGTTTTTTCATGATTTTCAAGTTAAAAACTGAACAACATCAAATCAGCTTATTAAAAATTTTGACAACCGACTTTTAAATTTATAAAACTTTTTTTGTAACTAATCTTCGTTTTAAAAGTATCTTTATATATTTTTCTAATTATTAGGCCAGGTATTAGGTTTTAGACTATAAGTTATTAGTCAGATAATTTGTTAAAGGAAGTCGTTATTTCGTAAGTTACAGGATAAAAGAGGCACAATTACCCAACATTGTTATGAAATATTAAAGCCCATTAATTTATTACACCAGAAATTGAATACGACCTGCCAAGAAATATAAGATATAAATGCCTCATTTATTTCGTATGGATTAAGCCATTAATTTTATCTCGGGTAATAAAAGAATAATTTTTCTTTATATCTCTCAATAATTCTCCCATAAACATTTTCCTCATTTTTCTCGGCAGAATGGATTGATTTTATGGTGAGCTATTTTCTTTATACGAAATTGAATCAAAATAATAGGGGAATTATTATACTAAAAAAAAAGAAAAGAAAAAGAAAAATAGCTTCTTAGATTTTACTGCTACTTTGAAAAATAATTTAGGGAACAACGAACTATCTTTCTTATGTTAGAGGCATATTTTTATCATTTTTTTAATTTGAAGTAAATGTCCATTAATAAAAATTATTTAAAAAAATAAATTACAGTTACATTTTAATCTTTAACATTCACTGATTTCGCAGCGAAACGGAACAATTGACAGCATTTAAAAAATTTTTACGCAATACTTTTTACATATTTTTTCTTGGTTTTAATGGATTTTTTAAATTTTGTTCATTTTCTCTTCGATAGATGACAGCACTTTTAAATGATTACCAAATGATGTTCAGAAAAAGCTAAATTTATAAATCGTTTGAAATTTCATAGCAGGCGCGAATGTACCTTGTCTGGGTACGAAGGGCTGGGTTATTGCTTTGGCTTGAAAAAAAAATTTTCGAGTGTTTGTAATTTATAATGTTGACTTACGAAGCTTTTTTATTTATTAAAATCAATATTTTTTTAATTTCATAAGATTAACTTATAGGTGTTTCAAACCAAAATTTTCACGAAAATTAAAAATACTATTTTTTTATTTTTTACGTTTTTATGATCAGTTATGCATCTAATGAATATTTTTAAAATTAGTTTAGCAATATTAACTTATTTTCAAAAAAGGATTAAATTACATATACTTTAAAAATATATACCTAAATAATATCCTTTTACAAAATATGCACTTACGGCTTATTTAAAACAAATATATTTCGGACGACCATCGCGTCCATCATCAGTGCATTGCAGTGATACTCCCTCTGTTTCGGTTTGTTTCCTCCTCTTGATCTTCAATTATCTTCACTTCGAATGGTCTTTCTCTTTTAATTAATTGTTGCCATACAGATGGTATTATGCTGTTCTCACGATCACTAATAGATAAATTGTTAGTAACTATTTCAATGGCTTCTCTTTTGAGATAATAATGGTGGTTATTATAGGGGGCTATTTTTTAGGTATTAACGGTATTAAAATTAACTGGGTTAGTTTTATGGGTGGTAGATAGAGCAGTAGAAGATCTATTGAATTTTATGTCGGAGAAGTGTTCTTTTTCACGATCATTATTATAACGTTTTGTCATGCCAATGTAACAACCTCTTTTATTATTTTCATGTTTAAAATCAATTTTGTAAATACCTGAAGTGTTTTTTGGGTCAATTTGATCTTTTTCGTTACAGAGACGTTGAAAAGAAGCTAAAACACTTAATATAAACATACCTATTAAACCCAATAAAAACACATTTCAACGTCTCCGTAACGAAAAAGATTCACAAGCAAGCCTATATCAACTGTCACAATATATAATGGAAATGCAGCTTAATTTTGAAGATGGCGTGAAAAAATACAAATAAGTCCTCTGCTGAGAAAAAACGAAATTACTTTCCGAACAACCAAATATAAAACGAAACATTAATTGAAAAAAAAAAAAAAGAGTTTGTTAGGATGCCTGCAAGTTCAGTTAAATGATGGAAATATAAGATATTTTATACTTTAGTTTAAATGGAAATTTTAAAGGAATTGTTGATTTCGTTTTTGCAAAAATTTACAGCGTTGACCTCATAAACTACGCGAGTTTAAACTCTAATCTTGTAGATTTTTACATTTGAATATTTTTTCGAAATAAATTAAAATTTAATATGAAAAAATAACATAACTAGCTAAGCTGCGACAGCCTGCATGGTAGGTAGATCTGGGGGCTGACTTTAACAAAGCTAATATGTACATAGTTGCCAACATTTTATTTTATTACGAAGTATTTTTAGCCCCGCATTCATTTCATTCCACGTTTATTTTAAGGGTATTTTTTTATTATTGCATCTTAGTTATATTTTGGAGAAAATTATTCTATAAATAAAGTGGTGCGAAATAAAGGCGGGGCACAAAGTGCTCTGGAATAAATTAAAATGTTGGAAACTATAATATGTATTATCACTTTTAAAAGTTTTGGTACTAAATTATTTAATAGATTTATGCGGACGTATGCTTCATAAATTCTTTTTTCTCTACTGATATTTTATAAATACACATATTAAATAATATTACACTTGAAGCTTAAAGTAATTTAAAATGAAATGAAAAGGATTTCAAAAACATTTCCCGTAATTTTCGAAATCATTTTAAAGAGATCATGTCCTTAGAGATTTTAGAAAACATACTTCAATAAATGAACAATTTTTCAGGCAGTAATTTCTTTAAAAATCTTCCTGTTATTTTTGTAAACTATTGTATTTCTATATTTTTGATTAGATCTTCTTCATTCAATCTCTGAGAGCATGTAACAAAAGCGAATCATTCTTTTTACGTGTAAAAGAAAAGTATATAAATGAACACTTTTTACAAAAGTAATGCTAAAAAATTTTATCGTTAGTTTTAGATGTCGTTAATTTCCTGATTTTCTCTTATATTTAAAGATTCAAATTACTATCAAATTGTATGATGATTGAACAATTGTATAATAATTGAACAATTCACTATTAGTAATATTTAAGATATGTTCTTGTAAATATTAGTAACCTATTGATTTGTAAATTCTGATTGGTTCTTGTATTTAAAGTTTTTTAAAGCATGTAAAGGTATATAAAATAATTAGTTATGACTTGTTCATACTTTTTTTTATTTAAAGTATGTTTTCTATTTTAGGAAACATTTCAATTTGTTTTATTACATTAAAACTACATTTGACGTAAAACTTTAGTATAAATTAATATTTTTTATTAAATAATGATATTAAATATCACTAAAATTATTAAAAGGGGTTGTCAAAATATTCTATCAGAATTAAAACAAAATTGTGATATTTGATATCCTGTATTATTTCATAGAAATAGAACATTTTTCCTAATATATAAAAATAATCTTTATTTAAAAATCATATGCTTAAAAAATTAAAAAGAAAATCCAATGTAGCCCGAAATCCGTCTTATATTTAAAATTAAAAACATTTTATTGTTAGTCCGAAAACTTAAAGTTATAAATATATAAAATTAAGTTTAAGAATTTTTAATTACCATAAAAAATAGTTTTGTGCATAAATAGAATATAAATGATACATATTCAATAAAAAGATTTATAAATAAATATATAACGTTTAATTAGAAGTACAAAACTGAATGAATACGTAGAAAATATTTAAAAAATCACTGGCATTATCATTCATTAAAAGCATGATTTAAAGTAAATAATGCTTTTTCAAACTGTAAAAAAATAGAAATGTTATATTTTGAATGAAAAATAAACTTATTTTAGCGCGCCGTATTTTATGCCCCCCCCCCCCCCCCCGCAAAAAAATGCACCTTTAAAAAGCTTATTAATTGTTTATTATTATCGTTATCATTTATTAATTTTAATTTCAGAAAAATATTCATAACTCTGTATATATTTAATTGATTTTTATGTTTCATTTATATTCTTAAATGATTAAAAAAAAAAAAAAAAAAATCATTTTTCCCAATTTTAAACAAATTTAAATGAATATTTCTTTCACATTATAAAGATTTTTGTAGATTTAAAGAATATTTTTTCCCAATTTTTAGAATAAAAAGGATTATTTTTAAACAATTGTTTTTGAAAAGAATTATTAAATAAAATTTTGGTGAATATTAACAGTAGGAAAATATGATTATCGACTTTTTTTCCCCCAAGATAACTCTGATATTTAACTGATTTATGATTTTTCTTTTCTTTTTTCTTTTTTTTTTTTTTTTTTCAAATATATTTAAAATTACAAATTTAAAATATTATTCCTAATTATTTTTAAGAAAATATTAATCATCTGGCTTTTTGAACGTGAAGATATATACATATATCTATAAAAAAATACAATATGTCATAAAAAAGAACTTTTTTTTTTTTATCTTACAAGGAAACATTCAAAAGATGTCTTCAAAAAAAATCGAAAAAAAAAAAAAAAATATATATATATATATATATGTGTGTGATTCTGCTCTTTATAAAACACCAGAAAGTGAAAAAATTATCGGTTGAAATGAATTAATTAAGCATTTTTGGCGATTTAGCACTGTTAGGCAATAAGTTCGCTAGCACCAAGATTGCCGTGTACGAACAGAACTGTGTTTTGATTCTCCGCCAAACACTCAAAATCAATTGCCTAACAGTGTAAAATCGCCAAATATGCTTAATTTTGATAATTTTTTGTGGTCGCTGTAATTCATTCTAGCCGATATTTTTTTCACTTTCTGGTGTTTTATGAAGAGTAGAATCACACACACAAACAAACAAACAAACACACACACACAGACACACACACATATATATTCGATATTTTTTGAAGACGACACCTTTTGAATATTTCCTTGTCAGTTATTTCCTAATATTAGATCTTAAACATATTTTTCATATTTACGAAACTACATTTCTACTTAAATGTAACAAATAATGTATTCATTAAGTAAAATAAATCCTGCTTAGTAGTATTATAGCTCTTATTATTATTCAAAAAGAGCCAACCCAATGTTAGAAATCAACCACATATGTAGAAGTTATGCGCTCGTTTATATAAAAAAGTCAATGCAATTTTTGCACAATTTTACTTTGTTGGTACAAACGTTCGCTTCTAGCTATTTTCATCTTTTCTCCACTCTGAGGATGGTACACATGCAAATCTCACTCCGGAAAGTTTCGTCAGTTTTTTTAAAGGTATTGGCGCGATTCATATTTCACCGAAACAAAGTCAGTTATTTTGTTCTCAGGGTAATCCATAGACCTTATATAATAGACCACGCATCCCTCCTCATTATCTGTCTGCCACATGAAGTAGCTTCCCCAGCGAAATTATCACGTGATATAGACCAGGAGAAAGAGACGAGAATGAATATTATGTGATTTTTCCATAGGAAAGAAAGTAGTTTAGAGTTTTTTAATTTCTGTATTGTACACATACTTTTTATTTAAGCCTTTAGATTTACGCATCGTTGGAAAGCTGAAATGTCATAGATTAATTATAAAAAAAATTCTTTTGTGAGAAACCATTCTGAAGGGGAGAATTTTTTGTTTGAATTCTTACAAAAATAAGTGCTTTCTTATGGAAGAATCACCCTAAATTCCATGTCACGTGACATACGGTGCTGACCGCAAAGGATGAAGGTTTCAGATTACACCCTCATGTTGAAGACATTCGTTATAATGGGAAGTCCTATTGGTGGCGTAGTCTATATATATAAGGTCTATGGGGTAATCAAGAACCCCCCCCCCCCTTTTTTTTTTTCTTTGAGATTTCATTGTTGATCTTGTTTTATGTGACCTTTTAGCATCATTTTGACATTGTCCGGGGTTCATAAGAAGTGTCGAATGAAATTCCTAACCATAACCTTGGCAGCAGGAGACTGAAGGAGTGTTCAAATACTGGCAACTGCAGGGGGACAAGGGCGGGCGCTTTTCATCTCCCTTTGATGTGGGAATTGAGTCACCGAAATGCTGAAAGACAGTTTTCTCCTCTGACAAACCTTTTACTGAGATAATTGAATGGGCAACTTGGGTCTTTTTTGTAAAAGAGCAATAAAAAGTAATGTCGTTATTACTAACGTTACTACTAAACATTATTACTAAACGATTGGTACCAGTCGCATATTTATATGACAATTTTCAAATAAATTAGTTGGGTGTGGCGCTTTTTTCACGACTGTACAAAAGACGTATTTGAATTGTTTAATGAGTCATCGCCTTCAGCGAATTGTTAATAACGAGCACCCACTAATGGGTACACGATATGGGAAATTTCTACATCATGCGTAAATTATTTCATACTTTTTCTTTCTTTCTTTTTTTTTTTTTTTTTTTTTTTTTTTTTTTTTATTGCACGCATCTCTTTCTATATTAAACGATTCTTACGAAGGCATTATAAGTCATATAAGTTTTGTTCGTCTATATTAAGTTAGCAATTAAAAAACACACGGGAATTCATTTTAGACCATAGATTGCAATGCATAACAAATTTTCACTGTATTTATTCAAATAAAATAAAATATATTCCTACACTTATGCAAGTCTTTGCAGTTTACGGACGGTAACTTTTAAAATATCTATTGAATTTCAGCTCACTAGATTGCTGCAAATAATTACCGACGTATATACATCATCGAAAAGCTATTTCAGACACCTAGAAACGTATAGGTATACCAAACTCTCATGGTTAAATTTTTCTCTATGATATTACTTTCTTTTTATAGTATTCGATTAGAAAGATAAAAGCAGCTCCATTTTAAATAAAATTAGCCATGCGTGAATTTCATTCTATATAAAGTTTCAGAAAAAAAGAAATAGATTATTTAATTTTTAAAATTCAATTACAGATTTAATTATATATATATTTCTATTCATATTATATACTGAATTCGGGTATATTCAGCACCTGATCTGCTTCATCCTTTATAAACTTCCATAATTAAATGAGAAATGCCTCTGGAAAAGTAAATTATATACTTTAAATAAATTGGCAATTTCGAACTAATTTCAGCTTTTTCTCTTATGCTGAAGACTGTTAAATTAATTATTGAATGCGTAATGGGTTCATTAAAAGTGCATTTGCTGAGTTTTGAAAAATATATTATCATTTTCAGTCACTGATTTCTATTCAGTAGCTTATTATGCTAATAGAGATTTGCTCATTTTGAAAATTGAACTCATTATTTGGCTTTAAATTAAAAAAAAAAAAAAAATTCTCACTTAAAAAATACATACAAATAGTTTTGTGCTAAATGAGGGCAAATAATTGAATAATATTTATTAATAAAATATGCTTCTAATAACTAAAATCTTAAATTCAGTCTTAATATAATTTACGTATTAATTTATTCCTTGCAATTCATGCAATATTAATAGTTTAATTGTTAATAACTTAATTAAATTCTTTTGTTTTTATCATGCTTATCTTCAAGTTTACTTTAAAATTCTAAATTTGTTGTTTTGAGAGTAAAAATTATTATTTAAAATAGAAACCAATTTTTTGTAAATTCTTTTCCTGGCAGATAATAACTTTATGTTCTGTGTGAGCTATAAAAATTTTAAAGCCATTGTTTGCGTGCAAGTTTTAATTTTATGAGTCATATATATTTTAATATGCATTTTACTGATGTGTACATAATTAAAATTATTACATAATGAAATATAATTTATGAATTAAGTGTAAAGATTGGGATATCATTCACTGTTAAAAGTGGTTTTTAAAAATGGGCTAAATTGTCTCAAAATAGCTCCGACACAATATATACTTAAATTTGAAAACCCATGTACTCATTTTTGAGTATACTGACACGTCAAACATGGGGATATTTGGATTCTATTGGTCAACACCATTTTCTAGCATGTCAATATATTCAAAAATGAGTACATGGTTTCTCAAATTTAAGTATATATTATTTCGGAGATATTTTGAGGCAATTTAGCTCATTTTTAAGAAACTATTTTTAACAGTGCTGTTTTACTCTCTTATACATACTTTTCTGTTAATTAAGCTTTTGTTTATGTTTATTTTGAAATTCTAAGCTTAGTGTTATGAAAATAAATATAAATTCTTATTTTGCAAAATAAAATCCTTATAAATAAATCTTTATAAATAATGTAAGGAAATTTTAAACCCATTATTTAAAGGAACAAAGTTTGATGAAAATTATCAAAATCGAGTGAAAAAGGAAAAAAAAAAATATATAGATGGTTATTATAGAATGTACAAAGCCATGTAATGCTTTTAAAATAATATAATTTGACAGCTCCTCAAATATTACTTAAATCGTTTTTTATAAAATTTAGAAAATTAAATTCATTTAATGATTGATTTTGTTGTTTTGGTTCCAAATTTCTAGACTAATTAATTACTTATAATTCTCCTTGCTAATTGGATTCCATCCAATCCTTTTAAAAATTTGTGTGATTGCTAATCAGTGTATTTGTCACAAAGTCCTTTGGACATCCTTTTTTAAATCAAGAGTTTACTGCATTTGTTACATTACATTTCCCATAATTAAAAAAAAATTGTTTTTGCAAAAAAAAAAAAAAAAAATTGTTTTTGCAAAAAAAAAAAAAAAAAAAAAAAAAAAAAGAAAAAAAGCTTTAAAATAACCTAGAATTAGCATGAACAGTTTTTTAAAATTTATATTCCCATAACGGAAGCCGTTCACTACATGTAAAGAATCTAAGTTTCACTGCATGTAAGGAAGCTTTTATCTTAGTTAAAGATGTGAGAGTGAATAAAATAAGTCTCCGATAATATGCTCGGAAGGATTTCTACTTAGATCATTAAGGGATGATGGACCTTTTAAATCGTTTTTGTAAATCACTAACTTATATTTATTAAATTTTGCATACATACGTATTGATATATAACAAATTAGGTGTACTAAAAATGTTCTGAAAATATTTAAATCTTATATATATATATATATTAAAATTAGATACAAAATAATAATTTAAGACTCAGTAGAATAAAAGTAACATACGATTATATGCCACCAAAATTCAAATTATCAGAAAATTACATAATGTTTTAATCAGAATTAAATTTATTCACAATAGACTTACCGTAACCTAATTCCTTGAATATTAACTGCAAAACATTGAGCTATGTGATATTAAATGTAAAGCGAGAAAAAATGGATTTAAAATTGAAAAATTAAGAGAATGAGATCTAAACAATTAGTTTAAAGCAATTTAAAACCAGTAGTTTAAATGAAAAAAAAAAAAGAATTGGAAAGGTTCAAAACCGTCTAAGAATTTTCTCTCCAGGGGTTTACCAGTCCCACAGTTGAACAAATGCAAAATTTTGAAACAATGATTTGTATGAAAGCTAAAAATATGTGGATAACCCTATATATATATATTTATTTTTATTTATGTAATTTTAAGCGTTTTATTTTAAATAGTTTGTAAATTTTTCTTCCTTGATATTACAATATAATAGTTTAACAACATATTATAAACGAATTTGGATATCATTTTATGATTTGATTCACATTTTATTATTTAAAAGTAAAATAATAATGTTTTAAAGACAAAAAAAGAATCATTACTTAAAATGTTAATGAATGTTAACATTGAAATATTTAACCTTAAAAACACTTGAAAATAAATAACACAATACAAAATTTTTAAAGTGTATGTTACATATTATATTTTGTTGCAAAAGATATACGTGTATGTAACAATAAATATTTATTGTATCCATATTATGCATTTATATATATATATAGAAGTATACTTTTTTCTTTATATTTTTAACGGTTTTTATTAAACTTTTATGGTGAAAATGCATTTTTCTACAACCCTTTAACATTGCCTGAAGTAAAAATACTTTACTAAATGCTTTCATCTTTCCGGAGCAGGTGTTCTATATATTTCAAAATCCTTTTTATATCCCATTATTTTTATCGCAGTGTATAAACATTTATCATTATAACTGCCATACCAAATCAAGAACTTTTAAGTCATTTCTCGATAAATAAATATTTCATTTCTTTATCCAAAGTACATATTGTTGCATATGTTGTAGAAGTATTGCTTAGTATGTAACAATTCAGTAAAATGAAAATACATTATTTATATACAATGAAATAATGTATAATATTTATCCAGTTAAAATAATAGGAAAATGGATTATGTCGATAAAATAATGCTTTCAAAGAGTAAGAAAAAGAATTTGATATAAAAATAGGTTTGGAAAAATTTATTGTTATAAAATTTAGCTTCTAAAGTACTGTAAAATTAGTTCATAAAAAGAGATATTTCCTTCACAAACGTAATTTTTTAATGAAATTTAACATATAGCGGGACAATTATTATACATTGAAAAAGGCTTCTATGTCTCTTATATGCACAAAATATTTTTTAGTTTATATCTAATTTATCATAATTTCTCTGTTTTTTGTGATATTATGACAGTTTTTTTCCCTATGTAGTTAGACAATAATCGCGCTTAAAAAATTTATGATATTTTATAGAAATGTAAACTACTAATACGGTACTATAAATTACTCTATGTCTAATATGCATATTTAAAATGAGATTTAAGTTTCAAAACAATTTTTAGGCAAATTTGAATATATTTACGCTATTTTTACAATTTAATCAGTTCAACGGTGATCAGCAAATTTTATGTTACACGAATTTTATGTTACGTCGCTTGTTTTTTGTATATTTTCCTGTTGTGTGGCTTCCTGATTATTGAAGTCAAGTTTTTTTAATGTTTGATTATTGTCTGTGTCTCTTAGAGTAACTTAAAAACGAATAATTTTATGTTACGTCGCTTGTTTTTTGTATATTTTCCTGTTGTGTGGCTTCCTGATTATAGAAGTCAAGTTTTTTTAATGTTTGATTATTGTCTGTGTCTCTTAGAGTAACTTAAAAACGAATAATTTCAGAAGATCCAAATGCTGTATTTTCAAATTAATATAAGTTTGTTGCTATAAGTTTGATCAAGACTGATAAGTTTCAAGGAATTGCGTGTGAAAGTTCTCTGAATAATTTTAAGTGAACTTTTAATCATAATAACATATTAAAATTCTATGTAAATGTAGGTGCAGTAATAAAACGGGTGGTTGAGGGGGGGCCTAACCCCCCTCCCCTCACACAGATCAATTATCATACGAAACCTTTCGAAGCCTAACTTGAATTGTTTTAGCATTTGTTTACATAAGAGTTCCCGTTATCTTACCTCTTAACCTCCAACCTGCATTTATAGCATTAAATTTTAGGGTAAGAGAAAGTCGTCTGAGTGACACACCAGATTATTTTCTTTTAAATTCATGAACTTTTTTTTTTTTTTTTTTTTTTTTGTTAAAATTGGGCACTACAAGCAAATATAGTATATGCAAAATGGAACGCTTAATTTTTTTTCAGTGTAAGTTTAAAAGTACGTAAATTTGAACGGATATAACATATTTTCAAAAACCTTAATGACACGCTAATCTTATTATTACATTTGTGATTTTTTTTTTTTAACTGATTCGGTTCCATTTCCGGTATGCAAATCTTGTCATAAATCTCACAGTAACATGTAGCAGTATTCTATGATATTCATATTGCATTTTATTTGGCACCTGCATCCAATTTCTTTAATGGTTTAGTGAAAGCGTTTACTTTGTTATTTATTGAGTTTTCCATGTTTTCTAAGTAATATTTCACATACGAACACATGGACTTTCAAATTCCTGCTGTATCGTACATTTTGAGAAGGATTCACGATGCTTTTAACAATACTTCTGTATTTTACACCATAATGTTACCAAGAGATTTTCTCAACAACATTCTTCAAGGAGCTCGAAACTTTCTCTTCTTTCTTATCTACGGTCCAATTTCATGCGCATTAGATAATAGTTGTTAAAATTTTCAACCTAAAATGATTTTTTCTTTTAGTTTGTAATATTTAACCTGAGAACTTGGAAAATAAATACTTGAAATGTATTATTTTGATTGAGCAATTTTTATTTTTACTATTATTAAATCTATCGCTATGAATAAAAGTGAAAGCAGGATTTTATCAGAAGGGATCAATAACACAGTTTTACATAATACTAGAGCTTCTCCTATGGACCAGTCTCTGTTAATCCACTGGAATTATTTTTATTTGTGTAACAAAATTTCTTTTGGATATTTCTGACATGTTCATGAACAAACGCTAATGATTCGATTATATATTATAAATGCCATGATATATGCTATGTTCGTGAGAAAGCGGGATGAGATTAACATTTTAATTTCTACAATTATTTTGAAACAATAATTCCTATTATATTTAATCACAAATATTCACTAAAAAATATGTGATACAGATTTTTGAATGAAGAAAATGGTAAGGAAAAGTACGGAAATTTCATCAATGTGTCTAAATAAAACAGTATTTACCGTATAACTAACATCTAGTCGAACCCATGAAATTTCATTTTTTAAAAAGTAAATAAACAAAAGTATATCATAATTCATATAATAACAGGAGACTTGGCGTTGGAATATTAAAACCCGAATAAACTACTACGTCAGAAACGCCCATTTTTCTTTGGCGTTTCTGACGTAGTAGTTTATTCGGGTTTTAATATATCATAATTCATTTGCATGATTAGTCGATTTTAGGATCTTCATAAAAATCAAATAGTTATATAAAAAAATATAAAGAACATATTTAAAAAAGTATATCTGATTATTTATTTATTTATTTATTTATTTTTATTTTACATTTATTTTAAAAGGCATGATCTTTTTTCAGTCTCTGTCCACCTGTGGTACACAAAAAACCTACTTTATTAAATACTTATTAATTAACAGCGTAAGCTGATATTCATAATTCGTTTATATCATTGAAAATTTTTCTTAATTAAATAAAAAATTAGGCTTAAAAGTTTTTTTTATTTTTTATTTTTAATTATTATTAGGACGGATGATTATTAGTCTCAATCTATGGATAAAACGTTGTCGCCAGTTTTACGATGGTTGGACATTTATCGAAATCGAAAATATAATTGAATAATTTGAAGGCGATGTTATAATAATAATAAAAAAAAAACTAATAGTCCTCCGTACTAAACTAAATTCTGCTTTTGCCAGAAATTCATCCAAAACTTTTTTTTTTCTTTGAAAGAAAAAGAAAAGAAAATTAATAATAACCAGTATCGAAACGGACGGTAACGAAAAAGTTGAAAAAGACCATTTTTATACAAAAATACATAATTTACTTTAATTTTTAATTGTTGCCAAAAAAGTTAACGAGTAGATGATTTTTTTTTTTTTTTAATGAAAAGAAATTCACGCGTAAATATTAAAATTGATATAAAACTCTGTAAAACATTAAACTTGCAGGGTAAAATTGACGTCATTATTTTAATCTTAAAATACTTTAGGGTTTCACTCATAGGAAGAAGCCAGTAACACTCCAGCATTTTCCAACAAAAATATCATACGGTTAGTTTAGCCAATGTCTTAACGAAAGTGAGCCAACACATAATTACACTAGCGATGACAAGACGATAAAAGCGAGATTTTAGGGATGTATGCACTTTTGTATGATGGGTAAATGATTAGACGCAACGAGGTTTTACCCCTACGTGACAATATGTCACGTGATTAAAAAAGGCGCAGTTTTTTTATTATTATTATTATTATTTTATTTATTTATATTATTATTTTGTAAAATGAAGGAAATTATTAAATCGAATTAAACAAATATTTCCTAATTGTACACAGCAAAGTGGAATCAGATTTTTTCCTTAAAAATTTTATTGCAATTAAGATAGCTAAAATTTCCATGAAATCGGAACCGCGTTTAGCGTGAAAGATAATTTTTGCTTGCAGAAAATTAAAACTACGGTCATATTTCAAATTATGCTTCGCAGTAGAAGATTTTGAAATTTCTTGTTTGGTAACATACCGGGAATTTTCATATAAACGGCCTTCCAGATTTCTTTTAGTTTGACCTATGTAAGACAATTGGCAATTATTACAAGGGACATTAAAGATATCTCCACTTATGAAGCTCGGGAACAGGGAATTAACGAAGTTATGTAAATAATTTCCAAGCACCACACAAGACTGGAATGAAAGATATATCATTAAGTACAAAACTTTGAATAAACACCATAAAATGCAAGGACTCACAACAATTGTTTCGAGTCGAAAGAGAACACTACCCTTCGTCAGGCGATTAAACTTAAACTAACTTCGGTTTTCGTTTTCGTTCTGTTATTTTTCAAATTTTTTTAATTTTGTTTTATTTTTTAATTTCATTTACTTATTTTCTTCTTCTTCTTCTTTTTTAATATAATTCTGGTCATACCATCATTTATATTTAATTTACATTCGCCTTTATTTATTTTTTCCTCTTCACTAATCGCAGTTTCATGTGTTGCCACCTTGTTTGCAGCACTCGTGCCTACTTTGTTATTATTATTAGTAGTATTTATAATTTAGAACATAGAATATTAACTGGTTTAATTGAGGTTTATTTAGCGGAGAAAATGAATATTTTAAAATTGTGAAGAAAATATTTGAAAATCTATAAACAACATTAAATAAAGAAAGTTTTTAAATATATATCATAAAAGTTGCTGAACTACTATGCGATGTATTATTATTATTTTTCCTTCTCCTTCTCCTTCTTCAATCGAAAATTAAAATATTTCTTTCGGAGAAATATAGTTTTAAAAAATAAACTTTTCTTTCATTCACTTTAATATTCCAAACTAGGGGAATGATTGTTTGTTTGTTGCAAAACGTAAAGCTTATCTGTAAAAAAAAAAAAAAAAAAGATAGTGGAAAGGTTAGAAATACAAAAGGGAAAGAAAATGTTACATAAATAAAATGGAAATTCGAAGTACAAAGTACAAAATACGCATATCAAAATAGCATACTACTACAAATTTTACTTTTTCATTTAAAAGCAAAATCATATTAATTAAATATATTTTTTTAATTCCGTATATTTATCAATTACTGTTAAATAATAAGTTATTTATTATTATTATTATTATTATTATTATTAGTCTTATACAGTTGTGCAAAAAACAGTAATTTAGCTGATTTTTAACGTTAATATAATAATAATAATAATAATAAAATAAAAAGTGAATTAATTTAAATGAAAAAATTGAATGAAAAATTTGCTGTTAAATTTTCAAAAAATAAACTAAATTCCCTTTTTTAAATAAATGTATTAAAATGTATGTTTTTTTTTTTTTAAATTAAAATAATTTAAAATATTATTATTTTAAAAAAAATCTTTTATTTATTTATTTATTTATTTCTAATTAGACTGCATTTTCCAAGTGAGATGATGAATTCCTCTAAAAGAAATTTAATTTTAAAAATGAAAAGATAATTAACGCATTTCAAAACAACATGCTAATTAAAAGTTAAACTTTTTAATTTAATGGGAATTTCAATGCAGGAAATATATTTTTTAGTTAAATTTTCCATTTACTGCATCTAATGGAATAAATTATTTTATTTATCATAATAAAATATTTTTATATATATTAGGAATAATTTTAATATTAAATGGTTTTTAATTTAGTCATCATGCATAACAGCGTTTATAGTCATTAGGAATAATATCATAAAAAAAAAAGTACTTCAAATACAGCATGCAAAAAATTTCAAAGTGAACGTATTAAAACAATTTATTTAGACAAAATCTAAAATAAAGAAATACCGTATTTGACAAATTTCTAAAAGTAAATTATGCATTAAAAAAAAGAACTTAAATCATAATCTTTACAATCTTTATATATATTTATATATATATATTAGGGTGGTTCGAAAAAAACTTTTTTTTAAATTTCAGATCGCTATAGTGCACAAAAGTTGCCATTGGTATAGACATGAAAAAAGCACTAATTATTATTTTTTTAATAAATTTGTCTTCCGGTCCGCAATGCCATCGAAGTTAGCAAAAAAATGTGAAAAACCTTAATATTTCATAATTTTTTTAAGCACGCCAGATGGTTTTAATTGCGTTCCTATACCATGAATTAACTACTAAAAGTATGTAAAATCAATATATATGTACTTTTTATACATTTGTTTCATATCTTCCGGTCGCGCAACATAGTACAAAATGAGTAAAATTAGTAGTTTTAGCAAAATTTTAAAGTTTGACTGCTTAATACATTTTAATCATACGACTTTTAGAGATGCTATAGTTTAATTCTATTACAAATATATGTTTAAAGTCCAAGCATATAAGATAAACGTGGCTATAAGATAGGCATGGCATACGTGACGAATGCCAGCGATGCGCGCACAGCAGCCAGTCGCAGCCATTTACGTTTCCCGCTATTTTCTTCAGTCTTCTGATGCCGCTAGCTCTAGTCAGTACTAGACTGTGTTGTGCTTAAGTCCGTATTCTACTTTTGCGTTAAGTGTTTGTACTTGAAAGACGACAGTTTTTGATACAATGGGTGTACCAATGAAAGTTGGCATAGGGACAATAACTAGAAAAGATTTTCAGTGCCCTATTTTTGGTCACCCACGAGACTTGTTGCACAACAAGCTTCCTACTCATGAAAATGTCCTTCGCTTCTGCTTTCAACAGAGATTCAACCTAACAGTGACAATAAACATCAAGAGTGTATCTTTTCCAAGAGTAGCCGCAACAGTAGCAAATAAAATTATCGGTTTATATGACAAAGCCTCGATCCCCAACTGTTACGGAGTACAGAGTCATCTAGCTAATTAGTCCTTACTACGAATCATGCAGTAAACTCAAAAAGTCGTTTCATCGTGACAAAGAAAAACCAGCATTCAAACTTAAACTTGACAATTTCAAGGAGAAAGGATGCTCTCTTTCTGATATCGCGGCGTATAAATGTGCAAGTACATAAACCTTAATTCCAAAGGTGGAATTTTTTGTCTTCTTTCACAATCGCAGTTCACACTTAGAAGACATACACATGTATCTGGAGATTTCTTACATGAACAGTCATTAGCAACAATTACACATTTACACGCCGCGATATCAAAAAGAGAGCACCCTTTCTTCTTGAAATTGTCAAGTTTAAGTTTGAATGCTCGTTTATCTTTGTCACGATAAAACGACTTTCTGAGTTTACTGTATGATTCGTAGTAAGAACTAATTAGCTGGATGACTCTGTACTCCGTAACATTTGTGATCGAGGCTTTGTCATATAAACCGATAATTTTCTTTGCCACTGTTGAGGTTACTCTTGAAAAAGATACACTCTTGTTGTTTATTGTCACAGCTAGGTTGAATCTCTGTTGAAAGCAGCAGCGAAGGACATCTTCTTGAGTAGGAAGCTTGTTGTGTAACAAGTCTCGTGGGTGACCAAAAATAGGGCACTCAAAATCTTTTCTAGTTATTGTACCTATACCAACGTTCTTTGGCACATCCATTGTATCAATAACTGTCGTATTCAAGTACAAACACTGAACGCAAAAGTAGACAGAAAAATAAGGACTTAAGTACATACAACACAATGTAGTACTGATTCGAGGTAGCGGCATGAGCAGACTGAAGGAAATAGCGGGAAACGATAGTGGCTGCGACTGGCTGCGCTGCGCGCGCATCGCTGGCATTCGTCACGTATGCCACGTTTATTTTATATGCTTGAATTTTAAATATATTATTGTAATAGAATTAAACTATAGCATCTCTAAAAGTCATATGATTAAAATGTACTAAACAGTCAAACTTTGAAATTTTGCAAAAACTACTAATTTTACTCATTTTGTACTATGTTGCGCGACCGGAAGATATGAAACAAATGCATAATAAGTGCATATATATTGATTTCACATACTTTTAGTAGTTAAATCATGGGATAGGAACACAATTAAAACCATCTGGCGTGCTTAAAAAAATTATGAAAAAATAAGGTTTTTCACAATTTTTTTGGTAAATTCGATGGCATTGCGTGACCGGAAGACAAATTAATAAAAAAATAATAATTAGTGCTTTTTTCATGTCTATACCAATGGCAACTTTTGTGCACTATAGCGATCTGAAATATAAAAAAAAGTTTTTTTCGAACCACCCTAATATATATATATATATATATATATATATATGTATATATATGGCAATGTGTGTGTGTGTCTGACGTCGCGGTAAGGAAAACTCTGCCGAAGTCAACGAGAAACCGAGGTGAAGTGTTTGAATAATTTCAATGTATTTTTAGCTTTTATTTAGTTCTTTTTAGTTTTTATTTGTATAACGGTAAAAAAGTAGCGATTATTTTTTTTTTTTTTTTTTTTTTTTTTTTTTTCCATTCAAATATGATGACCAGAGAAACGGGCAAAGCCTGCTAGTATAAAATAAAGCTAAAACTAATTGCCTAATATTCTATCACGACATCATATAGACGCAAATTTAATATTTTACCTTTTTTTTTTTTTTTTTTTTTTTTTTTTTCACGTGAAAGCATATTTCATTTTATGCTGAAAGAAAGAAAAAAATGGCAACGATTAAAAATTTAAATGTCTATTATAAAGCTGTCATTTTCATATTTTAATTGATTTTAAAAAATCTAATCAAAAATTTGCTACAAATAAGGTACCAAATGAAAGGGGCCGATTTTTCTGAGTCCGTCGGACTAAACAGCTTATCGATCGGACGATTAGATTTTTTTAAATTAACTAAAGTATGAAAATTAGGAGACTGAGTCCAAGGAAATCTCTTAAGCCTAAAGCGTGACAGAGTCAGGCACTGATGAGCTTAACTATATAAGCTGATTTTAGATCCAATTATAAACATAACTGTCGTCAAACAAGGAAAATATACCTGCATAACTTAAATCAATGTTTCAGCTATTATTGAGATGCTGATGCATTCTTGCAATAGCGTATATTTACTTACGTTATAGGCAAACCATATTGTAAACCTGATAAATGAAATTAGTCTACATATATGTTTAACACTCGATAATAAATCAGCATATTGATCGTTTACATATATCGTGCAGCAATAGGAAACAAGATAAAAAAATTTAAATGTTAATTTGTAAATAAATCTAATCGTTATATTAAGACTTTTATTAAGACTCTCAATAAGTAAAACTTATAAAAGTATTCTGGAATATTAGTAAAGAAAGATGTACAAATATAGTAAGGATAATTCATTTGGCCCCATTGATGATAACTTGATGTATTCAGAGTCGTGAAAAAAAAGGGTTAAATTAATTGGTAAAATAATAATAATTATATAAAAAAAGCAGGAAGTAATAACAATCGTTTTGTATTAAAATTAATTAATAAACAAACAACTCTGCTTGCTTTATGACAGACCAAAACTGTAATGTTCTTTCCTTAGAGTTATTTTTATAACGTATTAAAATAAAGTGCATTTAAGCTTTGTGATAAAAAGGAGGACGTTGAAATTACGCACTACCAGTTTCGTATTGGAAATACATGTACTAAAATTATTACTAAATTTCAATTTTTACTTCCGTTACAATTTATATCGAGTTTTTACCTAATTTACATGTTTTAAGGTCTCCTGAGTCCAAAAAAGAAGTTTTTGGCAATTGGTCAATGTGTGTGTGCGTATGTATGTGGAGAACCTTCTGGCTGTCATATCTCCGAAACCAATAAAACTAGAACTACGAAACTTCCGAACTGAGGCAGGTCAGGTGTACAGATGATTTTTCTAAATTTTGGTAAAAATTTGAAAACCGGCAGTGGAAATCGGAAACCGGAAATGAGACCGTAATTCTATATCTCAAAAACGGCTGAAACGATTTTCTTCAAAGTTGCTATATAAACACACTATTAGATGTCCTTTCGAATGATATAATTGGTTAGTTCAGGAAAACTGATACGCGTCCTGTACAAATAGCTCAATTTCAGGTCTCTCAAGTGCACTTCTTCAAAAACGGCTGTACGGATTTTTTTTAAAACTCGTCATATTAAACTTTTTAATATCCTGTAGTATGGAATTATTGTTTTACGGTCAATAATTGAGTACGCGAAGTTTTGATGAAAGTTGGCATCTCAAAAACTGCTCTGACGATTTTCTTGAAAATTGCTTTATAAATCCATTTTAAATATCCTTCTTCGTGTATTAGGTGGTTATTACAGAAAAATTAACAGTCATCCCTATTAGGTAGGTCAGTTTTAGATTTTGAAAAATAACTCTACCAATTTTTTTCTTATTTTCTAACTCGCTATGTAAACTCTATTTTATATGTTTTTTACACGTGTATCAAGTTTCTTTTACCGGAAAATTTTTAGGTGTCTACCTCATTAGGTCAATCTTATGTCTTCTGATCACATTATCTCCAAAACATGTATATAATAAGTGTAATAGTGGGTAATAGAAGTCGTGTAGTTGTTTTACACCAGATGTTTTTCAATTAATTAAATAATTAACCAAGGTAATTATGTTTCCAGTTATTAGTCCTGTACCGAATCTTTCTTGTATTTCGATTCATTAAAAATTATCTTGTTGTTTAAGGATATAATTATATAAGTATTCAGAAATGAATACTTATATAATTATATCCTTATATATAAGGATATAATTATATCCTTATAATTATATCCTTATACTTATATAATTATATAGTATTCAGAATTGAATCAAGAATCTTCTGGAAAAATGTATTTTCGTGTGTTCTTCATTCGGTCGTGGGCAAGTGGCAATCTATGGACACGAGAGAGTGATTGGTTGGTGAAAAATGCCATAAAGAAATTTTTAAATGCTGATGTCAATGTTTCAAATCGTACTCTAAAAAGATATTTAAAGATAAAACGATTGAACAATGAAATTGTGTATAAATGTGTTTAGATAATGACAACACTTTTTTTTCTATGTATTTTCGAAAGACTTCAAAACAAGAACATAGCATTCAGTTTTAAAGTTACTTAATTTTTGACAGGTTGTGGAAAGTTTAACGTTTATCTTAAACGATTCAAAGTGATATCTTTAAATTTGTGTAATTGTATTCTTGGCGTTGAAGAAAGTGTTTTCCATTTAATATTTCACTGCTTCTTTTTTAATGATTGAAGGAGTTAATTAAAATACTAGCTAAAAATCATTGAGATTATTTAATTCCTAAGTGTTCCTATTGTTACCTTGCCATTGGCTTATCTTCCTTTCAATGTCTTTATTGACTCTTATTTAAAAACTGTTTCTAATCCATAATGTTTGCTGATTTATTTACTGACTTTTTTCTTTTCTTAATGTTTACTTTTCCATCTATATTTCAAAATATTATGTAATTATAATTTTCAGCATGTTTTACTTACAGTTCGAAAGCCTCGTGTGGTACTTTGTAGTACACGACGAAAATGTTATTAATTAATTAATTAATTAAAAAAAAAACTTGTCAGAAAAATATTCTTATAAGTTTGAAATCTACATGATTTTCGCATATGATCTTCAATGATAAATAAACATGTTAATATCTTAATTATGTAATTTAAAATTATATGTAGGTTTTGGGAGAAAAATCAATTTAGAGAAAGAACATATCCTGTTTTAGAGGTCAGAAGGGTAATTTCATATTCATCGTCAGATTTAATTCTTCGAAGATCAAAGTATATGGATGACAACATAATTTTTTAACAATATGTTATTTCCACGAACAATTTTTTTTTTAAATATTGATTAGGAAAGTGGCATAAAACGTAAATTTATTATTAAAAAAATATCTGAAACTAATAGGAATTGACGAACCATTTGTAATTTTAAAATACGATACGTTAAAAAGCATTTTTCATTGTTTAAAAAGGAATTTATTATTTTTAAAATATTAAATTATTAATAGTATTTACAATACCGTTTTCTTTAAATTTAATTTATTTTTAATGTTTTTAAATAAATTAATGCTTCAAAAATAATAATAATAATAATAATAATAAAAATAAAATAAAATAAAATAAAAAAATAATAAATAAACTGCTACTAACACAAATTGCTTTTATCCCTTATGAACATTGAGTTTACCAGCGACTGTTGCATAGCATACAATAAATTACTTCCATATTCTTATAAAACATTATTTTACATTATCCATGAATTTCTATACATATATAAGCATAAACAAACACTTTAAAAGTTTACAAAATGTAATAAAAGATAAATAAGTGTGATTATAACACCAATATTATTGAAAAAAAAAATAATGTTTCTTTTTTTCTTTAGTTTAATTTATGAAAAAAATTTTAGTTATTGTTTTATGGTAATGTTTAGAAATAAAGGTGACGTAAATAATAATACAATATATAAATAATTATAAATATAGGGAGATAAATAATAAGCACCTATTTTAAAACAGCTCTAGCAGACAAAAAAAGAAATACCTTTGCTATCTTTAGGATAAAACGCAATTACACGTAAGTCCTTAAGGATTTAGTTCTACTTCTATATATATCTTGAACTTCTTCCCATTTCCGTAAGTAATCCCATGATAAAGAACTGAACATAATCTCGCATTTCCGTTACCAGTCACAAATTCACGTTTCCTATATTCGTTGTTCTAGGAGTCTTGTGAATCTAATGATCGAATGTCCCTCAAGACAAGTATTATTCATCATAAAAGAAGTACAGAATTAGTTACAGTTGCTATTATTTTAAACATTAAATCTTATAATATTTTACATTGTAAGTTGAAAATTGAAATACAAAAGAGAACATTTTAAAGTCTCGAATATATACATAATGATATATGTTATCATGTCTGTAAGGGGAATAAGTTTTAATGATACAAGTAAATTATAAACTATTTCGTTTGGGGAAAACATAATCTCATATTATTTCAAATTAAAAACAAAATTAGTTTTATGACTTTGAAGACATATATATAAACGGTATGTATAAGTTTATAATGGATGTATTGAAAGAAATGTGTCAGATGCAATAGTTTTACGATTTTAGCACCTTTAAATATAGTGAATAATTTTTAAAGGAAGCACTGGGGAATGGGGGGTAATTTAAATTCATCAGTAAAATTGATTGCTTATCAGAAATGTATCTGCAATTTGTATTTCAACATAAGTACAAACGTAGGTAAAATTCATTATCTGATTACCTATACAACAATCAATTGTTTATACGAATAATAGTTTCATATTTCACGTTAAAAAAAAAAAAATCAAGTAGTGAACATATCAAAATTAATAGAGTGATGTCTTTTCTTCTCAAATATGTTACCTAACAGGATGAATTTGCTTGCAAATATTAATAAATAGATATTTTTCAAAAGATTTATAATATCTTAATTGAAGCTTTTTGAACATAACATAAAGTTTTAGAAATTATTCCCCGGTTAATAAAATATCTTAAGTTTTTCATCACTGAAAATACCATGAAAAGGAAATTCGAAAAATTAAACACGTATGCAAAGCCTTTGTCTTAAAATTGACACATCTGGTTCTATAATTAATACAACTAAAATTGAAATAAGGGGCATTTTACTACAGCGTCTAGAATAAACAGTGTGGCAATCGCCTATAACCGTGATGTTAAAATGATGCTACAAAAATTAAGCTTACCCAGATGTCGCTGTGATCGAAGCTATTGCTCAAATCGAAGACCTGATTGGCTTTTCCCAGTTTCGTCAGTTTAATCACGTGATCTATGCATATAATTAACCAATAGAGAGTCTCGGTTTTGTTGTCGTGACCCTAGCTTCGATTACAATGACATCTGGCGACAAGCTTAATTTTATTAGTACAATTTTATTCGCCGCTTTCCACACTGTTTATTCTAGACGCTGTAATTTTACTTGAATGAAATACGCATTTCATTTCGGCACCATATGAGAGTTTAGTAAGATACATAATTTATGGAAAAGTTTCATACGTATATAAATATATTGTAATACAATATATAAACTGTCAAAAAATTCAACAGAAAAATACTGGTAATCATTTATCTTAAGTCTTATGTAAAATTAACGAGAAAAATAAATGGAGATGTCAAAAAATCTATTTTATATATGCATTTTAGTGACTAATATTAATTCAATTAGTTATTGTTGACAATACATTTTTGACTTTGAATAATTTTACTAAAACAGAAACATTCATTTTTAATTTTTATTGAGAAATAAAATTATAAAAATTGATGAAAATAGAGAATAAAGATTGAGAATCTCGATTTTTTACTTTTAACGAAGAATCATTGTAAATTTACGGAGACTCGGTATAATCATTATAATAAATTTGCAGAAATTTTTTTACAGTGTACATATATGCAATATATATATACATAAAATATACGTATAATAAGACTATATTTAAGTATATAATGGGGTGTATATATAATTTAGAGAAGACATACAGGACAACAAGTAATTAAGTTAAAACGTTCTTTTTTATCGAATGGAAATAATAGAAGTGAATCCTAGAAAAACTGCTCAGGATTAAATGTTAATTCCTTATATATATGTATTATTTTAAGTTAAATTTACAGTTCTTGTTTTTGTATGATTATATATTTTGTTGTTCCCTAAACAGTAAATTCATGTTTTTAATGATTGGTCTTCGTGTGTTTTTTATCACCACAACTTAAAAAAAAAATAATAGCAGATAATTCAAATGCTGTCTTTTGAAGTTAAAAGAAGTTTACTATTTGAAAAGTTCCAAGGAGTGGTGCGGATGAAATTTGTTAGAATAATTTAAAATAAATTTTCATGACAGCCTGGAATTCTATATAAAGGTAGGTATATTGAAATGAGCGTTGAGGGGCCTATAAACCCCTCACACAGAATTATATGTGAAATAAAACTGTTCCTAAACTTGTTTTGGATTATTTTTACCGCCTGTTTATATATAGCATACATGTTATCACTCTCATTAATTTGCAGTCTGTCTTTATGGCATTGAATTAAAGGGTAAGAGAAAAATTTGAAAGTGTCACGCAAGATTACTACAATAAAAAAAAAAAAAAAAAAAAAAAAAAAAAAAACTGTTGCATTTTATCACTACGGGATTTTTAAGCTTTATATAATCCAATTATATTTTCAAAATGATTTAGCATTAGTTAAGAGTCAGAGACGTTATACTGCAGAAAATAATCAATACTTTGTTCTGTTCATACACAAACCAGGCTAAATGATTCTTCATATTTCAATCCATAAAAAAATTTGGAGAACATATTATGAAAAAAATATCACAAGCTGCTATTAAGTAACTAGTTGTGCATTCTGTTGAACAATCTAAATGTGACGTCAAAAAATAAGAAGCTTTCAGATTTTTTTCTTCAATTTTTACTTTCTTCTATCTTCAATAGAAGAAAGTATTGGATTCGTAAAAATTTTCGATTTCGGGTTTTTGATGGATTTACACGTTTTGAGAGCTGTAGAACACGATTTTACCATTTTTAGAAAATGTCTGTCTGTCTGTCTGTCTGTGTGTGTGTGTGTGTGACAAAATTTTGTGGCAACTGTATCTCTGGAACTACTGAACAGAATTTCATACAAATTGGTATGTAGTTGCACCTTGACATAAATTAGTGCCTATCAACTTTTGGTAAAAATCGTCTTACAGGTTGCGTTGCCATCGCGCTTTTTCTAAATTTTTAACAGGGTGATATAGGGCAAAAATTTTCAAGATGGGTATCTTTCGAAAGGTCTCGTCAGTACCTTTATAACGAATGATTGAACTATAAATCTGTGATAATTTAAAACAAAGTTATCGATTTTTTTTTTTTACTTTTTACAAAAAAAAACTTAGAAAAAAAATCTTAATTTTTTATTTTTTTCTAAACGAAAATATCAAAACATGGTATTTAGACCTGACATAAACTGGTGCTGATTAGATTTGGGGATCAATCGCACAACAGGAGGCGCTGTGATCGTATTTCTTCTAAATTTTTAACATGGTAGTATAGGACATTTTTTTTTCTCTCCCCTTAATTTTATCAAACTCCCATGGTTTCCGTGTTCTGACAAACTTAAACTAATTTTTGCTTTTTTCCCCTAATTTTGTCAAAGTCCTACGGTTTCCGAGTCTTGACAAACTTTAACATATTTTCACATTGTACCCAAAGTTTTGTCAAAGTTCCACTTTTTTTTTTTTTTTCTCTCCCTTTAATTCTATCAAACTCCCACGGTTTCCGTGTTCTGATAAACTTAAACAATATTTTGCATTTCTCCCCCAATTTTGTCAAAGTCAGACGGTTTCCGTGTTTTGACAAACTTAGAATAATTTTCACATTTTACCCAAAATTTTGTCAAAGTCCCACTTTTTTTTTTTTTTTTTTTTTTTAATTATTGTTACTGAGTGAATTTGTATAGGAAAATATAGAAGAAAGTCTCGTGGTGGCCACAACATACTAGTTTGTTTAAAAAATACAACGCATTTTAAATCATTTAAAAGTAATATCATATATATATATATATATATATATTTCCTTTTCTAAAAGATAAAAAATGTTTTGTTTTTCTTTTTTAAAAATTTTCTATTAATTTTTATAATAAAATGTTATATGGGCTTTGTAGATTTTTGTTATACATCGCTTTATTCTATATATATATTTTAGAAATAAACCTTTTTTTAATTGTTCTATCCCCCCCCTTCCCCCTCGGAGTGGAATTGCGCACAGCAGACAATATTCTGAACTTTTAAATGATATTGAGCATTCATTTATGACCCGTCGTCCAGTAACTAAAAGTTACTTCCCCGAAATTACTTCCATGCGTCAATGACTCTCCAGGGGTTCGAGTTCTGCTCCCAACATTCGACTATTCGCAAACAACACATAGCAGAATATCGGACTTATCTTTATTCTTTATCCTTTCTGATAATTGACTGAATAAAATCTTTATATTCTTAGCCTTTATATTGAAAGAAAATACCATCTAAGTAACTTTTTTTTTTCAATCTCTCTTTTAACACATTGATATTTTGAGTATTTTTTCTTGTGGATTTAAAACTGCATTTTAAAACCAAACTTTAAAGAAATGGGCATAAAAAATACACTATGGACCAATTTACCAATAAATATTTGGACACTTTCGAATTTAGACGTTTTGTAAAATATATAGAAAAGATCTTTAGGAATAAAATCTTGAAACTTTAGTAGTATAAAGGATTCATGTACCTCATATAGTTTCAGCAAAAGTTGTGATTTGAAGAGGAAAAGGGGGCCAGTAAAAAATTAAACAAAAACAAAATGTTTTGCATCACTCTGTAAAAAGTGATGCTTTTGTTTTGATTGTGACATGTGATCATGAGGATTTTTTTCATTATCTGTGTAGAGTTTTAAGAGTTTATCACTTATATTCATGGAGATATAACAGTTATTTTTAATTACAAAATTCCACTTTTTTAACTAAAACACGTAAGGTATTAGACCCAGTGCAAAGCCCTTTTTTGGAAATTTGTCGCACTACATTACACATAGCATACTCCAATAAAAATAAGAAAATGTTAAATATCTTACGAAATATGAAAATTTTACAAACAATTATTGGGTTGGGGACAAAATATTGCGGGGACAAAATATCACCTATGTAAATGAATTGAAAGCAAAAATAATGTGATTGGTGTTTATATAAATAAAATGATACTTTTACAACATTTTACATGAATAAGTTGTTCATGGCAACACATTTATATTTACCACAAAATGTTTTATGAATTTTGCTTAATAGAGTTTAAAAACTATGTTTATTAACTTTTGTCAATAGTAGTCATAATTAATTCAATAGTGCTTATTAATTTTACAATTTTTAATTCAGGCTTGTAAACAATGTTAAGCTTCGTCAGCAGTGATGTACAATATTTTTAAAGTGTATTTTGAATGATGAAAGGCAAATGATAAAATAACTTGAAATTAAATATAGATAAAATAATGAAATTCCACTCTATAATATAAGGTACTTGTACCCAATATGGACAGTGCTCTCAATATGGACACCCCTAATATCTTTAAAAGTAACAAATTTGATCGAGAAATGGCACTACATGTCCGTGAAGAAAACCAGTTGAAAAGATAATTTAGCCTGGAAAGTGCAAAAAAGAGCGCTGTTCGCCATTTTGAAGAAACCTTGTTTTTTCGTGGTGTGCTGATCGTAATTACAGGTAATTTTAAATTCTTATTAGATATGGTAAAATTCCTTTAAATATTGAAAGGTGGACTGATTTAGAAAGCTGATAAAACATATTTTCGATTGCTATTGCATATATTGCTTAAAAATGTTTTCTTTGTTTATTTATTACAAGATTTAGTAAAACTACGCCCGATTCCCAATATGGACACCTTATGTCTACATTGGAAGTACAGCAAGTGAATCTTCTGATTCACAAATTTGTAAAATATTCTGTTTAATGTTATTTTATTTAGCTAATTCATAATAAATTAATGTTTATAGGTATTTTTGTATCAGTAAATTACATTACGAAATAAGAGTGGAAGTACAGATGTTGAAGCTCTTGTTAACAACATACCTTCTCCTGTTATTGACCCACCTTCATCACCTGCAAGATCATTTTTCATGAAAAATTCTTTCACCAGCGTGTTATTGACTCTAACTGTAAGAAGGAAGAAGATACAACGTCGCCAGGCGATAAACTCAAAAGGCATCAAAGTGGTAAAATCCTTGTTCAACAAGATGACATCTGAACAATCCTCCAAGAAACCTCCTCCAAGAAAAAAATCCTCCAAAAAGCCCTTGAAAAAAAAAATCAATAGAAGCCTCCTCTCAGTAGGGTATATGTTGGTGAAATCGTAGATACCAGCGGTATCGCTTCCTCAATAAAGGAGAGCTGGTACTGCTTCTTATGCAGTATTGATGCTGTTGCAGACATCCGGCCATGCATCAAATGCGGCAGATATGTTCATGAGGACTGTGTGGGATTTAGCGCCTATGAGGAAGAAGTTTTTATTTGTCCATCCTGTGAGGACTGAGTAATAACAGATGTAAGTTCTGCAGACAGATGCAATAAAGCTAAGCAAAATAAACAATATTATTTCATAATATTTTGTAGTAACTGAGGTGCTTTCCATGCATATTCGAAGAGCCACAACCAAAAATGTCCCCCCTCTCTTCTAAAGTGCGTGTTCTGAAGATATTTACTGTGCCCCCCCCTCCCCCGCAATACTTTAAGATATATTTTTTTTATACCCTCCCCTCTAAAAT
Organism: Salticus scenicus; assembly: GCA_963930645.1. NCBI lineage: Eukaryota > Metazoa > Arthropoda > Arachnida > Araneae > Salticidae > Salticus > Salticus scenicus. The sequence goes on from OZ005655.1 coordinate 117,272,238, forward strand.
CCCTTGGAGAAGTGGCTCTTCCATACACCCTGTGTAGTAGGTCGATAAGGAGCCACCTGCCCCTAATATGGACATACATGTCCATAATAGGGACAGGTGGTTCCTTATATGGACACTTATAAAATTTTTTTGTTTTTATCATTTAAATTAAACCAGAATAATTACAAGGTCGCTAATTTTAATAATGATAGTCAACAGTCCAGGGATAGTGGTCATACATTTTTGGAGCCCTATAACGTATACACGGGGGTGAAAAAAATACATTTTCCTTAGGGTGTCCATATTGGGTACAGGTACCTTATATATTTATATTTATAAGGTTCTATGGACCTCACAAGAGATCGCACATGAAGAAGATCCCATTATTGTAATTTAATCGGCGCGATATTTTGTCCGGCGAGATTTTGTTCCGCGATATTATGTCCGGATCCCAAAATTATTAACTACGCATGCGCTAGCTTTTAAAAGATTTCATTTGCATGATTCAATAGCCAAATGTATGGACAATATTCCTGTGACGTCACAGTAGGTAAAATCGCCGAACACGTGGCCGATATTTTGTAAACAAATTAGATTCAGGATGCCATTTTATTGTTACGCATAACATTTTCCTAAATATTTCTCCAGTGAAACTTAATCAGATATCTGTTCAAACAAGAACAAAAGAGAAATGTAAACAACTGAATCGAATGATAAAGTTAAGACTATTCCATATCGTAAAATTGCAGAACATTTTATGCACACACACACACACACACACACACACACATGTATGTATATATATAATGAATAAAAGATTAATAAGAACATTTTATACACACACACATATATATATGGACATCAAAGCTTAAATAATTAAAATTTCAATCACTTTAATAAAGGAATTTATTAAATGGAACATCCATTTAAATTTGTTAACATCGCCACAGTTCACATGGCAACATTTAATATTGCATATGTTGATTAATATTAAAGTATATTACTAAAACTGGATTAAAAACAAAACAAAGGTTTCACAATATCACTCTTACTTCAATTTCATATAATCTGTAACTCTTGTAAATAATATTACAAGATAAAAATTTGCAAGCCACAATGCTTTGCTATGGTAGAGTTGAGGATTGTTTGCCTAACCAGCTGATATTCTTGTAGCCTCGAACCCAAAGTGGGAATATGGTCCATTGACTTACTTATATGAATGATTCAATAGCCAAATGTATTGACTAACTTATATGAAAACTCCAAACAAATATCATGAAATTTCCAAAAGTTATGAGAGATAGAATGAATAAAATTTCAGTTCTTCTCAAGAAAAAAAAAAAAAAAAAAAGGAGAATGGTACGGGGTTTTATCAATATCTATCTACAATCAGCAAATGCTCTATTACCATTTGGCATTGATTGAATCAAAATAAAAATGCGAATAAAACCCCTTATATGTGAGCTTTTATTATGAGAGAACTGAAATATCTTTTTTTTCTGTCTTTCATAACTTTTTGAATTTACCTGGTATATGTTTGGGGTTTTTATGCAAGTTGCTGAATAATTTTGGCGATTAAATTATGTAAATGATTTTTTTTTTTCTAAAGTTAGTGCATGTGCAGTTAAAAATTATTCAGTAAAAATGCTCATATTGTGTGAGATATTGAACACTTTTGCATTCTGATTGCTATATGGTATATTTTCTAAAAATGCCTTTGCATTAGGTCTAATACTGTAGGTGTCATAGTTGAAAACTTAGTTTTTTTTTATTATTATTAAAAAAAAAAAAAACTCATTATATCTCCATGAATACATGTGGTAACCTCATACAAATTTATAGAGAAATTAGAAAAATTTTCATAATCAAAAATTTCTATTTTTTTTTTTTTTTTTTACTGGTCCGTTTTTCTTCTTCAGGACACACGTTTTGCTAAAATATATGACGTATAACATATTCTTTCTACTACTGAAGTTTCAAGATGATTCTTAAAGAACTTTTCTAGATATTTCCCATAACATCTAAATTCGAAAGTGTCCAAATATACCTACCAAATATGTCTACTAAACTTATTGGTCGATAATGTACAACTACATATAATAATTTAGAAAATAACATATATTCTGCATTTAAAATGTTAGATAACAAATTATCTACAACAATTATATATTGACGTAAATAAGAAAATATACTTTACATTAATTATCCGAATTTAACCAAGAGAATTGATTTTGAAATCTATTCAAATCTATCAAAGTACAATGTATTTTTTGCGACAGTAAACTAACACTCAAAGTTGATTATTTTTCTCGATCACGGCCATTAAAAATTTTTCGGTGATAAGGCATGTTACATTTCTTCATAATAAACAATGTTACTTTTTTTTTTCTCTTTCTTTTTTTTTTTTTTTTTTAGTCTTTTTTTTTTTTAAATTACGGTATCTGGATGTATATATTTTTTTTATTTGTTAAATTTTCCGCGTAGTATAATTTCCTGGTTTTTTGTAACACTGACTTCAGATAAGCTTTTCTTTCTAATAAAAGATTTGTTTGAAAGTGTGATAGTAAACCGAGTAATGTAACGTTAGTTATTAAAGCTCTATATTACTTCAGATTATTGTTACATTATCTCTATAAATCTCTTTTGCATAATAAATTTTTCATATCATATATTTTTCTGTTTTTTGAGTGTACAATATCAAATTTCATAAAATTATTATTTTATTTATTTTAATTTCAAAAAACAAATGCATACTTTTCGAACTCCTTTATTAAAAAAATATATATCATAAAAATACATAACATAAAAAATTATTAAAAAATTATGTACATTTACATAAAAAAAATATAAAAAAATACGTTTTTAATATATATATTTTATGTTCCATGTTTATGAAGTGCATTTCAGAAATATTTCTATTACTAAATTTTATCTTTTATTTATTTTTTTTATATATATTATCTTTCAGTCTATACTTTTTTATCTATATCATACATTTTATTAGAGATTTAAACAAAAAAAAAATGTTTCGCGTATTACTAAAATAATACTACAGTTAATTATTTTGTAGTACAACGAATAGTCTTAATGTGAATTCTAACATTTATACAAAATATATTTATCTTATTATCTGTTTTATGTAACCGGTTATTTCAAGAATAGTTACTGCCACGATTTATTCAAAATTTAAGAGGAAAATTTGAACATACTTACACATAATTTATGAATGAAATTTTTGAACCTTCATTCTGCTTTTCACAAATATAAAAGGAAAATTTTAAAGGAAAAAGATAAATACTTTTATTTTTCACAAAGTAAAATTTTAAGAATTAACATTTCGTATAATAGCAAAAGCTCATCAGAATCTAATATAGGCCTTTTCTTTTTATTTTTATAAATCCTTTTCGTAATTAGTTCATTTAAAACAAAATTTAAAATCCAAAATATTTAGGAAGGAGTCATTGTGATAGTGGGTGATGATATAACTTATAATTTTTGAAATAGGTATTAATTTCTTAGCAGATTCAGGCTAAAAGTCTTATCTAAAACAAATACAATTTTTAAGAGACACAAAAAACTTGTTAGAACTAAATTGCAGTTTCGTACTCTGTTAAAAATGGTTTGTCAAAAATGAGCAAAATCGTCTCAAAATACCTCCGAAACAATATGTTCTTAAATTTGAAAATCCCATGTACTCATTTTTGGGTATATTGACATGCTCAAAAATGAGGTTGACCACTAAGAATCCTAGTATCCCCCTTTTTAAGCATGTCAATATACTTGAAAATGAGCACGTCGGTTTTCAAATTTAAGTATATATTGTTTCGGAGCTATTTTGAGACAATTCTTCTAAAGAAAACAATCTGGAATATTTAACATCCTCTGCCTGCAACATCAATACTTCCCAGAAACACTTCGCAGGGGAGAAGTGGTATACTTTCTGAATCAAGGGAAGCTTTCCTCTGAACCCTCTTCTTACAGACCGATCTGCCTCCTTCCAACTTTAGGCAAATTATTAGAAAAGTTGATTGTAACTAGATTAAAATTTCATCTGGAAACAAATTCACTTCTTCATCCCTCACAATTCGGGTTCAGAGAGGGCAGATCATGCGAACATGCTTTACAACAAATTATAAGCTCCTGCACCTTTAATATTGATTCCAGTCGGTATACAACTCTGATCTCACTTGACATACAGGGGGCTTTCGACAACATTGAATGGATCGATATCCTTAACTCTCTCAAAGCAATTAATTGCCCGAGTAACATAGCGGGAGTCATCAGCTCCTATCTTTCCAAAAGAATAATTGCAATAAATTGGGGTCCGGAAATGAAAGACCTCCCGCAGTCTAAGGGATGCCAACAGGGATCCTGTTTGGGTCCCATCCTGTGGAACTTGATCGCCAATAACATCTTGGAAAGTATGAACATCGCAGGCTTTCAAACTTTTGCTTATGCGGATGACTTTTCGCTTGTTGTCTCGGGTCGCACGAGGGATGAGCTGGAGAGTCAGGCCAGCATGGCCCTCTCACTCTTCAGCAGCCTGTTACATAAATATAACCTTAAACTCTCTCCTTCTAAGTCCCAAGTTCTTAACTTCGCTAAACCAAGAATTCTTCGTAGGACTCCGGTGATGAGGATAGATGGCGTCAGTGTTAGACATGTACCCCATCTTAAGATACTAGGTCTTACAATAGACAAGAACATTAGTTGGACTCAACATTAAAATGATCTAAAAATAAAATGTCTCAAAATTTATCATAACTCAGCTAAAATGGTAGGGAAAAGATGGGGTATCTATACAAATTTACTAAAAACCTGGTACAATACTACTATAGACAAGATTATTACATTCGGTGCAGGCATCTGGGGCGGGGGTTTAAAACAATTGGGAGACGCTAAAATTAACTCAATTCAAAGAATGTTTCTTTTACAGATCTCGCGAGGCTATAGAACTATTTCTACAGACGCCCTCTCAGTCATCACTGGGGTCCCACTTGCTCATCTTCAACTTAAATATTGTTATCGTAAAGTAAATGTTCTTCAACTTAATAACTCAGCAATCGCTAATAAATACTTTGAAAATATGTTAATAAAATCCCATTCTCCTAACTGGAATATTCACCCTGCTCAGGATGTAGCCTCGTTATTAGTTAATAGTTCTAAGAATAGTTTTTCCCCGTCTGCTCCTGTTGCAATCTATACTGACGACTCTAAAACTGAGCATGGAGCCGCAGCAGCATTCTATGTCCTCATTGGCAATATTTTTATCCATGAGTGTGCCTGCAGGCTTGAGGACTATAATACTGTCTTTCAGGCGGAACTCCTCGCTATTGAAAAAGCTCTAGAATGGGCTCACAACAACAAAGACCAATTTACTTCACTTCCCATTTTTAGTGATAGTCTCTCGGGTCTGCAGGCTATAATTAGTTACAGGATCAGACCCCCTCAGGTAATTAAAATAAAACAACTGCTAATTTCACTTAATTCCTTAGTTTCCCTGGCTCACGTTTCTGCCCATAGGGGTGTCGTGGGCAACGAATGTGCAGATGACTTGGCCAAGACTGCTACAGAGGAACACACTCCTCTTTACTCTCTCCCAGACCCGCCTTCCTATGTCAAAAGAAAACTAAAATCTCTCATTTTCCGTGAATGGCAGTCTTGGTGGGAAGATTCCCTCAACGGCAGAATTACTTTCTCTCTAATACCAAATGTTTCTCTCAATGACTGGGAACTTATCCCAAAAATTACAGCGTTTTTAACTGGGCATGGCCCTTTTCCGGCTTATCTCCACAGATTTCGTCGTCGACGTTCGCCCCTATGTTCTTGTGGAGAGGAGGGTTCTGCCCTTCATTACTATTTCCATTGTCCGCTTACAATAACCTATCACTTAAGAAATCCGAATAATAGACCAGCCAACTGTCTGACAAATATTTTAACAAGACCTTCTTTTGCCATAAAACTAAAAAGAATTTTTGAATTTCTCTTAGGGGTTGGGGACAAAATCTCGCGAAACAAAATATCGCGTGGACAAAATATCGCCGACGGAAATTAATACAAAGCAAAAATGAGTTGGTAATTATTAGTAATGTTGAATAAAATTTCATGACAACACATACTTTAGTCAGAGGACTGACATTCTGACAAACCTACAACAAAAATTTTTATAAATTTTACTTAAAATAGTTTAAAGACTATATTTATTAACTTTTGTCAAAATTAGTCATAATGAATTCAATCGAGCTTATTAATTTTAAAATTTTTAATTCAAGTTTGTGAACAATGTTCAGCTTTAATGTCAGCAGTGATGTACACGATTTTTAAAATGTATTTTGAATAGTGAAAAGCAAAAGGTAAAATAACTTAAAAATAAACATAGATAAAATAATGAAATTCAACTATATGATTTATTTATTTATTTATTTATTTATTTTAATTAATTAATTAATATTTATAAGGCCCTGTGGCGCCCGCCAGAGATCACACGTGACGCAAAATCAAATTTTCAAAAATACTATTTTTTTGACGCGATATTTTGTCCGGCGATATTTTGTCCCGCGATATTATGTCCGGATCCCTTCTCTTAGATATTTCAAATAGAACAAAAATTAAATTCTTCTTAAGTCATTTAAAATTATCTAATTCCTAAACAGTTAAATAAATTAAAAGTATTTAATAATCTCATAAGTTAAATAATCGTTTTCACTTACCCACTTGCCCTAAGATATCTGTTCTTTCCTCATGTGTTTGTAAATGTCGTAAAACAACCAACTTCGCCCTATGTCGCGTGGGAACCTTGTTCTGGCGAACTGATTTACTTGTAAACAATTCTCCCTCCTTCCTGTTCAATTCTAGCTCATTGTGCTTTTGAGTTTTCAAGATTTATTTTATTTCGCCCCCCTGTCGCGTGAGTACTCTGTACTGGCAAATCTTACTTTTGTGTATTTATTATTTATTTATTTTTATTTTTAAGTTTGTTTATAATTAATACATATTTGTAATACTTCGCCCTATGTCGCGCGGAAATATTGTTCTAGCGAACCTTGTAATTTTCTTTCTTTTTTTTTTTTTTTTTTTGGCCTTTAAATAAAAGTTCCGGAGTAGGGGCCTAGCATAGCTAGAAGCGCTCGACACCACTCTTAGAGCGGTGAGCGGCACCTCCTCCTTGTTAAATAGAAACATCAATTGGTTTAATTGGTTTAATAATATATTAATAATTAAATAGTTTAATAATTGGTTTTAATTGGTTTTAATAATATATCGATTGTTTTCTTAATTTAATTCAAATAATTTCCACCTGACTGAAACTGAACAATTGATATTAATGAAATTGATTTTCTTTATGTATTGACATATAAACATTAAAAATAGCTAAAAGGGTTTCTTGATTTGTAAAACACGAACTACAAACTAATGGTTATTTTATCCACTAAACAAATTTAAAAAAAAAAAAAAAAAAAAAAAACATAAAGCATTCTAACTGCTCTTAACCCTTTACTTAAAGAAAACCTTAGAAAACGGAAAGTATTAATGTTGTTTCCACAAGTCAATTTTTACAATATGGTAAAATAAAGTTTATTTCAATATGAGATGAATATGTAATTAACCATTTGAAGATAAGTCTTTTGATTATTATGTATGATCAGTTAAAAAACAAAACTGTTTTGTTTGAATATGACCATTAGATATGTACATGTACATCATATATAACAGGTTCTGCTCTCGAAATACTGCAGTCATTCCTCCATTCAATAAAAAAAAAAAAAAAAAAAAAAAAAAAAAAACTCTTCTGCTATTCTAAAAAGTGCAAATAGGCCTAACACTGCATAAACACAGTTTGAAATCGGTCCTATAATGAAAACCTCTTTCGATGAGTAAGAATTAGGCTCTAGTTATTTCTGCTTTGCACCCACTACAGAAACCATAAAGATTGAAAACCATGTAAAAAACAGTATTAACTGGGGATACAAATTCTCTGTGTCCATGTAAAAGATTTAATATTATTATTCAAAGTTTATTCGGTGTCTCGATTAATTTTCAGAGATTTCACATAGTTTTCAAAAGTTTCATTTTGTTTTTGAAGAAGGGTGATAAATTCTCACCCATTTTCTTGTAATTGGAACCTTGAAATAAGAATACCTCTTTAGTTCTAGTGTTTACGAATAAAAATGATTTCGAAAAATATATTAGATTTTCTTTCTCAAAAATCAGTATCATAGTTTTTATAGGGAAAAAAAAAATGCTTGGTTTTTCCAATATGACAATTGACTGACTGCTTAATTTTGTCCAAAAATAGCAAATTTAGATTTTAAAATAGTCTTAAAGGGAAATAATTTTTATGCATAATTTGAACGTAACGATATTCAATATTAAAAGTATTCGAAAAACTCAAACTTTAACTTTTCATTTTGTGGTCAATACTACAGGTTGGTTGTATGTTTCACCACAACGTAAAATTACTGGCGAAACATGCATCATTCATTGTCTAAATGTTTTTTTACGGATTTGTCTGGAATCTCTGCTGCTGAGCTTTGCCCGTAATTTTACTGAAGCATTTTTAACTGTGCAGTTAAATGAAAAAGATATATACTTCTGCACAAAACATAATTTAATTTAGTACGACAAGATTTATTTTAATCTATCCTTCCATATAAATGCATGCAGTAACTGTGAATCATCCCTTACATCTGTTACTGTTGTGAAACTAGAGCAGCTGTAATAGTTCCTTCCCCAAGGCCAACAATAACTGCAGAACTCAGCAGTACAACTCAACTCCTCTCCAGTTGAAGCGAGTGCTACCGGAATGCTTCTGTTTATCGCTACGAAAGAATGTTCTGTTTTGATCAATATATCGCTATGGTGCGAATATTATTCGAATATAATATTACTTTAATTTCCGGGCCCTCTGTATATAATTGTTGTATAATAGTTTGTAAATAGTAATGTTTGTGTTCAACAATATCTGTTTATGGAAGTGTGTGCAGTTTGATTAAAAGAAAATATTGAAATTATTCTATGTTCTATTTCAAGACTCCAGCCTGCTTTATTCTTTAAAAATTGATTGTGAAACCAATATCTGGCGCCCCCGGGTGGGCCTGGCGTCTTTTAAAATAGAATGATTAATAATTAAGAGGTAAGAAGATTAGATTTTTTCCATTTTGAAGTTTTTCATTGATGATCTAAAAAAAAAAAAGAAATATTAAAACGAAACTTACGAAGAATATTTCATAAATGAATGCATTTTATTAATGAATATATTATATCATTTAGATAGTATTAGATAGTAATACAAAGTGTAATATTTATTGATATAATGAAAATAGAAATATTTTGAAGTTTATGATTGTCAATTGAAAGTTTGTAAAACGAAAATATTTTGGTTTTGAGGTTTATCTTGTGGTGATTTCAAATTTATGAAAACGAAATTTACTAAAAATAATTTAGTAAAATAAATATTGAGTGAATATTGTATTATATTATTTGATAGTAAAAATGGAAATAATCAAAAGAAATAAAACTGCACACAGAGCTTCCTTTAAGAGGGCCTATAATAAGCTAGAAAATATACTAGCAGACGAAAATTCTTCGTTCGAAGAAGTAGAGATCAGTTTAGTTTTATTTAAACAAAAATCTAATACATTAGAACTGACACATAATACATATTTAGATACTTTAAAAGAACAAGAATTTGAAACAGAATTTGATTCTGTAGAAGAATATAGGGAAAAATCACTGAGAATTCAAGTAAGAGCTCAACGCTTTTTAGAAAATCACAAAAAATTAAATGTAGAAGAAAGTAATATTGTTGATTATGATAATCAATTAGAGATTAACAAATTGGGTAAAACATTATGTCAGCGTCTCCCTGAAGTTGAACTTTACACGTTCGGGGGAGATTTAAAAGATTGGCTCACATTTTGGAATCAATTTAAGAATATTCATGAGAATAAAAATTTAAGTAAAGCAGATAAATTTCACTATTTGATTCAGTCAACTAAAATTAAATCAGAAGCAAGAGAAATTGTTCAGTCATATCCTGTAACTGAAGAAAATTATGATTTGGCTATACAGAGCTTAAAAGAAAGGTATGGTCGTACAGTGGCGGATCCAGAACTTGACTTTTGGGGGAGGCTAAGATTTTTCAAAGTGTTATTCTAGACCAATAAAAAATTTGCAATTGCAATATTCAATTGTGAATGTCAGTGTTTTCGGGGAGGGGCTTCAGCCCCCTAGCCCCCCTCTTAAATCCGCCACTGGGTCGAGAAGACCTTTTGATCGATTTTTATGTTAGGGAGTTATTAAAACTCGTTCTTAATTCTAATAATAAGAAAGTGGTTCTTTGAGCGGTTTATATAATAAATTATCTACTCAGTTACGAGCGCTAGGCACTTTGGGTGTTACTAGTGAAATGTGTGGCCTAATTTTATATCCCTTAGTTGAAAGTTCATTACCCATAAATATATTACGTTTATTTGAACGACAAAGAAAAATTCTAGAAACTGAAAATAAAATATCGAGTCTTGATGCCATACTTCTGTTTTTAAGAAATGAAGTACAGTCCGAAGAAAAGATTAAATTGAGCAGAACCGATCTTTGTAATACGCTTCCTGAGCGCGAACATAAAGGTTTAACAACTTATAAAAATGTAAAAGATAATTATCCATCCGCAATGGAACTAATTACACATGATTCAAAAAGTAATTTATGTTCATTTTGTTCAAAAGATCATGAAATGCGATTTTGTAAGAAAGCATTTTATATTCCTTTAAGCGAGAAACTTTCAGTTATTAAAAATAAGGGATTATGTCGAATCTGTTTAGTTAAGGGCCACGTAGCCAATTCATGCAAATCAAACATTAGGTGTCAGATTTGTAGTAAGAAACATTTAAAATTTATGTGTCCCACGTTTGAATCTAATAAAAATAATGAAGGTTCTAGGTCACTTTCGAATCACGATGAAATAAAAGAAAAGTGTGTTGACACAGTGTTTACACAAAAGGAAACTAAATCAAAATCGCATGCCACTAATAATGTATTTTTACAAACTTTAGTTGTAATGCTGCATGGAAAAAATGCGAAGCGCAAAGCGAGAGTTGTCCTAGATACAGGGTCTCAAAAGTCATATATATTGAAATCCACTGCAGAAGAATTAAATTTCGATTTTGTAAGAGAAGAAGAATTTTGTCATTCATTATTCGGTGGAGAGAAAACAGATATAAATAAACACATATGTTACAAAATTTATTTGAGCAATCTTCATAATGATTATATTTGTAGCTTAGATGCTCTAGATCAAAATGTTATTTGTAATGATATTTCTGTGATAACTCAAGGAAATTGGATACGTGAGTTAAAAAATAAAGGAATCAATTTAACTGACATTGAAAATTCTGGGCCTATCGAAGTCCTTTTGGGAGCAGACGTCGTGGGTAAATTATTTACTGGTAGACGAGAACAACTTAAGTCAGGCTTAGTCGCCATGGAATCGAAATTAGGGTGGACTTTGATGGGAAAAGTCCCTCAGTCCAGTAGTTGTAGAGATATAAATATGTCTGTCATTAGTATGCTTTCACAAGAAGACATATCGGTTTCGAAATTATGGGATTTAGAACTCCTTGGCATTAGAGATCCTATAGAACAAAGTAATAGGGAAGATATTGAAAAGGCTGTTATGATACATTTTAAAGAAACAGTCAAACAAAAGCAAGATGGAAGATATGAGGTCCATTTACCGTGGAAAAAGGATCATGCTTGCTTACCGAGCAATTACGAAGTTGCAGTACAAAGATTAGAATCTACTGTTAAAAAGTTAGAAAAAACTAGATATCGTGAAAAATACCATGAAGTTTTTAAAGAGTGGATTGATGATAGAATTATTGAAGAAGTTCCCGTTGAAGAATTGGCACTTGCTAATTCTTATTACCTTCCCCATCGTCCAGTAATTAAGGAAACATCATCAATGACCTCTATGAAAATTAGGCCCGTTTTTGACGCCTCAGCTAAGAAGCCTGGTTATCCATCCTTAAATGATTGCTTAGAGACTGGTATTAACTTTATTGAAACCATTCCTTCGATTTTAACAAGATTTCGCTTATACAAAATTGGGGTTATTTCTGACATTAAATGAGCGTTTTTACAGATAGCTCTGCACGAAAAAGATCGAGATTTCTTAAGATTCCTCTGGTATGATGACAAAGATGACATAAAGGTTTTCCGTCATACACGTTGTGTTTTTGGGGTAACCAGCAGCCCTTTTTTACTCATGGCAGTTATTCATCACCATTTGTCAGCTGAATCGTTGAAAATAAAGTATTCTGAAAAATTGCTGGAAAGATTGCGTGACAGTTTTTACGTGGATAATTGTGTGGCCAGTGTACATAACATTTCAGAGTTAGATAACTTTGTGAAGTATGCCACAGATATTATGAAAGAAGGGAAATTTGATCTTAGGGGCTGGGAAAGTACAGCTTGTCCTGAAATCCCTTCTCAAGATTCTAAAACACAAGTGTTAGGCTTAATATGGGACAAATACTCTGATACCTTAGAAATAGATTATGAAGTATTAAAATTTGATAAGACAGAAAAACTAACGAAACGAAAAATTTTGTCATTTATTAGTAAAATTTTCGATCCGACAGGTTATATTGCCCCAGCTTTAATACAACCCAAAATTTTGCTTCAAGCCATATGGAAAACTAAAGAACATTGGGATGCGGAAGTTAGTGATGAAATTAAAAAGAAGTTTCTTGGTTGGGTCAAAAATTTGCATTTTTTAAAAGACATAAAAATACCTAGATGGACTGGTGTGACTGAATCGTCACTTCTAAGTTTGCATACATTTGTAGATGCGAGCAAAGATGCCTATGCCGCATGCGTTTTTCTAAGATCTGAGTCCACTAATGGTGTAGTGAACATTCACCTATTGCAAGCTAAATCTCGAATAACTCCACTGAAAAAGATAACAATTCCACGTTTAGAGCTCATGGGAGCTACAATAGGAGCAAGATTGTTCAAATCAGTTAAAGATGCTCTGAAAATGGAAAAAATAGAATCCTATTTTTGGACTGATTCATCTACAGTACTCAGTTGGATTAAGCGGCAAGAACAGTGGTCAGTTTTTGTGAATAATCGCATAAATGAAATTAGGAAACTTACTGATGCTGAGAATTGGTTCCATGTTTCCGGTGAATTGAACCCTGCTGATCTTGCATCCAGAGGATGTGGAGCTAAACAGTTGTTGAAATCTCAGTGGTGGCTGGGACCAGTCTGGTTGAAGAATCCAAGAGAGCAATGGCCTAAGTCAGTCATAAATATCAATGAAGAAGAGATTGCTCAAGAAAAAAGAAGAACTGTAGTTTCTGCTAATAATATTGAGTTTGAATCTGTTGTATCCCGATTAGCGAACAGAGTTTCAAAATTTTCCAAGATTGTTAAAATCATAGCTTGGATATTACGTTTTCAACCGAAATCTAAAGACTTAAGAAAATATCCAAATATTACATCTGAAGAAACTGAAAATGCTCAAAAGACACTTTTTCGTTGTGTACAGACTGAATGCTTTACAGATAAAGAAAGCAAAAGATCTCTCGTAAATTTCCAAACTTATAAAGATGATGAGGGAATACTAAAACTGAAATCAAGACTTACAAACGAAAATGAAAATTCTGATTTTATTTTTCTTTTGGTTCTTCCGTCCAAACATCCAGTAGTGAAAAGACTTATCGAGCAAGAGCACATTGTCAACAAGCATGCTGGAGCGTCTGCTCTACTTGTTATTTTGAGAGAACGATTTTGGATTTTAAAGGGAAAAAGAATTATTCGAAGTGTCATACATGAGTGTAATATCTGTAAGAAGCAAAAGGTTAAACATCTAGAAGTACCATTTCCTCCTCTTCCAGAAGATCGCACGAAATTAACAGCAGTTTTCCAAGTCTCAGGAGTTGATTTAGCAGGTCCTCTGCTCACCAAGTCCAAAGAAAAAGTTTGGATCGTACTATTTTCTTGTGCGGTGTTTAGGGCTGTACATTTAGAATTGATTCCATCACTTAGTACGAATGCTTTCATTCAGGCTTTACGATGATTTATAGCGAGAAGAGGACGGATTTCTGCGTTATACTCCGACAACGGTACAAACTTCACTGGATTAAATAATGCATTGAAGAGTTTGGATTGGACTGAGATTCAACGAACGTTTGAAGTAAAGGAAATTAGATGGAAATTTAACCCCCCATCAGCCCCATGGTGGGGAGGGTTCTGGGAAAGACTTATAAGAATTCTCAAAGATTTACTTCGAAAAAACTTAGGTAGAGCCTCTCTGACACAAGAAGAACTACATACGCTTGTATGTGAATGCGAATCTATTATGAACACTAGACCGTTAACGTACATATCTTAAGATCAAGAACTAAATGTTCTAACGCCTTCACTGTTCCTTCAAGAATTACGAACAAGTGAGTACCTGACTTGGATCAAATTGAGAAAACTGACGTTGTTGAAAGATACAGATATATTCAGAGAGTAAGAGAATCTTTAAAGCAAAGATTCAGAAGAGAATATCTTGGTTTTCTACGTTCGTCGATCCCCAAAAGTCACGACACAGTTCAAGTGGGTGATATAGTCTTGATTGGCAGCGACGATAAGAAACGCTTATGTTGGCCCTTGGCAAAGGTCATCGAACTCTTTCCTAGTAAAGATGGAATTATTAGGCTGGTTAAGCTTAGAACATCGAAAGGAGTTTCGACCAATCCAGAGACTCTATCCTCTTGAAATCACACAAAGACTTGAACAGCATGTGCCAAATCCTGCACCAAAAACAAATAACAGTAGTGAGAAGCCTAATGATGGAGAGCTACTTAAGACGCGTTTTGGCAGGGTAGTGAGGCCAGTAAAAAGACTTGATGTGTAATTTTAACATAAGACTGCTCAAAAACTATAAAACATTTTTTTTTTTCTTTAAAAAGTGAACTCTAATTTTTTTTTTTTTTTTTTTTTTTTGGTATTTTTCTTTTTTTTATTATTAGATGTTAATGTAATTCATATATATATTGTCATTTGTTAACCTTTCTATTAATATTTTTCAATGTCATATTTCTGTTGAGCATTTTTGCAGAACGCTCAAGTGGAGAGGATGTTGTGAAACTAGAGCAGCTGTAATAGTTCCTTCCCCAAGGCCAACAATAACTGCAGAACTCAGCAGTACAACTCAACTCCTCTCCAGTTGAAGCGAGTGCTACCGGAATGCTTCTGTTTATCGCTACGAAAGAATGTTCTGTTTTGATCAATATGTCGCTATGGTGCGAATATTATTCGAATATAATATTACTTTAATTTCCGGGCCTTCTGTATATAATTGTTGTATAATAGTTTGTAAATAGTAATGTTTGTGTTCAACAATATCTGTTTATGGAAGTGTGTGCAGTTTGATTAAAAGAAAATATTGAAATTATTCTATGTTCTATTTCAAGACTCCAGCCTGCTTTATTCTTTAAAAATTGATTGTGAAACCAATAGTTACTATGTTTATTTCATAAAATTTCTTTAATATAGCTTTAGCTTACGAGCCCATTGGAGACTTTCAAATTGTTATTGTCATTTCGGTGATAAAATGGCTGTCGCAATTCCCTAAGCAAAGACATCGGCGAGACACGTACGAGCTGATTCGGTGCCAAATTTCAAATTTTGCAACGGGTTCTATACTGAAACTGTACTATTTTTTAACACTTTTTTTTTTAACTTAATTAATTTAAAAAATGGTTACAAGTTCATTTTTTCGTTTTATTTATTTATTTATTTATGAGAAATATATTCACCTATTCACTTATTTATTTTTGGCATAACTTTTTTTTTTCTTTTAAATAACTTTAGATAAAAAGGGAGTTTTTACTTTATATATTTTTAATCAATTATCCGATTGAACTAAAAAAATACAGCGTTAGCTAGATTTTGCCATTATTAGTAAGTATGACAGTTTTTGGTAAAATCTAATATTGCTGACAGATACAATATCAAACTTTCAGCTTTACATATTTTAAATAAAAACAAAAATGTTTACATGTTCATTCAAGGTACAATAAATCGCGACAACGCAAAACCGCTGTCTGAAAGAAAATATCTTGTCGGACTTAAAAAAGAAAAGTTGAGAAAAAAAATAAAAAAAAAAGCATTATATAAGGAAACATAATTTTACAATAATTATTTTCATACAGTGATATATTTTATAATTTCTCAAACTCAATGCATATATTTTTTTTTTCTTTTTAGTACATTTTTAAACATATTTATATAAAGTTTTATCGAATCGTATTTATTCTATTATGAATTCTGTTTACGTTAACCTATATTTTATTTCAACGTTTTAAATATATTTTGGCAATTTATTGTGTAGACGGTCAAGGAAATTCGACAAATTGCTAAGTGCTAGTTCTCTAACGAAAAGTATGAAAAATGATATATAAAGTACAGATAGTTCATTTATAGAGACACACAAAATAATTTACAAAACGTTGTATACCATGGGCGAATTTTTAAAAGGGTATATCAATATGGTATATTGCATTAAATATAAAGAAATATGCTTTTCTAAATATGCGTAAGCGAGAGAATAAAAATAATAAGAAACATATGTTAACATGATAGTGCGTTTTCTTTAGAACACAAAAGTATGGTTTCTTATGATATAAACAGCAATAATATTTTGTGTGCAATGCAAATTACACAAGGAAATCAGATGCATTAAAGGCTATCGGTGGAAATGTTTGAAAATGTGTTTTAGTTATATTATATGTGACTACAGAGTTTTGCACGTCTGTTAAACGGTTTTAATTGTTCACATTTTTTTTTCTTTTTTTTTCTGTATTTTTTTCTTTTTGTATTAATTAATTAATTAATGTATTTAACGTGCTTACTTTTAAAGTTATTTATTCATTACTACTAGTTAATATTATCGGCAAGTAGTTTTGTTAGCATATAATTTTTTTTCATAATTCTAGAAACCATACCAAATAACTTTGTTAAATATTTTGTATAAAAAATAGCTTTGATCTATGTTTTTCTCAGCATTATTTTTACGCATTTCCATTAACAGAAAAATTAAACAAATATATATTCTAGTCTTTTTTTTTTTTCTCTTTCGCATATAAAGTAAAGTGACTTATGTTTCTGTGTACAATTTATTCAAAATGTATAAGAAATTTAATATTATTCAATATAACAAAACAAAGAAATGTTTTACGATATTATATACTACAAACTGTAACTTTACACAGAATATTTACAAAATGTTTTAATGTTTACATTATTAATACTGCTTAGCTAAAATTATTAACATTTTAGTTCATTTGAAATATCATATATCTTATAATACTATCAACGTTTGGATCCAATTAAGATTAGAAATATCTTAAAAGTTTTACAAGAAAACATTACTTATATCATGCTGTACATTTATAAAATTAATAAACAAAATCAATATATTACTAAATTAACAAAAACTGTATCAGCATATATTTTTTACTTTCGGAAATTTTAAATGTAAATATATAGATACAACTTTTAAGCAAATAATAAACGAAAACAAACCACTCAGTAATTCAAAGAATGCAATCCTTCCTTTAAAGGAAGCAATCTATTACATAGGTTTTTCAGATTACTCTTGAGAACACTTTGATTCCATTAAGTAACAAACATTCGTTTTGTTTATCCTACGCAGGAAAACTCAAAATACCCTCATATATTACACTGAAGTCCCTTACAATAGTTAATTTCGCCTATAAACTTCTTTCTTATGAATTTAAGAGTTTTCGAAAATTTGCTAATCTACTATTAAAACTACATCATACATATATTGTTATTTATTAAAATTTATTTCATATTTCATATATATATATATATATGCGCATTAGTATTTTTAATTGTGTTTAAAAGAAATTAGTAATTATTTTCCCTAACAACAGCTAACAAAGTTTATATTAGGCTAATTTCATGCGAAAGTGGATTAAAAGATAATTTCTTTCTTTTCAACTAACTCAATTAACTTTAATTTTTCTTGATAGAAAGAAGTCATACCAAGCATATCAAATAACACAACGCATCCTACATTAACAAAAAAAAATATTCAATATTCTTAATAAAACACGATATTTTAAAATTAAATTTAAGAAAGAAAAAGTAATTTTAAATTTTTCTACATGTCATGCATGTTACGCTAAAAAATAATTTTTAATATATTTATTTACTGAATTTTTATATTTTTTTTATTGAATAATAGGGGCACTGAAAACTAAGATCACTTTTTACAATAGATTCAAACAAATAATTTTTAATCAATTATATAATAACCCTCTTTAACAACAACATTTAGGCATCTATGGTGTACAAGTTTTCAATGCCGAATCGAGGAAAATCAATTGTTTTTCGAGAAAAATCTCTGGAGATTGCATTTTGGACATAATATAAATATAATTTTTTTTTGCCATTTAGAAAATATTGTAGCGTTCAAATTGGATAGAAATCCAATGGTGTAATATCGGACAAGTATGGTAGGCGAGGCAATACCTCCCACCCCAATTCATTATTATTTTCAAGGTTCGTCTTGCGCAGTGCAGTCTTCGATTATCGTTTTGTAGAATAACGCCTTTTCTGTTGACAATCGCTGGGCATTTTTCAATTAATGATTGATTTACTTAGTACTATTGTTCACAGTGGAGGCCTTTTGATAGTAGTTTCATTAATAGTTTGTACAGATTTCAGTACTTCAGAATGATCTACCCGCGTATACTCCATCAAACACACAAAGGCTCCCGTTTGTCGTGTAAACTGGGCTTAGCTGCACTTTCTGGCGATTCATTCGAAGAGAGCCACTGCCTTTGGATTATCATGAAACACCAATATATGCCAATGCGGTGCAGGGGTTTAGCGAGGCAATCGTATCCGGTTTCTAAACGAAATGCTACAACTGCAATAGATCTGGGAGAATCTGGAATTTTATAAATAGTCTCCCTCCATTTCGTATTTTTGATTTCTTCCTGAAATTTGATGTTGTAATTTTTCTTTGTAGTATTTTTAATTATTCTTTTGAGTGATTTAAATGATGCTTCGCAGTTTGTTTGACAAGGATTTGCTTCCACTGCCGTCCTTAACATGTCATTGCCTAAATTTGTTTATCTTCCTCATCAACGTGAGTAAAATAAAATCCATATTATCGAATTCTAACTAAAACAAGAACGACAAATTATGCAGTACGCATTGATTATTAACACTTTTCCAACTGTACGTATTTGTTGTATAACTTTCAATGTTCTTTACCTATGTTACCACACAATGGACAGACAGAAGGACTGCAAGGCATACAAATAGACTAATTGTATTTATAATCACTCTTAAACGTATTTGGAAAGTGTCAAAATTGCATTACGCAAAAGAAAGTTCTGCTCTGAGGTTCTAATTGCAGCCTTTATTGTATCTGAATATTTTAGCGTAGCCCTGTAAATCCGAACATTAACCGTATCATATTCTACATAAAACATTATTTTAGCATATTAACAATATATGGCTTTTTCTTTATGATTTTTGCAGTAGAATGTGTTTTAAATGTGGTTTCTAGAAATGTATGTCTAAAACGAAATACATTTTGGGTGTTCCTGTGCACAAACCAGTTATAAAGGACTTATTTAAGTCATTTTAACCCTTGATTTCCAAAGATCAAGGCGTTACTGCAGAAAAATTGCTTTCAGGTGCCGCATGGCACGTTTGGCGAAAATCACCAGCACCGCGCCTTTTTGTATCGTTTAAAAGATGCAACATTCCACTAGTTACGTTTGCTATCTCTGACGAATTAGCGCACTTTTTGAATGAGGCGGACTAAACTAAATTTCAACTACAAAATAGGGTCAAAATCTTGAGAAAGCGAGTGTTAAACAGGAAAAAATTCATGCTGAACTTGAATAACATACAGTCGTCAGCAAAAGTATCCAAGCACTAGCCGATAATTGCGATATCAAAAGTAACTTAAAACTGTTTTGTTAAATAAAACCTTGTTGAATCATGTTCTTAGACTGACTAAGAACATGACTCGACAAGGATTTATTTAACTAAGCCGTATTAAGTATACTTTTTTTAGACAGAGATTATTGCTATTGCTCGGATACTTTTGCTAACGACTGTATATGAATTTTTAAAAATTCTAAAAATATTTAAGGATGGTAGGGACGAGTCGATAGAAAGATAGAAAGATGGACAACCGGATAGACAGATACACAAATGGAAATCATATTCACTGTTAAAAATCATTTAGAAAGTGATAAAAACGTTTAATATAAATGAAAATACAATTTCTGCAAATTTCCAATAATAGACCTTAATGTAACAAAAAAAAAATTTGCGGCCCTGTAAATCTAATACTAATCATACTGTATTCTATAGAATAATGATGACAAGTAATATAAATTACGCAGTAAGTAATATAAATTGCTTATTGGCAAGTAATATATATTACAATAAATAGAAAAGACGGTAAAAGGCTTAAATTTAACAACAGAAATGGAAATTTCTAAAAGTAAAAAAAAAAAAAAAAAAAAAAAAAATGACATAAATTTGTTTATTGAAAATTTACTACAATTATATATACTATATATCGAAAAAGTGCATTACGTATGAGCCAATAATAAATAAATCAATGTCCTTTTTTTTTTCTTTTTATGTTGAAAAAAAAAAGGAATGTGTAAACTTTTTTTTTTTTTTTTTTTTTTCTTAATTATTGAAATAAAATTAAGAAAAATCGTTCTGAAAAAATAGAACAGCTTCTTCAAAGTCAAAAAAAAAAAAAAAAACTGAGCTCCGATTCTGTGAAACTTGCTTATATACTAGAGTCCTGCATTGGGTCGGGTGACCCGATTTTACCCGAACCCGACCCGACCCGCGGTTCGGGTTTGGGTCGGGTCGACTACATTTTTTTTTCTCTTGCGGGTCGGGTTGACTGATTTAGTTTTCGTGCTGGTCGGGTTAACTGTATTTTTTTTTTACTGCGGGTTGGGTTTAGTTTTCAACGAATCGGGTCGACTTGAGAACATGTTTCAAAAAACTTTTATCTTAATAAAGCAGAAATTTGTTTGCTCTATACACCCAAGATGAATGTACTCTTACAAAGTAAAATAAATATCCATATCCGACTAAAGCAATGAACAAAAAAAAAGAAAGAGAAAAAGCAATTATTATTTAGAATATAAGTTGTTGAGAACAGGCTACGTCTCCTACAGTAACGTACGATTCATCTATTTTGATTACGCAATCCTTTTAAAATAGAATGTGAGTTTAAACTGATAATTAATATATTTTCTCTTGCAGATGTTTTTAAGAAGTTATAGGAATGTAGATTTAGATGTGTTTAGAGGACGTTTAGTTGGCGTCTGTAACACTGTATCATTTTAATATTATTATGTGCGTGATGAGCATTAAACAATAAAACCGCAAACATTAAGATTGAAATCAAGTTTTGTACACTTGAAGTTCACAATACACATAAATAGTTAAAAAATGTTATTAATCTATTTTTCAGATTTTTTTAATTTTTAACTTAGTTATAACTCAATATTAGTAATTAAATTTTTAATTCTGTTAAAATGATTTACCACACACACACACACATACAGCAGTGTGACAATTAAAATTTACTTTATTTTATAAATTAAAAATGTTTTCCATCAATTTTAGATGAATAATTAATTTTCATTTAGATTCGGGTTTCGGATCGTGTTCGGGTATAAATAAATCGAGTTCGGGTCGGGTGCGGGTTGCCAAAATTTCTTTAGTGCGGGTTCGGGTCAGTTTTTGGGTCGAATAAAGTTTATTTGTGTGTTTCGGGTTGATTTAAAATTCACTTGTCGGGGTAAAATTAATACTTACATAAAAATAATTATTAAAATTACGTAAAAAAATGTTTTGGGACTTTTTATTCAACCTTACCGTTAAAACAGCTTTACAATATGCTTTGGACGTCAGAGCGTAGAAGCCACATTTATACTAATACTAGCAGGCTTTGCCCCCTTCATTGGTCACTATATTTAAAGTAAACTCTTTTTTGTATCGTTTTGGAAACAAAAATAAATTAAATAAGTAATTAATTAAAATAAAATAAAATAAAATACTGAAATTGCTCAAATCTTTCTTCGGGTCCCCGCTTCCTTCGGCAGTGGCTTATTCATCCGCAGAATCTGTTCCTGTCCCTATTGCTTGCGACAATGACTTACCTGTGAGCTTCCATTTGGGTGATTATTAGATGACGGTTTCGAAACGAACAGCATCGAAAAAAAATGAAGTAGCCCTTTTGTAGCTGAATCCCAGTTACATATGAGCAAACTATACGTGTGTACATAATATTTGCTTTCACGTTATTTCCTATATTTATTTGATTTATCCGACTAACTTTAATATAACAGCAATTTCACGCCAAATATAATATTACAATATGCTATGATCGGCTACATCTATTGGATGAGACAGTTATTTTTTTCTGGTAATATGTATTTCATGGTTATAGTAGTTGGTATACAGAAAAATAAATAAGTAAATATGTAAACTTGATCAGGGTACAGACTAAATATAGCTCCTCTTGGCGACTTTTGTATTTTTGCCACCATTTTAGGCAAAAAAACATAATTTAAGCGATTATTGTTTCTGTTCCTTTTCTTTTTTTTTTCTTCTCTCTCTCTCTCTCTCTCTCTCTTTGATTTATTTTATTTTATTTTTATTTTATTTATTTTTGTTGTTGATTTTGTTGTTGTTGTTGTTGTTGTTTTTCTTGTATATATATGTATATATTTTTTTTTTAGTACGGAGGACAATTAGTCTCAATCTACATGTAAAACATTGTCGCCAATTTTACGATGGTTGGACATTTATCGAAAATATAATAGAATAATTTGAAAGCGATGTTATAATTTGAAAAATAAAAAAAGGTAATAGTCCTCCATACTAAACTAAACTCTGCATTTGCCAGAATTTCATCAAAAACCTTTTTTTTTTTTTTTTTTTGAAAGAAAAAGAAAAGAAAACTAATAACAATCATTATCGATACGGACAATATCGAAAAATTTGGAGAAGCCCTTTTTTAGACAAAAATACATAATTTATTTTAATTTTTAATTGTTGACAAAAAAAGTTTACGAGCTGATTTTATTTTATTTTATTTTATTTTTTATTTATTTATTTTATTTATTTATTTATTTTTATGAAAAGAAATTCACGCGTAAATTTTAAAATTGATATAAAACTTTGCGAAAAATTAAACTTGCAAAGTAAAATTGACGTTATTATAGCTCTAAAGGCATTTATTATTATTATTATTATTAATGATATGGTATTTTGAGAATTCATCTATATCATTATATAAAGCGCAAAAAATTGTTTGTTTGTGGAGGGTAATCTCTGAAACTACTGAACCGATTTAAAAACTTCTTTCACTGACCGAAAGCTACAGTATGCCATATTGTTATAGGCTATATTTAATTTTGATAAAATAAATTTTAGTTTAAAATCTGAGCATTTTAATTAAAATCCCCATAGAAGCCGTAATAGAAATGGAAATAATGAAATATTAAAAAAATTAGCTGCTACCAACATAAAAGAAACATTTACATATTCATTTCGTTTTTAAAATATCTTGACGTGAAAAGAAAATAAATATATTTGCACGTGCATTAAATTGAAATTCATATAAAGCTTTTTTAATTGTTAAACTTACACGTTAAATCTGACGTCATTATAGAATTAAAAGTGTTTATTTTTCTAATAATTTAATTTGATATGATATGATATAATATCTAAGCATCAATGTTTAAACCACGGAGTCTTTATTACCCCGTGGTTTAAACTGATGTGTGTAAACGAAATTGGAATTTAAAAATAAATAAATAAATAAAATAAAATAAAATAAGAAATTCTATTTTATAATATTATTTATTTTAATTTATAATTGTTGCCAAAAAGATTTACGAATTAATTAATTTTTAGACATATAATAAAATATATTTTCACGCGAACAATAATATAAAAAGTGAACTGGATTTTTTGTAAAAAAATAATAAAGATCGAGGAAAATTATTTCCCCATTTTAATCCCCATATTTGGATATAGATATGTATTAGTTCTCATGTGCATCCGTTAGATTAAATTGTTTTTGTTGTAAAATTGATAAAATTGGAATTTAAAATTTCAAAACTCTAGAAAAAAAAAATGGCAAATTTCCATATTCGATTGAAAACATAAACATTTCATTTCAAAGGATGATATTTACACAATAAACATCCAACTAATAAACTAATTAAAAGGGAAAGGATAAATATTCTATCATAATTTGAAGTCAAATTTGTTTTCAAATGTCTAAATAAAGTATCTGATATAATATACTAATATGTTGCAGCGTAATAGATTTGATATCCGTCATCCTTGGCAGAAAAAAAAAATATCGCCAAATTATCTGGCGAATATAATTTAATTCCTTTCAAAAATCATGGTTATTTTAAAAACTTACATTAAGAGTGTAACGAATAATATGAAACAATATTTCGTACAATACATATTACGAAAATATACATCTGGCATGTATATTTTCGTATTACGCTTTTGATCGTCAAATACAAAAAACGCCAAGGGTGACAGTTTTGAAATTTAAAATTAAAATTTTGTCAATTTGACAGCAAAATAACTCAATCTAACGCATGCATACAATAACTAATACATATCTATACCCAAATATGAGGATTAAAATCGGGAAATAATTCTTCTAGAATTTTAATAAAAAAAAAAAATAAAAAAAAAAAATCCAATGAGCGATTAACATGGAAAATCTTTTTCTTGCATCCACGGGCGGTCAGTGATGTCATACTTCGATTGCGTATTGAGATGTTTAAATTTATTTGGCGACTATTTTTAGCAACTAACAGTTATGGCAAGTAGCTCAATATACATAGCGCATACAGCCATTACTGAAATGTAAATAGCATTTAATTATTTGAGTTACATTATGTTGACTGGAAACCTATTTAATATACCTATGCTCTATAGCTATACTAATATAAAAAAAGAAAGGTTTATATGCGTATGTAGAGAACGATCGCTAGAACTAAAAAGCCGATTGCTTTTTTTTTTTTTTTTCTTTCAATAATCAAAAGTTACACTGTCTCTCTCAAAGTGCTAGAAGCTATAATAAATTTTGGTAAAATAAATTTTTAATTAAAATTTTCAATATTTTAATTGAAAACAAAGCATAGATTTGATATCTATCGTCATTGGCGATTTTTGTATTTGGCGATCGAAAACGTAATACGAAAATCTGTATATTATCGTAGTAAATACGAGATGTATGTGTTTACTTCAATTACCCTACTACCGTAGGTAGTGGAAGTATTGCATAGGTTTTGGCAATTGGTCAGTGTGTGTGTATATGTGCACGTGTGTGTGTAATCTTTTGACTGTCATATCTCCAAAACTAATAAAAATAGAACTACTAAACTTCACAAGTGATTCAGGTCTGGTGTACAGATAAATTTTCCAAATTTTCGTGAAAATTGAAAAACCGGAATTGGGTCATCGAAAACCAGATATGGGACCCTAAGCCCATATTCAAAAACACCTCTAATGATTTTCTTCAAAGTTGCTATATAAATAATATATTAGATGCTCTTTCGATTGAAAAGTTGCTTAGTTCAGGAAAATTGATTGGCGTCCTCTATAAACAGCTCAATTTCAGACTTCGCAAGTGCGTTCCTTTAAAAACGCCTGTACGGATTTTTTTCAAACTCGCCATGTTAACTTCCTATTAAATATCCTTTTGTATGTAATTATTGTTTTTAGGTCAATAATTGAGTATGTTAAGTTTTGGTAAAAGTTGGTATCTCAAAAACGGCTCTAACGTATTCTTGAAAATTTTTTCTTTAATCCAATTTAGATAAACTTTCTCAAGTATTACGTGCTTATTACAGGAATATTAACGATCATCCTGATTAGGTAGTTCAGTTTTAGATCTCGGAAATTCGTGTTTAAAAAAATAACTATCTATTTTTTTCCCCTTATTTTTTAACTCGCTATGCAAACTCTGTTGTATGTGTCTTTATACGTGTATCAAGTTTCTCTTACTCGAAAATCTCAAAAAATGCAAGTAATATCTCCAAAAAATTGTATCTATTACGTGTAATAGTGGGTAATGGAAGTCGTGTGGTTGTTTCACACCAGATTCTGTAATAGTATATATTGTACGAATATTGTTTCATATTATTGATTTCTCCTTTAATATACATTATTAAATTAATAATCAATTATGTAAAAAATTAAATATATTTGCGAAATGAAAAAATAAATAGTAATTGAAGCTATTATGATGTCAATTTTATCAAAAATATTTTCATGTCATAGGTTTATTTTTCAATATTTTTTATTCATGAGTAAAGAAATGTTTCTTTTTATGAAATAAATAAATAAATAAATAAATAGCATTAAGTAAAAATTGCCAACATTTAACAACTAATTAAAAAAAATAATTGTAAAATTATATTTTGACTTTCCAGTTAATAATATTGCCTGACTATAACATATAAACTGATATATTTCTTGATTTTTTACATATCAATCCATCTTTAACTAAAATTTGTTCATCAGTGCGAAGCCGGACGGGTCAGCTAGTTTCAATATAATGACCATCGAAGCTGGCAAAGCCTGCTAGTAAATAATTTTTTTTTTCCAATATTTTATAATTTATTTATATTTTTGATGTGCAACTTGGCTTAAAGTAGCTGTTAGTGAAAATAGAGTCCTTGGCGAAAAATGTCCAATCTACTTCAGCATCAAAGCTGTAAAAATTGCCCAGGAAAGCTTTTTAATATAATGCTGAATTAGCTTTCATACCAAGAGTGATTCATCCTCGCCAAAAACATACTATTAAAAAAAAAAAATCTGTAATTGAAGAGCTTGTTTCCAAATGGCGTTAAGTCATTTTTTTTTCAGTTCTTGAAAAAAAGCGATTTTGTTATGTTAGATTTATTACTGAATTTAAGTAAAAGATAATTTTTCCCATTAATCTATGGATGATAATAACACTAAATCACATGTTTAAAAAAATCCTGACAGTATAGTTATTTAGAAATAAAAAAAGAAAAAAATGACTTAACCCCTTTTGGAACAAAACTGTGACTTACGCCCGTTTGGCCCAAACAAATAACGAAACGAAATGACTTACTTCCATTTGAAAGTAATCCAAGTATTTTTTTTTCATGTAAATACAGCATAAATTTTAGCTATACAATTTTTTAAGGTAGTTAGTTACTACAAATCTTCATTTACAAATTCTATTTCTACATCTTTATCATTATTTTCACTTATGTTAGCGTTAGCAGTCTCGTTGCAAAATTATTCATAAAAATAAAAACATTCGTGCAGTTTGTTAATTCCCAAAGCTTTAAGTAATTTTAAAACATCTGTTTTCCTTTGCTTGTTTCATGTTGTTTTTTGTTTTTATTTCAGAAGACACACGGGAGAATTCTTTCCCCTTGTTTCGGGATCTTTCGACGGCAAAACGAACCACAGTACGTTGTCTTGATTCCCACATCTCGCTTTCTAATTTCCAGTAATTTTGCCTCTCAAATCAAGAAACCTTGTTTGCTTTTCAGACGACTATGCGCAAATTTTTTCCAATCTAAAATATCCCATTGCTTCTTATACTCGAAAAGATTTCCAACCTTAGAGAAATGTTCAAAATATTCATTAGAGAGTAAAAGTGCCACTTTCTTTAAACTATTCTCCACTCGACCGAATGTTCTATCTGCTAGTAAGTAGGAGTGACCGCGCACTGGTAAATAGTATGTGAAGGTGAGGTCCTTTTGAGCAGGCACTGCATTCCTAACATGGTATAATTTTTATTTGTGTGGTAATTCCTGATTTTGCATTAGTCAAAACATATTCTTATTTGGGGCTAGGTTAACTGCGACCCAAAATAACATTTTTATCTCCCCATAGGTCAACTGCGACCCAGGAAATCTCCCCACCTATACCAAGTGCGACCCAGGAATGTTCCCCTGAAGTTTCCCGCCAAAGAACGTTTTTCGCCAAAATCGCCAAAGAATTTTGCACATGGTTATAATTTAGTATGAGACGAGTAATTTTTAATTTATTAGGTAATAAATTTTAATTTATAGCGTGTTGCTTTTCTCAGTAATGGCTTTAGAAATTTACATTTCCATTTAATTTTTACTGATTTATTTTTTGGGGAAAGGATGGGGAGGCACATTAAATTACTATATAAGCATAGGGGAAAAAAATTAAAAAAAAAAAAAAAACCCTTAAATGCATAGTGATGCATATTTGCTTCATATATATACATATATATAAATGGGTTTTTGTAATTCTTGGTGAAGTTTCTATTAACTAATCAATATATAATATACAAATTAGCATATTACACAAAAAAAAAAAAGAAAGCTGATTTTTTTTTTTTTTTTTTTTTTTTTCCGTTGAATTTTCTGTGCAATAAAATTATCTTACATTTGAATACAATCTTTTGGAAGAAATAAAAATCATGCATTTAAGGGTTAATGCAGTTACATAAATATGAAGAAATATAATTGAAAAATGCAGCACGCATATAGTTAAAACTCTCTCTCTCTCTCTCTCTCTCTCTCTCTCTCTCTCTCTCTCTCTATATATATATATATATATATATATATATATATATATATATATATATATATATATATATATATAAATATATATATACATACATATGTACAGTCGGTAACAAAAGTGTCCGAACACTAGCAAAAATTCCTATGTAAAAAAGGTACACTTAATACAGTTTTGTTAAATAAATCCTTGTCGAATCCTGTTCTTAAACTGACTAAGAACAGGATACGACAAGGATTTATTTAACAAAACCGTATGAAGTGTATTTTTTTCACATAGGAATTTTTGCTAGTGTTCGGACACTTTTGTTACCGAATGTACTCGTCGCTATTATTTAAATAGCGACGATTACAAATAATCTTTAAACATTAAATAAAAAAAAAGTAATAGTTTTTTTCACTGATCTTTAAAAAGGATAAATATTATAAAAAAAAAACTGTTACGGAAAATATGTATAAAGTTTAACGCTCTCAAATATTTTAGTATGATTTTTTTTTCTTTTTTTTTTTTTTTTTTTTTTTTTTACATATTGATTTCTTTTTTTTGGAAAGCATTGCATGAAAATCCACAGACAATGGTCAAAGAAATATTTAACTGAAGACAAAGAAAACCAAAAGACAAAGAAAAATTTAACTGAAGACACTGACGTGAATTAATATTTTCTCTATACCAATTATGTTAGTACACAAACTACTTCAGGTATTAAGCATGTTTCATGTATTAAAATAAGTTCCATTATTATATCATTATTATATCTGTCACCGTTATAATTTTTTTTTTTCCAATTAACTATTTTTTACCATTATCCATAACGTATCCGAAATATTTTGTGAATCCCTAGACGCAACTCAGTCACATTAAATTCACAATTTATTTAAATCAATAAAAAATTAATTAAACAAAAAGAAACATATTTATAAATTTTATTTTTAAAACGGATATATATAATAATAATAAAGATAAATATTAAAACTTTTAAATTGTTTAGTTTTAAGATTATTATTAGTTTAAACAATTACCGTGATTAATCCCCAAAGATACCAAAATCAAAGTAAAGTAATAACCAAATAAATAATTAAAGTAGCCTGAAAATTATCATATAATTAACATTGTTTTTACTTAGATTTTTTTTTAAATCATTTTATTTATTTTACCTTTAACATTTATTTTTAATACAACAGAAAAATTTTACTTAAGTAGTAGCAAATTGTGTATAAACTCATTTTGAAGTAAAAAAAAAAAAAAAAAAAAAAAGGAAAAAAGAAAAGAAAGAAGAAATTAGATATTCTAAAATTATTTATGGGATTCGATGTGTGCAGAAAACAAAGAGATGAACGGACAGAAAAAGAACCAAAGTCAAATAAAAGCTCTTTAATTTTATTAAAAAGTGTCAATAAAATAGGCTAAATTTATTTTTAATATTTCTACTTAATTTGGTAGCTTTTTTCCAGAAAGGGGATTTTAAAAACCTACTTTAAATCAGAAGATAAATGTTTACACTTAAAATTACATTTAGAAACGTAAATTGTATATTAATTATGTAAATATTTATATAACTAATTTAATTATATTGTAAATATATATATATATATATATATATATATATATATATATATATATTCATTTTATGTTTGTAATATTGCATTAAAATAAAATATAAAATAATAGCAGGCAAAAGGATCAGCCTCTATGTGTTATTTCTTGAATAACATTAAAGGTTCCGAAAAATTGTGATGTTTTGAGAAAAACAAAAATGTAATAAATCTCTATCATTAATTCCATCAAAACGAGGTTCTTAACCAGATGGTAGACGTTATTTTTATTTATTTTATTTTATTTCATTTTTTAATTACTGTTTTGGAGTATAGAAAATTTGCATATGCATGCATTGAAATTTTATATTAAATTATGCAAAAACTATTTAAGTTTTAAAAAATAAGATTCAAAATCTTAATTTTTCTGGAAATTTTTAAATACTGATTAATAATGTTACTGAAATAATGTTAACCGATTTTTCATTTTTTCCATTTGATTTTCCATTATTATGGTTTTATTATATATTCTAAAGATATTTAAATTTTACTTTAGGATTCATTGATAAGTTAATTTTTGTCTTTTTTTGTCTAAATGTAACATTCCGTAGAAATTTTTAGCATTTAAATTTAATATATATATATATGGGTGGTTTGTTCATCTTAATAATTAAATATATATATGACTGCATTTCAATTACATTTTAATTTTTGATTCTGTGTATTTCTTACTGTAAACGAAAGTGAAATATATTACAACAATTTTAATAATAATTATTAGAAGGAAAAAATAAAAATTATTTAGCTGGGACCAGTTTAAAAATTTAAATTTTGAATGTTATTTTACTAAATTCAAATAGCTTTCGACAAATTTTAATGTTGTTATATTTCGATGCATGTGTATGCAAATTTTATGGATGGTGATTAAAAAAAAAAAAAAAAAATTAATAACATTCGCTTTTTCCTTTAATAATGCGATGTTTTAATAAAGGCAAAACTCACAAATTATTAATGCTGGACAACTAAATCACATATTTATTTATTTTATTTTTTTATGGAAGATAATTTTTCAACAAACCATGAGAGAAAACTACTGCATTAATTTATTTCATTATTGTATTAAATAAAAATTTCTTTTTTTCTTTTTTAGGACTGAGGATTATTAGTCTCAATCTGGGCTTTTTGCGTTGTCGTTTTTCGATAGTTGGACATTTGTCGAAATCTAAAATTTATCTAAAATTTAATTGAATAATTTGAAAGCGATGTTACAATTTGAAAAAAAAAAAAAAAAAAAAACTAATAGTCCTCCGTCCTAAACTAAATTCTGCTTTTGCCAGAATTTCATCAAAATCTTTTTTTTTTTTTTTTTTTTTTTTTTTTTTAGAAAAAGAAAAGAAAATTAATAACAATCAGTATTGTTACAAACGATATCGAAAAAGTTTTTTTTTTTTTTTTTTTTTTTTTTTTTTTAATAATTTTGAATTAGGAAATAAAAAGTGCGCGAACAATATGAAATAAAATAAGTAAAAAAAATGAATTTAATAATTTAATTTTTATATAAAACATGATCGCATGCTATCTTAAAAAGTAGAAATCGTCTGCATTATCATGGAAGATAGTTTTTTTAAACAATAGTGAATTTGTATAGGAAAATATAGAAGAAAGTCATGTGGTGGCCACAACATAGTAGTTTTTTTATGTAAACGTTTTAGAGAAATTTTAATATACTTAATGCTGATTCTTTTCAATATATATATATATATATATATATATATATATATATAACTTTCACAATTCAAATACGATGATTAAAATTCTGATTTTTAACGTCCACCATTCCCCAAATATACTTAAAAAAAAAAAAAAAAAGAAGAAAAAAAAAAAACCTTAAGTGATAGGTTTTAATGTGCTATACACACTGGTGTTCAAAATTAAAGGAAAAACCTCCTTTCCCATTTTCTTCTTTTGCGCATAACTTTTAACCCCTTAACGCGCGCTGTCCTCGCTGCGAGGACGTTAAATTTAAGATCCAGCTGCAAAACTTCATCCCGGAAATTTTTTAGCAAAAATTCACGTTTATAACATACCAGAAAAGGCCGTTTTTTTAAACCTTAAAATTTAAAATTTCTTTTATTTTAATTTAGTTCATGAATTCCAGTGGCAATATAATTTAAATGTTTCAAATTCTCTTGCGCCGCAAAGGATTAAACAAGTCAACATATGAGCATAAAATTTCAATGGCATATTAGTTATCACATCATTAATCGAATTTTATATAACTTTAGCATATGTAATAATTTTTAAACTAATAGTTATTTAATTTTTCTCAAACGTAAGCTTTGAAAAAAATTAAATTTTAACAATTTTAAAAAAGAAAAGAAATATAGTGGTAAGGATGCATTACAGTTAGGTGAAGACGCACATGCCTCCAAATGTCAAACTTAATCCTGGTTTTTCTTTCTCTTTCTTTCACTTAATATGTATATATATATATATATAATTACTAATTTGTAAACTATAAACTTCATCATGATAATAAAATGTCGATATATATATATATATATATATATATATATATATATATACATATATATATTTATTTTAACGAACCAGTTTTCATGTTTGTATGTATATTTTTGAAAAAGTTATTCACATTCGAAAAAAAGAAGGAAAATCAGAAAGAAAAATCTGGTTTAATTCTAACACATGCATGTATATGAATCTTCACTGTGTTCATTTGCTTAAAAATTACGCGCAAAAGAAGAAAACAAATTATTGCTTTAATTTCGTACACCCGTGTACAGTAGAAGAAATTATTAAGTACATTTATCTTTTAACCTGCAGTTTTTGGTGACATTAGCTATTTTTAGTATTAAAAAAGAATAAAAATGTAACAAATATAATATTTTTTGGAAATTTTTACATAGACATGCATTAAAGATTTCAAATCTCTATAAATTTGATATAAAAGTTATTAAATTACGAGATTTATCAAGTCTTTTATGCTGAAATATTACTAATACATTTTTATTATTCTTATTTGGCGATTCGTCGTACTTGGCGAAATTTTCAGCGGACGCAGTTGGCATAAGGGATTATAAAAGGCTGGGTCGCAGTTGGTA
The DNA here is from genome assembly GCA_963930645.1 of Salticus scenicus. Lineage (NCBI taxonomy): Eukaryota > Metazoa > Arthropoda > Arachnida > Araneae > Salticidae > Salticus > Salticus scenicus. Next base: position 117,305,533 of record OZ005655.1, read on the forward strand.
TAGGTGGGGGAAGAAGAAATTCAAACACCTGGTATGTCGGGTCGCAGTTGGACGACACCGTCTTATTTCATCTTCTCCTATAAGCTTTTCCCCTAAACGTGAATAAAATTTTCTGCTCCGGTAATAAAAATCAGAAGTTCGATTAACAAGGGTCTTTTCTTTTTTCTGTCTATTTTTCTGAATTCATTTGTGTTTTTTTCCTAATACAGAAGGAACAAATGTCTTTTTTCGGGGTTCCAAAACTTCCAAAACCAAGATTAAAATCTTTTAGAAACACATTATAATAAAGGTTATAAATACTATTCCTCTTTGTCTCAATGTGGCAGACCAGACAAACCACGTGATCTCAAGACACGCTACAATTGGACTTGACTTACAACTTGACTTAATCCCTTTTGGCACAAAACTTACTTGTGACTTAATTCTTTTTGGAAAAAAACACGGATTTCACTTTCTGTTTTCATTATGACTAAACTTCGTTTGGAACTTCTACTTATTGTAAATATATTGTTAAACGTGTGCTGCGACCTTTTGCATAGAAAAGTCAATTTTTGAAATTTTTGACTTAACCCCTTTCTCTTCAATTGAGATGTATTAGAAAAGGTTATCAAAGAAAGTTTGGAAGAAACATGCGAGATTTCTATTATTATTATTTTATTTTAAAGTTATGAAGGCGTCATTTTTTCATGTGCATGAGCAAATTTAATATTTGATTTTTTTTTTTTTTTTTTGCGTGAAATTTTTCGCATTTTATTTTATGTTGAAAAAAAAAAAAAAAAAAAAAGCTAAATCGTAAACTTTTTTAGCAACATTTAAAAATTTTAAATAGATAATTTTAAAGCTATTATTAATACAGTGCCAGAATCCGTATTTATTTCTTAAATAATTAAATAATTCTAATTTTTCTGATAAAAATTCAAGTTAATTTCATGTTGTCAGTCTATAATAAATAGCATACACCATAAATCGTACAACCTTCATTGGACAGATTTCGAGAACAGTGAAATATACATACATACATACATACATATATGTGATAGTGTACAAATCTTGCTTGTTTAATTGTATAACATAATTTTTTATTGTTCCCGTTAATAAATGCGTTTATTTTTCCTGTCGAAAAAGAATGAACACCTAAATTTTTTTGGCAACAATTAATTAAGGATAAAATTTAAATGGCTAACTTTAAAGCTATTATGAGGTTAATATTTTCACATTTTAATTAATTAAAATAAAACCAATAAAAAATTCGAAAATCGAGCTTCAGGGTGCACTAGGAACTCTTGGAGGACACCTTCGTGTCGAATTACGCGACTGTCCGATCCGAGCTAATGACTTGGCGCTACGCTATCCACAGACATACTCACATACACATAGACATATTGCATTTTATATATATAAAGATTATTTCTTGATAAATCAGAACTATTACTTTCCAACTCAGAGAAATTAAATTTTTCTGTTCTCTAACTCACTCTCTAAATCCCTCAAAAATGCTATTTTCACAAGCAAAAATATCACTAATGAAAGAAAAATTACTGAAAGTTCAAAATTATTTCTATTTTAGATCAAAGCATGAAATCTCAATGCAAAAAATTGCGTAAAAAAAATAATACTAGTTATATCATTTTTCAGCAGTATTCAGAAATACAAAAACAATCGCGGGATTTAAATAGATGTGTCTAAGTAACGACGGATACAATTTCAACTATGAAATGTTTCTCTCCGTAGCAAGGCGACGCTGAACGTACAAGACACAAAAACGCGGAACCAGAAAGGGTTAAATTTCCCCCTTTTTTTTAACTTACACGTTATAAAGCGTCTTGCTGGGAAATACAATTTACAGGGGAAGTTACGAGTTATTAGCGATTTATAATTTTGAAAAAAGATTTATAATTTTTGCATAGGGCTTTCCTTAAATTAAAAATAATTATTTTATATCCTTTCATACATATTGTTTTATCAAAATAAATATACCCAAGAAATTTATTTTCTTCTGAAGTTAGTATCGTAATACAAACTGTGCTAAATGTAAAAATATTTCAAAATGTAACATCTTATACTTTATACAAAAAAAGCAACAAAATGTAAAATACTTTAAAAGAAAGAAAGACTTTTAGATTAATTTTGAGACTCATAACTGTAAAAAGCAATTCAAATTTTTCAAAATTTCTTAAAACATTTGAATTACTGAAGCAGGAAAAGAAAAGCGGAGAAAAGTTGAAATTAAAGAAAAAAGGTTTATGAATTGTTCTGATTCAATGTGGAACTGTGATATTCTTCTCTTCTTATTAAAATAGAAAGAAGGTTTTTTTTATTTATGTGACATTCATATAAAAACATCTTATATGTGTTTCAAGATGAAAAGAGAAATTTCAGTCGCTTTAAGAATGATTTAAAAAATGAAATATTTTTAAAGAGAATTCATTTCATTTGCAATGGAAGGAGAAACAGAAGTACTTTATTAAGACATAAAATTTGTTAAGAATAATTATTAAGCTTTTTTTTTTTCCTTCTTTATTTAAAAGTGTTTTTCAAATTAAAGTTTGCATAAAATAAAATAATAGTAACAGAACAGTAGTTTAGCTGCAAAATAAAGTTTGCATAAAATAAAATAATAGTAACAGAACAGTAGTTTAGCTGCAAAATGAATTTGCACATTTCTTTCTTTAAATTTTATGACTTTAACACTTTCAAACCAGAGTTCGAGTTAGTCAGATTTTTGAATGCCATTCTTTCGATTTTAAATAGAGATATTTAGTAATCGCTTGCAGTATTTTTCTTCGATTGAACAATGCGAATACTGTTTTATATAAATAGTGTTTCTTTAAAATAGTGATTGCACCTAACCCTCTGAGACACACAATATTTTTAATCCTTTCATGTGCATGGTAATTTCACTCCTTTAAGATCACCATAAATAAAAAAAAGTCTAAACAGAAAACATATGAATGAAGCATTTTTTTATATTATTAAAATAAAATTTTGAAAAAAAAAAAAAAAAAAGTCGAAACGAATTTTTGCAGAATTAAAACTTGGGTGGGCTATAATATATCCCATTAATATATAACATATATGGCATATAATATATCCCACCGACCCTGAAAGGGTAAAAACATTGAGTTAACCCAAAACAGAACATTTTCTATCCTATCCTACTCCGCGTTTTTTAAATGATATTTTGTATACACTTTTATTTAACTTGATATATTGTTCATTTATATAAGCGTGTAGGCAAATCTAAGAATTAAATTTTCACTCATTTTCTATAATCTGACTGAGCAGAAATTTCCCATGTAATTTTAACTCTTGTGTAGCGTTGTCAACTGTACGATCGTCGTCATTTACCCACAGCGCCGTATTAGTGCAACGTTAAACCCAACAAACAAACAAACAACCTTACGATAATTAGAGTACACATATTTGCCAAGTCTCCGATTTAGGCGAGAAATTTCATATTAGAAACTTTCTGAAATAAATTTCAGTACATTTAATAGTGGAAAATTAACATGAAGCATTTCTATAAATATTATTGTTTTTAAAAACTGATATAAAAATTAGAAAAGTTGGCAAGTATTATAGTACGGTTCGTAAAGCTGATGTGGTGGTATGGGTGCATTGAGCTTCAAAATCCTGTTTAAAACTTATTTCGAAATTTAAATCACTTCCTACCGTTCAATTGAGGTAGTAATTTTTTTTTTCGGGGGGGGGGGGGGGGGGGGGATTAGGGGGAGGCTGAGGGACTGGATCCTAAAATTCAGTTCAAATTTTCTTTTTAAATTTTAAACCATTGCCTACTAACCGATTGAGCTGAAGATATGCATATATGTTGCACACATCCGCTGAGTTGAAGTTTTTAGTTCATATTGGAAAAAAAAAAAAAAAAAAAAAAAAAAAAAAAAGTCGTGTATTTAATTTCTTTTTTCTTTTTTCTTTTTTTTTTTTTACTTATGTATTATTTTGTTGATTTGAATCAAATAGCATACATAGTTATAATAAAATAACTTGATACTTCATTTATAAAGCAAAGAAATCGTGTTTATGTGAGCAAAATACATAAGTGCTGGAGTATCTATTCATAAGAAAAGGAAGAGGATTCGCTAGAATTTTGAAGTTCAACCCTGGGGAGGATGGATTTGTTAGAGTAGTTTACACTGAAGAGTAAAGATAGCATCTTTAAAAGACCGATTACCAAAATTTCCAAATTACCATTTGTTAATTAATTAAAGGGTTATTAATTATTATAGTATTATATTGTATATTTTATCTTTATATTTCGTTTATGTTTACTAATTATTGAATTTTTTGCAACGTTCGGCCGTTGCAAGGCTGGCCAGTATGTTTATATTATTATTGTTCTTTGTTAATTTTGTTTAATGTGAATCAAACGCCCTCTATCGGCACTGCCAATGTGTGTTCAGTTTTGTGTTGTATTCCGCAACAAGCGGACGCTTAGTTTGCTCTATCATGAGCACGCAATAAAATTGGTATAAATATGAATCTAATTTATTACAGTCCACAGCCTCGTCAACAATTGGAAATGAACATTCCATGTCTCATCTTTATTTATTTTCAGATTTCTTTAAAAGAAAAAGGATATATTTTACAAAATTAATATCTATGGTAGAAAATCAATAATCAGATCACAAGAAACTCAATTTCATAATATTCGTATTATATACTGGGTTTCTTTTATATAATTGGAAATGAATATTTATTTCATGTCTCATCTTTATTTTTTTTTCTTTTAGAAACAGATAGTACACAGTAAAAAAATAGATGTACCGAGCAAATTATTTTTTATGAAGATATTAATAAAAGTTTGAAGTATGAATTTAACATTAGCACCTTCAAACTTCAAACGCTTCCAACTCCATAAAAAAAAAAGTGAAATATACAACCAGTATATTTTTTCGCATCGTCGCGACCCCAGGAATTCAAATATAAAATAAAAATAGTGTATTATTATTGAAAAAAGTCAGTGTTGGCACGCGTCTTATATGTAGACGGCCCCCAATTCAAAATTTCATTTAATTTTCTAAAAGTACTAACAATTCCCAATCGAATGATATCTATCACTGTTTGTGCATCGATTAGCAACGAAGTTATATCGAGTGTTGCGTTTTTTTTTTTTTTTTTTTTTTTTTTTCTGACAGTACATAATATATATATATATATATATATATATTATACATAGCACGATTTGTGTACATTTATGTAAAGAAGAATGAAATGTTTTAAAAAAATCAGAAAATTTTTGCTTATAATGCACATAAACACAAAGTTTTTTTTTTTTTTTTTTTTTTTTTTTAACTCTATATAAGGAAATTTAAACCAATATAAAGTATACATACACTATGTTAAAAAAAAAAAATACTGAAAACAGATGTCCCAAAAAATTATAACTCAAAGAAACATTCTCATATAACTGTAAGACATTATATCGATAAATAATGTCCTTACGTTAATAAAAAAGAGAAGTATTTAAATATATATTTAAATAATTGAAAAAAAAAAAAGTTTTCTTGAACACAAAATGCTTAATTAGTTGCAATTAATATGTTCTTTTTTTTTTTTTTTTTTTTTTTTTTTTTTAATAATCCAAATAATTTTAAAACACTTTTGTATAAAAATATTATCTTTCGCTTCATTACGGAATACAATATTAAATAATCGTGCACTGCATACCAAACACACTTCAAATTCAATTTCTTTCTTTCCCTAAATATATAAGTGTTTTTTATGTTTGCTATTTAGGTTACTTAACATTTGTGTGAAAATAATTCGTCTACCATAAAGATAACAGATAGTTTGTATTCAGCAATACACTGCAAGAATAACCATAAATATTCTCATTAAACCTAATGAGCACTTTGATTTGTTAAAGATGATTTCATTTCGCGAACGGAAGAAAGAGATAAAGCCTCCAGTGTTTTATTGAAAAATAAGCAATTGATTGCTAGATTTATATCATTGCAATCAGCATCCAGTGAATTTTCCATTCTAAGAGGAAGTGTTATTTCTCAAATTGCTTTGTAAGTATGTTTTTTGTCAGTTGAAATATTTTTGTGTTTTTAAGAGAAAGAAAATATATTTTTTATTTCATTGCAATTTTATAAGATAAATACTCTTTTGTTTCTTCCTTTCTTTATTATTTTTTTTTCTATTTTTCTATTTTCTGAAAGGGTAACTGAATGAAGAGATTTTTAAAAGCAGAATAAACTACTACGTCAGAAGCGCCAAAAGAAAAATGTTTGCGATGCATACAGCTGTTTCGGTAGCACTGAAGACGGTACGCTTAAGGCTACCGAAATAGCTGTATGCATCGCAAATATTTTTCTTTTGGCGCTTCTGACGTAATAGTTTATTCTGCTTTTAATATTCCAACGCCAAGTCTCCTGTTATTACTACATGAATGAAGGGATGTTTTTGCAAATACAGATAAATATGCATCCAATGTTCTTTAATAAGAGGGAGTCCTATATTATAACAAAGTAAAAATTTATTTAGATTGGAGTAACTCAATTTCTTATTCGAAACTTTATATTAAACCATTTTGCATAAAGGAATGTTGTTTATAACCTATGCCATCAATACCTAAAACAATAATTTACACAAATACTAGAAAGAAAATAATACTATCCATACATAAACTATATGTTTTCATACGTATAAAAATTGTCAGCTACAGTGCTCATGAATTGTAATTTTAAAAAGGTAAATAATAATGAATACATTTTGCCTTGGAAGTTTGAAATATCAAATTTGTTAATTGAAAAAATTACATCATGTGAATGTTTTCATTCACACGTTTTCAGTGTGATCTACAATCGTGATGTAAGTGATATAAAATATACAATTGTGATTTGATAAAATATCGGGATCTCAATGTTTTTATTTTATTTAATTATTTTTTATTATCATCAATCTCATTTTTTATTTTCTTATCGGACCTGAGACATGATCTAGAGACATGTTTTTTCTCGGAGAACTTAACCGTTGTATTGGAAACTGTTTTAGGTCAGCATTTCTATCTTGCAATATCGATGAGATTTCTTTTCTTTTCTTTTTTTTTTTTTTTTTTTTTTTTTTTTTAAGTGCTACAATATTGATTATATTATATTATATTATATACATATTCTATTTCAACTTGGGGGATGTTTTTTACATATAGGATTTTTTTTTTTTAATATGAGGACTCTGTAATAATTTAAATTTTGCATTTAAAAATTTTAGCAATGATAGTGACTTTTTTATCCATTCGTAAAACATTACTGGTACAAAGGTGAATGACACACCTGTTACAGTCTTCAAAACCATGTACGAGCTGCATATTAGTCATTTTATATTTTAAACATATATCTATCCTGCTACATTAGTGACGGGTTTTCTAATACCTCTACTTTTGCAAAATGCCGTCCATTGCATGAAAAAGAAATTTTCGACCCTGTAATGCTATGTTATTTACAATAATGTTTGTATCCCTTACTAATCTGCTAAGTTTGTCCCCTGTGTGCGTCATTCTGCATATACAAGTATAACTTCGTTTTTATGGTCTCGAAATTTACCTTTTCCTCCAATTTACAATTTATTATTTTTTTAACTTTTTTTAGAAGTTATATATATATTTATACGTACATATATATGTATAATAGTGGCTTTCTTAGAACATGTATTGTCACTTAATATTGTTTACAGATGTTCATGATACGAAACTTATCTATTTGTAAAATGTTACTCGTTCAAGGCAGAATGACACACCTGCTGCAGTCTCCAACTCCGCATACGAGTTGCATATTGACCATTTCATTTTTGAACGCACGTCCATCCTGCTACATTGGTGACGGGTTTTTAATGTCTGTAAATTCTTACGATGCCGTCCGTTGCATGGAAAACGTATTTTCGACCCTGAAATGTTATGTAATTTTCAATCGTATTTGTATCCCTTACTAATCCACTAAATTTGTCCCCCGTGTAAATCATTCTGCATGTACAGCAAACCTCGCTTTTGCAGTCTCAGAATTTATAGTTCCTCCCCCACAATTTAGAATTTATTTTTTTAATCCCCCCTTTTTTTTTGTATGTTTGCATTGAATTTCATCATAGCTTTTACGATAACGGAATTCTGAATTTTCTGCCTTTTACGCATATGCATACAGCGAATGTAAATCAAATATTATTATTATTAGTTTTTTTAAGTAAAATAACATAAAAACAGTTGGAAGGTCGATTTAACTATACATATCACAATGTTCTTAACACTTTCGCGACCGCTGACGTAGATTCACAAATCTGTAACTCCGCCAGTATTTTTTTTTTTTTTTTTTGCAATTTGTTTGTCATTGATTTCTTAAAAATATATTCAATATTCATCATACATCTAAAATACTATGGATATAAATACTTTGATTAGAAATAGTATAATTATATTTGTAATATGCATCTGAATATAGAAAATTTAGTTTTGAAATATTGTAACTTGGGAGAATAACGACCACAGGCGGACCTTACTCTCAAAAATACAAAAACATGCGGTCGTGAAAGTGTTAATTGTCTGTTTTAAAGCAAATAAACAATGCACTAAATTTGCAAACAAAGCTGATCTTCTTATCTGATTTCAAAATGACGGTGGGAAAGAGTCAAGTAATTAACCGAGCATTATATCTATGCGCTAAATTCTCGATGCCTTAGAAGTTATATTATAAGAAGATGTAAAATTAAAACATCCATAATAAAGAAATAAACAATTTTATACTTTTTCGTTAAAAAAAAATAAAAAAAAATAAAAAAAAAAGACATATTTGTGTTAGTGTGACTTACGGTATATTTTTTAGTGTAACAGTTGTATGTCTCTGCGTTATATGTAAAATATTTGCATCGTTCTTTCATTGTTGGATACTGAATTGTAAATAGTTACTACATATTAGTCTTTTTCATAATAATAAATTAAATTTCTAAGGTAAAAATTTAAGTAAAAAAGCATTTTTTAACAGCAAAAGCTTTTTATTATGGAGCCCTAAAATGCACGAAATAAAAAATTATTCTTTCAAAGACATGCTATAAAGAAATGAAAGTTTCAGTACTAAAAAAATTCTACATAGAAATGTATATATTTCACTTTTGGAAGAGTTAAAATTTTTTAAATATTCAAAATATTTTAAAAAGTGTTCGAGACGAATATTCTTGTCATTAGTTTTTGTATAAATATTTGTTAAAACATAAATATCAAAAGTCTCGAAAGCTTTTTAAAATATTTTGAATATTTAAAAAATTTTCAACCCTTGCAAAATTGAAGTATCTATATTTCCCTCTATACAAGAAAACATTCAAAAGGTGTCGTCTTCAAAAACTATTGAAAAAAAAATATATGTGATTCTACTCTGCATAAAACACCAGGAAGTGAAAAAATTATAGGCTGAAATGAATTACAGCGAACACAAGAAATTATCAAAATTAATCATATTTGGCGATATAGCGCTGTTAGGCGTTTAGTTCGCACCGAGACTGCCGTGTACGAACACAACCGTGTTTAGTTTCTCCGCCAAGTACTCAAAATCAATCGCCTAGCAATGTGAAATCGCCAAATATGCTTAATTTTGATAATTTTTTGTGATCGCTGTAATTCATTTCAGCCCATAATTTTTTCCCTTTTTTTATGTTTCAGGAAGAGAATAAACACATATATTTTTTTCAAGGTTTTTAGAAGAAGACACCTTTTGAATGTTTCCTTGTTAGTATTGAAGCTTTCATTTCTTTATAGAATTTCTAGTCAAGAATAATTTTTTAATTTCACGCATTTTCGGGCTCCATAATAAACAGCTTCTACTGTTAAAAAATACTTTTTATTTACCTTTTTATTTTGTGCTTTTTAGTTACAAACAAAATCTTCTATAATATTTAATAAAATATTCTTAGGATACTCTGTAGACATTGAAATTTTTTTTTTTTTTTACTAATTGATATCTTTTCTATAAATTAGCTGCAAAAATTAACTAATCAGCTCATGGAGGATTGAACCATGGCCATCGCGTTATCAGCATCACGTTCTAACCGAAAGTCAAAGAACAGTCAAGAAAATTCACAGAACACGCTAGAAATACCTAACAAATACATGTACAAAAAGATTATTGTTCTCGAATGCTTTTTAAAGCATCTTAAATTTCATCGCTTGCAAAAGTGTAATAGCTATATTAAATTTTAATCACATTAAAAACTGAGACAGACAATATACACTAAAAATATACAATTTAAAACATTAAAACCGCAAAACATAAATTTAAACGTTTCGGGCCTTTTACAGGCTCCTCATCAGTAAAAACATGAAATGTAAATGCTGAGAAGAACAACAGACTTTCATTTAGGTAGTACAACGTATTCAGCGGGAACTGCGCATGCCTCATTAAGTGGTGAAAAATGTTGATTTGTGTACCAGCCCTGTGAGGGAGTTCCTCACATATCCTTTAGTTCATCAAATTTATTCAATTATAATTAAAGATCTATTTATTCACAATTAAAAAGTATTAACTTTTATAATCCTTTGTATTTAGGTCAAGCTTATTCCAATTTTAGTAAATTATGTATTCAAAATTAAAATACTTATCATTTTCTAATTTTAAGAACAAATTCAGTATTAAATACATTGATCTCTTTTTAACTTAATGCAATATATATATGTAGGGATCTAAACACAATTTAATTTTATTATCCCTTAAAGTAATTATATTTTTATTTCCATTTCACTATGTTTCCCAATAAATCTAATTTTTATTTATAGCTGTAAATGTACGTTGGAAACTTTCCGTTATATCTTTTTATTATTTTATTTTATTTTATATACAGATAATCTATTTAACTGCAGCTATTAATGATCCATTATGTAGACATTATGTCGCAAGAATTTTCGCAATATTTCTTAATTACTTGCACCTGTCTTTTCCAACGGTATTCGTTGGCGAATGTATTTTATGCCAAAAAGGGTTGCCATAATTTCAACCGTCATTTATTTTTTAAAATTTCTCATTGGAATAACATTAACACAAAAGAAGATGTGTTGGCGCCCTTGGCTTCAAAATATAAAGATATTATCTCTATCTGGCAGTTAACAACTTGGCTGCGGAATTTGATTCCGGGACAGTTTGATAATAATCGCCGTCTCTTAAAGATGTAATTTTTCTCAATTAAAATTCTCTCTCTCCTCCACCATCGTTTTATAACGAATTATTTTATGGATGTGAACCTGGATGTGTCCTCTTATGTCATTTTATATTTTTGAATAAATACTCACGGCTAATTAAAAATTGACTGGAATTGACATTTATTTTAAAATGACTATTTTTATTGACTTAGTTTTTTAGAGGACAGTGGCTTTTATGCTACAAGCCCCTCAGAAAAATTCTTGAATAATAATTTAAACAGTTACATATGATTATTTTAGTATTGTTAAAATCAGGTAAATGGTCAGTTTCTATGGCATGCTGTACAATTTTCGAACGTATAACACGGTTTTTGAAATTTCTTTTATGTTCCAGAATTCGAGTATGAAGAAAACGGCCAGTTTCACCAATATAAATCGAACTACAAGATTTACAAGGGATATTATAAATAACACCTGTACGGAAAAAAGGGGGAGTTAACTGGTTTAAAATTAGAAAGGAAATTACGAATTAGAAATTGGGGTTTATAGGCAAGAGATAAATTAATAGTGCGTAAAACTTTGGGAATAGATTGAGAAATATTTTTATGGTAAAGTGTAGTAAGGAACGATATAGGCTATTTAGAGGAATTAATTTCATGATTATCCTTATTAAAGTCATGCTCTTTTAATTTTCTTTTACACTAGCGAGAGGGATAATTATTACGCTTTAAGTCCGAAAAAATCCTTTTTAATTCCAACTGGAAAAGCTCATCAATACTGCAATATGATTTTGCGCGGTGAAGTAAAGTATGGAAAACAGCAGATTTATATGAAGAAGGGTTATCTGAATTAAAATTTAAATACTGGCCTGAAAATGTAGGCTTTCTATATACAAAAGTAACAAATTTAGAATAAGTATCAGAAAGCGAACGCTCACTTAAAATATCTAAGAAAGGGAGTTTATTATCTTTTTCTTGTCCTAAAGTAAATTGAATTGATGGATTAACGGAATTATCATAATTAAGTATATCAGAAACATGTTGATTATCAGTGATTATAAAAATATCGTCCACATATCTACGCCAAAAATAAATTTTATCGTGTAAATCAGAATTAATTTGATTTTCAATAAACTGCATGACTATTTCTACAATTCGAACTGAAATGGGGGAGCCCATAGCAGTGCCTTTAATTTGCTGATAATAAGAATTATTAAAGCTAAAACAGCTGGAATTTAAACAAAAAGAAATAAGTTCAATTAAAGTATCTGTATCTAAATAATTGTTAGTTAAATGTTATTGTAAATTTTATAGATAATATCACAAGCATAAGGGATAGGGATAGATGTGAACAGAGAAACTACTCAAGTGAAATCATTAAACTATCAGAGGGAACACTATTTCGTTTTAAATCATGATGTTAAAATGAAATTTTAACAGTTGTGTTTTTCTATTGTTTTTACTATTTCATTAAGCTAATTCGTAATTTTCTATTTTGTTTTTTAAAGGGAATATTGTTATTATTAAGGTGTCAGTTTTTTTTCTCCTCCTAAATTCTTCTACATTTTCAAAATCGTATTTCTTTCCACAGCAAACCCTTTTTCCGGCATAGAATTTGTCCTGAGCTTTTATTTAATTTGACCTCTAGTTGGAGTACGTGCTTTTAGGTTCGTTTTGACCTTCAGGGCACCCCCTACGCTCGTGAAGGTCAGTTTCTCTTCCCGCACAATTACACTGGACCGTGTTCAGTTTTTAATCGATTATTTTCGGTCGGGGTTCAGCTCCTACATCGACGGCATAGTTGCGACCTCTGATTGGCCGAGCTGTTTCTCTCCCGGAATTTTCATACCGTAATTGGCAACAGTAAGTTGGCGTCCTTCGCGAAAGCGCGAAAATTTTCAGTTGAGGCGTGGGTATCATAAACTGAAGATGGCTTAATAAAAATCTCATAAAAAAATCAGGGCGTTTTGCCCTTATAGGGCTGTATTTTAGAGACCTTCTCATTACCGATGTAGGAATTTACTCCAACTTGGATTAGCACGATGAGGTGAAATAACGTACATCCCTACGAATCGAAGTTGCTCTAGAAGGAATTCAGCTGAAGAAAGAAATTTGTCTCTGTATAGTTAAGTGGAATCCAGTAGACCTGTGCGGAGGTGATGGAACTGGTATGCAGAAGGTTTGTGTCCTGTACTTTGTAAGTAAAGGCGTGTGTGTGGAGCCATCAGAATAATCGTCGTAAGGTGTGATTCAAGTTCCTGTAGTGGTTGCCGACCCTAACAGAAGCTTCCCCTTTTGTAGTACAAGGATTCACTATTTTTTGAACTTGCATTCCGTAACCTTGTTCAATACTTTAATTAGTAGTTAAGTTTCTTTTTTAGCTGTAGTTGTGTTAAAGCTGATTATTAATTACAAAAGATGTTGACAAGTAGATGTAAATTTTATTTGGATCGGCAAATTGCCCTTTTTGTGAGTATGGAAAAAATAGTGTAAAGAAAAATAATTAGAGTAATTGTTGTTTATTTCAATTGTAGTTTTCTGTAAATTGTAAAGAGGCCTCTCTATATATGTGTTTTATTACACTAATTAAACTTTAATTACATCTTGAATTTTTTTATGTTGTGTGATTCTTTAGCTCAAACTTAAATATGATAGTAATTTTTTTTTTTACTTGTTCATGTACTACTTAAATGAATTTTTGGAAAAAGAGAAAAAAAAGGGATTATGTATAGTGAGCCATTGAGTAATTTGCTGGAAAATGCTGAGAGGTAAAAGATAAAGCTTTTATTGTATGAGTATATAATTTATTTAATCTAAAGAAGTTGTGCATAAATTATACCTTTTGTATTGATCCTCATGCTTCCAGCAGGTTACATGTGTAAAAACTAAAATTTGAAAATTAGACTTCTTTTGTGTGGGGGGTGGTAATGGCTCAATATGTTATTTTTTTATTTACTTTTTATTTTATAAATATTAGTTTAGTTTAATTAATCAAATGTTACATTTTAAGTGTTTAACAAAATGAATACAAGTCTTATGGTAGTTTCTGTTGTAACCTTTGAATTGCTGATAATTTTAATAAACTTAAAGATTTAATGTTTTGGTTTATTAACAGAAACTGCCATAAGTCATCATGGCCTTAAACTACATTTATTTATATTTTATAAAGTTTTTTTTTGAGCAACAGAGAGACAGCACTTTTGCCAATGAGGTTTCGACCTCCCTTTTATCATTTTTAAATCCTGGGTCTAGTCATTATTGCGGGCAATGTACTAAAGGATTTTACTGGTTATTCAAAATTCTATACGATCAAAAATTTAATTTAAGTAAATTATAAAAATTAAATATGGACATCCTATTATTTTCACCACAACAATGAAGAAAGCTATAAGCAGAAAGTATACTGAACTGGGAATTCAATGTAAAGGGTTTAAGATAATCAGACAGGAAACGGGATGAATTATACAGAGGGAGATTTAGAATAATCAATTATTGGACGAAAAGGAGAATCCGGTTTATGTATCTTAGGTAAGCCATAGAAAAAAAGATGTAGAACCAGAGTAACATCTCAAATTTTTAGCAGTAGAAGAGTCAAACGTTCCAAGTTTTTCATATTAGTAATTAAACTGTTTAATTTTCTCTGGTTGGCAGAGGTATTATCTTTATTTAGCAGTTTATACGTAGAATTATCATTTAATAAAGTTAAAGCTTTCTTTTCATAATCATGCCTATTAAGAATAACTATAACACGGCCTTTATCTGCACGAGTAACAACAATTGAAGTATCACTTGACAACTGTTTCAGGATCTTTAATTCGGAAGAGTGATGAGGGGGAGTATCATATGAATTACGTAAACAATTTTTCGAAATTTCAGTCCGCACATGGTTCTTATAACGCGCAGAGAGTCTGTTAATTCCCGTTCAGGTGTTATTTATAATATCCCTTGTAAATCTTGTAGTTCGATTTATATTGGGGAAACTGGCCATTCTCTTCATACTCGAATTCTGGAACATAAAAGAAATTTCAAAAACCGTGATATACGTCCGCAAATTGTACAGCATACCATAGAAACTGACCATTTACCTGATTTTAATAATACTAAAATAATCATATCTAACTGTTTAAATTATCAATCAAGAATTTTCCTGGAGGGCTGGTAGACAAATCAACATTTTTCACCACTTAATGACGCAGGCTCAGTTCCCGCTGAATACGTTGTTCTATCTTAATGAAAGTCTGTTGTTCTTCTCATCATTTACGTTTGATGGTTTTACTAATGAGCCTGTAAAAGGCTCAAAACGTTTAAATTTATGTTTTGTGTTTTTAATGTTTTAAATTGTATACTTTTAGTGTATATTGTCGGTCTCAGTTTTTAATGTGATTAAAATTTAGTTTACCTATGAGGCGTAATGATTTTTGAATATTTCTAATACCTATATTTTTCTTTAAAATTTTCTTATTGTTGAAATATTTTTTCCTTTTATAACACGTCTCTGCAAGAATAAATTTTTGTTTCATGGTTTTTAGAGCTCTATAATAAAAACTTCCATTGTTATTATTTTTATTATTATTATTTTATTTATATATATATATATATATATAGTGTGTGTGTGTGCGTTTTAGTAATTAAAACAAGCTTCATAAAGAAACTAACTGAAATTTCTTTGGATACTGTGTAGACAATGGAAGATTTTCTTTTATTAATTGACATCTTTTCTATTAATTATCTGCAAAAGTGTAACACATCGGCCTTCGATGAACAAACCCACGAACATCGCATTACTATCATGACGCTCTAACTGAGCTAACGAGTGACAAAAAAAAGTTGCTAACATTTATGTTAAAGTGGTGGCGCCATGTTTTTCAGCGTTACATAATGCCACGATGAAAAGAATCCAATTTCAGTAAAAAGCTTCTAAAATCTCTTCAAAAATTCTTAGGATAGTATGAAAACAATGAAAAATTCTTTTTTATCCGTTGACACCTTTTCTATTAATTATGTGTAAAATTTATCACATCAGCCCTTCGAGGATCAAATTCACGACAATTGCGTTATCAACCTGATCCTCTAACCAAATCAGCGAACGAGCGATGAAATTAAGTGCTTACATTTACCTCAAAGTGGAGGGGTCTTGTTTTTCAGCGTGACACGAAGACGCGATGACAAAATCCAATTTAAATAAAAATCTTCTAAAAAAGAGATTACTTATGGCAATAACAATCTTTTCATATAGATAAAATTTTCACTAGTTTCCTGAAAATACTTTGCAAAGCCTTTTAATAATGAGGTGGTTTGATAAAGGTATTGTTTATAGAATTTTTAAAATACTCAATTACTGTGCAGATTTCTTTTTCATCATGATTTTTTTTTTTTCGATATATTTCGGTATTCAATTTATCTCTTTCCTTCAATAAGTATATATTTTTATGTACCCATAAAGAGGTTTCTTAACATTTATGTGAAAATAATTCGTCTTTCATTAAGATAGGAACAGCTTGTTTTGAGATAATAAACCACCAGAACATTCATAAATATAATCATCAACGTAATGAGTATTTGGATTTCTGTAAGATGATCTCTTTTTCTGAAATAAAGGAATGATGGATAAAATCCTCGGTCCTTTTAGAGAAATATAAGTAATGATTATTATATTAATGGCACTGCATTGAGTAAAAGGGAAGTTGTTTAACTGCCGAAAATCGATAACCTATAAAATATATTAATATTAATACACATATATTTTTATTATTTTAAATGTATTCTCATAAGAAATAAAAATATTCTTTAACTCTCTAGTATATATATCTATATATCTATACATAGATATATATATACATAATATAAGAACAGAAAACCGTTCAAAACAAAGATAAAAATCAAAAAAGTAAAACAGAAATAACAAGAATAAAGAGCAGAAGCCACTATATTTATGTACATATATATACATATATATATATATATATATATATATATATATATATATATATATCAAAGTGTTTATAAGAGACAGAACTAAAGTAAAAAAAAAAAAATAATAATAATAATAATAATTTGGAAAGACTCCACTCTACTTTCTGAACATTAAGTAATTGATGATTGCATAAATAAATTGAAGAAAGAAAAATCATTAAATAAATAAAAATGAAAATTATATAATAGTGTGTTTGAGTATTTTTCTTCTTTGTTTAGTTTTGCGCTATTGCACTTCAAATAATTTGAACCCATAATAGATCATAATGATAAAGAATTTTTCGTTATGTCCCTGTAAAAATGTATGAGGGTTAATTTGACCAGAATCTATACAACTCATGCGACAATGACTTATAAAATTTGTATAAATTTTCATCTTAGTAGAACAAGAAGTTTAGGCGTTATCGCACTTTATATAATTTGAGCCCATGCACCATAATGATAAAGAGTTTTTCTTTGTGTCCCTGTAAAAAAATTGTAAGTCCTAGATTCACCAAAATCAATAGGGTCCGTTCTATGGTGACCTATAACACACGTACCAACTTTCAACTGATTGGAATAAAGTGTTTAGGTGCTATCGTGTTTACTCATATACATATACATACACACAAATACATAAATCATCGTAAAACTAGTTAAAATGAACTCAGAGAGCCTCAAAACGTATAGAAATACCAAAATCTTAAAGTCAGATTTTTGACATGATTACAATACTTTCCTTACATATGAAAATAATATCTTCGGGAGGATGGGGGGAGACATGCGGTTTACAAAATAATATTCTCCTTGGCGTGGTATATTGTAAGATAGGAAAATGATATTAGTTCTAATTCTTGTCAATAGGTTTGTTGCTGCGAAAAAAACATTTAGAGGCAATATTAATAAAATGAAATATTTTATTTAAACATCATTTAAAATTGCAAATGTTCAATGTACTTGTGAAGTTTGCGTTGTTGCCAACTCCATCTTAACTTAATTAGATCACTAAATGGATAAGTAAGAAAACACAAGACTTGGATTAACAATAACCAAAAGTTTATTTGAGCAGACTAATGGGAGGGTGGCCTGGCAATTAAACTAGCTCAGTCAGCGTATTACTCAATCAAAATATAGTATGTATCAACAATTAAACTAGATAATCTTAAATATCTCACCCCAGCAAACAATTGAAGGTGTAGAGACGTTTGCACTCGTAACTCCACTGCTGCGACTTCACTTTCGATCAGAGGAATCCCTACTGATCGAAATTCACTTTCACGAGCGCTAGCAAATACTCGTACTAACACTCATCACGACTTATTCCTCACTCCTCTAAATCTCCACTACTCAATACTCGCCAAAATAAGACTTTCCACAATTCACTATAATACTCCAATATCCACACTATAATGTGCTCCGACATCCACACTATCTACTAAAACCATCTCCATTTTATACTTCTTCCTACACCCTCCTTTCTCTTCATTTCAATCCATCCTTTTAAAATCACTTCTAATTTATCTAACACTCAGAATCTAATTCTTTCATTGAAGCACCCTGCCTAGTGCCGACACAAAACTAACTCGACCTCAACTTTCGCCGAGTCACTGGCGATGACGCGATTTTAACCGTCCCCACTCTCTACTTTGTTGGATCCAGCTTAATTCAAACAACTGTGGTGACGTTCTGACGTCTCAACCTCACATACTTAACACTACATTCCAGTACTGATTGCAGTCGCTGTGTTACGCCTGATGAAGTATGAAACAGCATATCAACGGCAATGTCTGATACCTTTTGTCGTATGGCGTCTTTCAGTGGTGGTAAGGATAATAGATTTCCTTTATCAATCCGTAAAATTAGGATACCCAAAAACCAGAAGTCACTGTAATATTTGGTGAATTCGCAGGCCATGTACGAGTGCTCTGTCTGCTAAGTATGTGATCGCCACCAAACGTTAATCGTAGCATCTCCATCATTTGATGTGACGTGTGTGGTGGAGCTCTGTATTGCATGAAACAATAGTGCCTAGTTTATTATATTTCAGAATTATAGGAAAGACAACGGTGCGTACCAAATTGTAATACCGTGTTCCTCTGTTATGATGCTGGCTTTAAGGTCTGTGATAAATCGTTCCTCAAGAAAGAAAAGTCCAAAGATAAACGATGAGGTAAATGCACATCTCGCAATAAATTTTTCTGACTGCACTGGTGCTTCAACGTATTCAAGCGGATTACTCGTATCCCAAATGAAGCAATTTTGAGAATGAACTTTGCTAACTAGCGAGAAATGTGTCTCTGTGACTCATCCGTTCATAAAATATTAAATAACTAAGCTCATAGTTCTATATTTTCGAAAAGGTCCTCGTACAAATACTTTACCTACTGGAGAAACCACTGGAAGCAGTTGATTAACCCTTTGGATTGTATACGGTTGTCTTTGTAATACCATTCGGAGGGCTCTCCAACCGTATTGATTTATATATGAAATGTTCATCCACAATTTACTAAACGATAACAAAACATTTTTAAATATGAATTTATATTTATTATTTAAGATATAATAGGGGAAATTTTTTAAACCATTCTTCTGTGCGAAATTTTATAATTAGTTGACATATGCAAGAATATTAAATTAATCAAATTGAACCTTTTCGCATTAAAAGAGCAAGAATAATATTACATTTAAAGGTAAATAATTGAGATACTTTTTTAAAGTCTTGCTTTTCTAAAAATTTGTTTTTATATCCCTAACAGCACACATTCTACAAAAGACATCCTCAGGATGTCTTATGAATTAAAGGGACGTTTATGGATATCCTATGGACATCTTCAGGATGTACTGTGGACATGTGTGTTGTTAGGGGTACTTTTCAAACTAATGATGACTAAAGTACCATCCGTAGATAAAGGGTTAAAGATAAAGTAAAATATTTTTATTAATAAATTTCTACTTTTTTTTTTTTTTTTTCGTTCAAGCATTTTCCTTACTTTTAAATCACAGTATTGCATATAAAACTTTTACATATATAAACATTCAATATTTTTTGTAGTTATTATAAGACTGAATTCGTAAGAACACTTAAAAAATAAAGCTGTGTAAATTTCTTCAGTAATACTATAATATTTATAGAGTTTTAGAAACTTACAATTTCATATTCAGTCTTAATATGAGAAAATATTTCATTGAAATAACTGTTCTTGTCTTCAGTGAATTCTTTATATATGGAAAAAATTCTCTCTCTCGTGAATTTATTTTATACTCTTTAGAAACTGTAGAAATATTCTGAGATATGCTCCCTTTGGATTAATAAATTGAAATTCTGATATCTTACAGCTTCTGAAAAATATATTGTTCCTAAAAGAAATGATACTGACATTCAGTTGGAGAAAAATGCTTGATATTTTTCATAGGAATGTTTCCCATGATACAAACTTTGAGGTTCACGGCTAAAATATAATAATGCATTAAACTTTTTCCACAGTTGGTAAGTATTTTTTAATTCAAACAATTCAATATTTATCGACAACTTTTATCACGATATTATATCCCAGCCTTACTTTCTTTCTTTTTTCTTTTTTTTTTTTTTTTAATAATGCTTCAAAGTATAATATAGTTTCAAATTTTAGTAAATTTTTCTATGCATATATATTCCATTTAATAATATAAAAATAAATTATCCAAATTGTAAATTAGGTAGATTAATTTAACTTTTTATAATTACAAATTGTTACTTTTTTAAGAAGGAAAAAACTGGGAATCAGCCTCAAAACACGTTTTAGGAAAAAATTATAGTTAGATTCATGTAGCGTGTCTTTTTTTTTTTTTTTTTTTTATGTGTTTCAATTTATTTATTTAACAGGTCGCCAAGGATGAAATTTGTAGAAGTAAAGGCAAAGTTAGTTGACAATTTATAAATATAAGGAATTATTTTATTTGTCAATGCATGCACACACATTGTCTTTTCACATTTGCTATTTAAGCAACAAGTTATTCGGGTCGGTGGCATAAAACCCTGGCAGAGGAAAGTCAGTAAATTTCTAGAATCTCAGTTTTTCGGTTTATTCGGAGATGACTTACACTACTTACACTGCAAAAAATAAACCTGTAAAAATACAGGAAAAATCTGGCAGCTGGGGTGCCAGTTTTTCTCCGTCATAAATATACAGTTTAAAACCGTAAACTTGTATCACTGACATATATTTTACGCAGGAATCCTATAAATCAAACAGGTTTTTTGTTAAAAGTACAGTTTTGTCTTGTATATTTGACGGAGAAATACTGGCACATTAGCTGCCAGAATTTTCCTGTAATTTTAACGATTTTTTTAAGTATTTGGACACTTTTGAATTTAGACGTTTTCTCAAATATCTAGAAAAATTCTTTAGGAATTGTTGGGAAGCTTTGCGAGTATAAAGAACATCTTACACCTCATATATTTCAGAAAAGTTTTATCCTCAACAAAAAATGAGTACTAGTGAAAAATTAAAGAAAAATAAAAATGTTTTGCATCACCCTGTAAAACGTAATGCTTCAAATACGTTTTGATTGTAGAATGTGATAATAAGGTTTCTTCTGATTATCTGTATAAATATTTATGAGGCTACCACATATATTCATATATATATATATATGTGTGTGTGTGTGTGTGTGTGCGCGTGTGTGTGTGTGTAAAAAATATTGCCAATTTTTTTAATTATAGCACGTAGGGTGTTAAACCCAGTGCAAAACTATTTTCAGAAACTTTCCATTCTACGTTAGACACAGCATACTTCAATCCGAATGCAGAAATGTTAAATATCTTATGAAATGTGAGCATTTTTACTAAATAATTTTTAACTACGCATGCGCAAGTTTTATAAAAGTTTCATTTGCATAATTTATTAGCCAAAAATATTGAATGATTTATATAAAAGCCCCAAACAAATATCGTGGAAATTCAAAAACGAAAAGTGATTTTTCCGTATATTGGATATATGCAGCTCTTTGCCTGCAGAATACGAATATCCAATATCTGGCCTAACCACTGTCCGTTTGAAACATAATTTTAAATGATAAAATTAGCGGTTGCCGAAAGAGAAAAGAAAAACATCCGTTTTTTTTTTTTTTTTTTTTTTTTTTTTTTTATTTTATTTTAGTGTATGTTTAATCTCATCTCAAACTCTTTTTAAATAAAGTGGTAAGAAGTTTGTTATTGCGATGTAAAATCATTCTTAGAATCAAAGGGTCTTTGAGACAGCTTCTTTATATTTCTCTGTTAACAATTTAACGTTCACTCCATATTTTCTTTTGATTTACAAAATTTATTTCAAAAGAAACACTTTGCTCTGGCGCCTACTAAGAAATTTAAATTAACTTCTGCATATGGCTTCTTCTGAAACATCACTTGTTAAATTTTAGAATAGTGCTGCTATCTGCCACAGAGAAAGAAGAAAATTTTAAAAATCGAATAAAAAAAGGAAAAAATATTGAAAATTTTATATATATATATATATAATGTAAATGTTTTGTTTGAGCGCAAAGCCTATGAAAGTTAAAGGGTTAATCCATCAATTTTAAAATGTCAATCGATGCTGGATAAGAGTGTATGTTGCCTAAGCCAGATAGTTCTTCCTCTCTTCAGTAATCAGTAGAAAATTCTATTTAAGAATTATTTTTGCTGTGTTAATTCACAAAACATATAAGTAAATACCATGATTACACAAACACTATAAATAAGACTTAAAAATACACATCAGCCGTTTCTAGTCGAAATAATGAATTCTTTATCAAGTTAAAAAAAATAAGCACGATATCTGTATCCTGCTAAACTCTCGTACTACACAATATAACTACATATATTATATTATATGTAAGAAATGGTTTGATGACTTATCGAAAGCAACGCGTCAACTTTATAGTTGCTCAAAAAATATCTAAATAAATTACGAAATTCTCAAAATAAATCTCATGATTTGTTTAAAAAATATATGTATATATATAAATCCTACAGAATATCATGTTACATGTAAAATATTTTGAAAAGAGAACCATGGAACTGGTGTTCAACCCCTTAACACGCACTGTCCTCGCTGCGAGGACGCAAAATTTAAGATCCAGCTGCAAAAATTCATCCCGGAAAATTTTTAGAAAAAATTTACGTTTATAACATATCAAAAAAGGCCAGTTTTTTTAAGCTTAAAATTTAAAATTTCTTTTAGTTTAATTTAGTTCATGAATTCCGGTGGCAGTATAATTCAAATGATCCGAATTGTCTTGCGCCGCAAAGGGTTAAAAGGAATATGTACAAACTTTTGAATAAACAAAGTAAAATGCAAGAAATCGCAACAACTGTTTCAAGTCGAAATAAAACATGTCCCTTACTCAGACGAAGAAAGTACGTCGCCGCATTATTTGCAGCACTCGTGCCTACTTTATTCGCCTGACGAAGGGTCCTTTTTTTTATCCGAAAGGATGGTTGCAAGTTCTTGAATTTTATGGTGTTTTTTCAAAGTTTTATACTTATTATCGTATCACACGAATCAATTCAGACAATTCTTGTACTCTTACGGAGAACTTTACAATGAATATTATGAATAATTTGAGTAAATGAATTTGGATTTTGCTAGCGACTTTAGTTTCTAGAAGTTGGTAAAAAAAATTTTCATTATTATTATTATTTTATTTAATTTTTTTTAAAAAACTGCTTGAAACTGTGTATTTTAAATCATATAATGTTGCACATTCTATTTATTAATAGAAAATTGAAAAACAATACTCTTTGTTCTTATAATACTTGTATCAAAAATTAATCATCAATTCATATGTAAAACCTACATTTTTAATTGTTTTGTGTTAATATTTTATATCTGTATTTTGTTCTGTTCCTGAAAATTCTTCTTGTACAATGTGTATATGTGTATGTGTGTGTGTGTGTGTGGGGGGGGGGGGGGTAGGTGCGTAAAATTTCCTGATTTTTTTTTTTCTCTAAAAATAAAAACTAGTTGTACTATTTAAATTAAGAATAATTTTTTCTTACTTTTTCACATAGTTATGAAAGTAAGAATATTTATTTATTTACAAGTCCGAAAATTATACAGAATTAATATTATTATTATTATTATTATTATTATTATTATTATTTTAGGAAAAATTTCGCGTTATAAAACTGAAATTAGAAACATTTTTAAACATTTTTGAAAATATTTATTTATTTATTTTACTTACTTTGACAATTAGTACATTATAAAAAATTATTTTGGTTAAAACTCTGAAAATTTTACTTTTACAAAATGAATATCTTTAGTGCAAATTATTTCATTATATACCTATAGGTATTCTCTAGAGTTTAAATAAGTTCATTAAAGTATTTAAGGAATTGTTAAAAGCTTTTAATTTATTGCAATTCTGGAGTGAAATAATAAAAGGATAAAAACAGATATTGCACTCTATAAATGCTCTTTCAGAAAAAATGAGAATAAATGGCATTGCAAGAAGTATTGTCTTTGACATACTGGATACACTTTAAAATATTCGATATATATTTTACTCGTTTAAATATATCTAAATTAATAAATTTTAAGGATAAATGTTTATGCAGTGAAGTGAAAGCGGCAATGAGTTTATAATACTCTACTAATTCGCTTTATTAATTTCTCTCGGGGAAATGTCACGCTGTTTTTGATACATACTTGCACGTTTTGGCATTTTATTGTGTTGTGTTTGTAATTCATAATTTAATACCTAGGTGTAATTCCAGATAATGAATGATATTTAAAAGCCTAATTCACTCTCAGAAATGGATACTCAAATTTAACGAAATTTTCTTTAATTTTGACGAAACCGTTTCCAGGGAAATACTGAGAGCGAATATTTCGTGAAATTGAGAAAATTACTTTCGTCACTTGTTTAAACATACGAATTTCGTCAAAAGTATAAAGATACAGTTATTTCATCCTAGTTTCGTGATACAGAATAAAATACAAATTATAGAATTATAAAATTACCTGCAAGTTCGTTGCTTTAGACATTAAATTCTATTTAATGAAAATATAAATAAAACAGAGCAAACAAATAAAAGTCATTTTGACATTTATTTGACAGCTTTGAGACCTATAGTTACAATGACTTATGTCAATTGAATCAATTGATCCATTTTTTTTTTTTTTTACAGAAATTCACAGAAACAAGCGCACACAATATTTTGTAGACCTAGGACATCACAAACATCTATGCTCGCACCGGGATTCGAAACCGAGACCTGGGAATCCAGAAGGTAACCCCTACCTACCGAACCACCAGGCCGGCAAATAAAAGTCATTGTAACGTAACGTCGAAACAACACAGGAAAAGATTCAATATGGCGGTAATGAAAGCTGGCACATGCTATTGTAAGTAAACAGCTTCGTCAAATATTTGAGAGTTCACGTTTCCTCAAAAATCACGTGATCGCTTGACGAAATGGTTGTCAAAAACAACGAAATTAAGCCCGAGGATGTCTGAATCGTCAAAATTGAGTATATTATTTCTGAGAGTGTTCATGAAAAGCAACAAGTTTTTTCTTTTTCTTTCTTTCTTTTTTTTTCCCCCTTAGTAAGTGTACGTAATATTCTATCAGACAAAAAAAAAAAAAAATAAATAAATAAATAAATTATTTCCTTTCTAAATTCCTATTTTTGATATCGCAATTCAAAACAAATCATTTTTCTTTTATTTTAAATTTCTTATAAGGTTCAAAAGATATTTTATTTAAAGAAATATTTTTTACTTTTCCAGAAAATTGATCTTAGTATTCCAAAACACGATTTTAGATTATTTTTATGCGCAAATACTTGATTTAAAGCCATTAATCATTACACTGAAAATTTGTATCATGTCATAGAAATGAAATTCTTGAAATACGATGTTGAAAAGATTTAGAAATTACTTTCTCTTGAGATTTTTTTATGGGCTTTTTTCTTTAAAAATTGTTTATTTTCAAAATTATAAAACACTTCAATATCCAATAGTAAAAAAAGTACGATAAAACATTATTTTGTAGTTAAGTTATTCCACTTGTGAAAATAATTATTTGGACAAATATTATAATTTCTATAACACTAATTATAATATAAATAATTATAAATTGTGTACAAAAGTATATTTTAAAATTTTATTTATTACTAAAAAAATCGAGATAAAAGATTTATTACTTTATATATAAAAAGAATAAAGGGGAAACTATGCAGGTTTGACCCATAGGGAGACTTGACCCATGAGGGGTTTTCCTATGAAAGGGGAACTTTAAGAAAATATTAGTTATTATACTGATTGACTAATCATACAACAGTATTTTGCAGGGAAACGCCATTGCGGAATTATCAGAGGTTTTCTACCAATTTAGTGTTGATTGATGCTGCATCTTTCAAGTAAATTTTGAAGATCTTGGTCTTTGTTAAATTTGAACTTCCAGTTTTGAGGCAAGTCAATTTCAAAAGTATAGCTGTTTCCACAACTGTCTTAGCTACATACTGGTATATAGTAACTTGATATAACTGTAATCCCATTTGCTAAAAAATTAGGATTAACAAAGCAACACAACTTAACGATACTTGACCCAAGCAAACTAGGGACGCTTGACCCAATGATTAACACTTTCGCGACCGCATGCTTTTGTCTTTTTGAGAGTAAGGCCCGCCTGTGGGCGTCATTCACCCGAGTTACAACATTTCTGGACAAAATTTTCTGTATTCACATTTGTATTACAAATGGATTTGCATTATAAGTACATTCTTTCTAACCAAAGTAGTTATATCCATAGTATATTGATTGTACAAATATGAATATTGGGTACATTTGTGAGAGATAAATAACATACGAATTGCGAAAGAAACGCCCATTGGCGGCGTTACAGATTTTATGAAAATGTTAATTTAATGTTCTTTCCATTATTTGTTTGATTTAACCCTTTCATGCGCGGTGGGATATATTTTATACCACCTATTTTCACTTCCCAACTGCAAGAATTCATCCCAGAAAATTTTTAGAAAAAACTTACGTTTTTAACATATCAGAAAAGGCCGGTTTTTTAACCTTAAAATTCAAAATTTCTTTTACTTTAATTTAGTTCACGAATTCCGGTGGCAGTGTAATTTAAAGGATCCGAATTGTCTTGCGCCGGAAAGGCTTAATGGATTTTTTATCCTATGAATAACTAAAATATTGTGACTTAGGTCTAATGGTATATATATAATTAAGAAATAAGTAAAACATTGTGAATATTTAGGTCTAATAAATTGTTTTTATTTAAGAAATTGTTTTTATTTAATTACTGAAATATTTTTAATCATTGAGCCCAGTGAATTGTTACATAATAAGTAGCTTAGAAGAAGAAACATAAGAATATGTTAGCTACTATCACACCAAACAGAAGAAAAATAGAGGAAAGAAAGTGGCAGAAAGACATGCAAAAAAGCCTCTTAATGTGAAAACTATTAAAGCATGAGAAAAAAAAAAGAAAACATTTTTTTTTTTAATTCACTAAAATCTTCTACAAAATTAAACTAGAAAATGTTTAAATCACAAACCTGTGTTTTTCTTTTCAGTACCTATGTGTTTTCTCGCTTTCATCAGGGAGGTTATGTCTCCCTAGGCTTAGGGACACTTGACTCATGCGCAGAGTTAAGGATTTTTTTTTTTTTCTTTTGCAAAATTTCTAGTAAGAACTATGCTAACATTTTTACCCACAGTATGCACAATATAACATACTATTTGCTCATATCTTTTATTCAGCTCCATCTGTTATACAAAAAATATGAAAAAATAAAACAGAAAACTGGGTCAAGTCTCCCTAGTTTCCCTTATTCTTAAAAATTTTTCACTTTTTTTTTTTTTTTTTTTTTTGTCGATGGATTTATATGTTATGTGAAGTCCCAAACACGATTTCTCCATTTTTTTAAAAAAATATCTGTCTGTCTGTGCCTCTATATGTCTAAGTGTTTGTCTGCGTGTGGTTTGAAAGTTTTGTGAACACTGTATTTCACAAATCAGTGGATAGAAGAATATAAGTTTATATTTGGTTAGATCTTGACTTTAATTGATGGTTATCAGCTTTTGGTTATATTAGGTGTACCGGAAAGTTCTGTCGTTTTGAATTAAAATACTGACATCGGAAATTTATCCTGGATAAAATTTAAGATATTCTTAAGTAACTTATAAGATGGTTATTTGTAAAGTACCATGTAAACACTGTTAAACAAAAATTTCCGGTTTCATTTTATTAATTCAAAACGACATAACTTTCCGGTACACCTAATATCTTTTGAAAGGTGCCATCCCGTTTTTACAAAATATTTATATGGGTGCATAGAAGTGAATTTCGTATAAATGCACACAGTGAGGATTTTTTTAAATTCGTGTCCCATAAGTCTGTAGATGTTTTAAAAATTCAAAAAAATTGGAAGATATGCTAGAATTGAACACAGTTTGAGAAAAATCTACTCTAGTGAAGGGATTTTTTTTTTTTTTTTTTTTTTTTTTTTTTTGATAAAGAAAAAAGTAATATTTAAAATTTTCGTCGATGTCTGTACTTTATCAAATCATACATCCACATGAAAAACTATATTTATTTGCATGCAAATGTTTAAAGTTGTAAATCTTATTCTATGCGTCCGCCATCACCACAAATTACAGTCTGCAAATGAGTTAAACACCGATAACTGCAGCTTCAGTCAGCGGTCTTAGATAAGGGAAATCATCTTCACCAATAATGCATTATCTACCAAATCAGAATCGCAATTAAAACTTCATGTATGTGCAAATAAGAGGCAAAATAAGAAATAAGCTGAGTTAATTGTAAAACCGTGCAATTTTATAGGTCTCAATTTGAATATTTCTTGTTACGCGTCAGGACATCGCATTCTATCGATGAAAAATAACTTTTTTTTTTCACATTTACCAAAATAGAAAAATAAAGAAATAAAAAAGAATGAAGCTTCAAGAAAGTAACTTTTTCCCAAACCTAGTTCAATTCTACCAATTTCTTCAATTTTTATGAATTTTTAAAATGTCTACATACTTATGGAACACTCGGTATATTAATACATATGTAATTTTATCAGTCAGCGAGAGTAAAATTTTTGCACACGTGGAGTATCTGTTTCACCTTGGGGGGAAATACACCACAACCTCTCCCCTCTGTAAGAAAAAACTTTTCAGTATGAATATTTTTGAAAAGAACACTCATCAATACCTATAAAATGAATGGTTGAACTATACATATACGATAATTTAAAATGAAGTTACGGATTTTTTTCCGTTTAAAAAAAAAAAAAAGGGGGAAAAATGCTTTTTATGTGATATTATTTGTAAGGCACGCTATTTTTTTTCTGAAATTTAGTGTTATATTTTTTTTTAGATGAAATTCGTTTGCGCTCACCATAAAAATAATTTGCATTGTAGAAATTTGTACAGGATAATACAGAACAGAGTTTTGTGATGGTCACAGCATACAAGTTTTAAGCTGTTACTCTTAAGACTTCCATGCGTAGTCAGGATATAGATTATGCATTTCTTCTAGCACTTCTTGACCATTCATATGTCACCATTGTAAAACTAACAGAATACCTTGAAATCAGGGTTACCGTAATATATCATGGCTTTTTTCAACCAAAGAAATCAACATTGGGAGCTTTAATTTACAATGCTATGCAAGATGAATTAACACAGAGAAGAATTTTTATGTTGAAAACTCAGTTGTTTCTTAGCAATTAATGAAACTTTTCGATAAATCCTCATTGGATGTGGTCCGCTTCAGCCTAAGACTTCCTCATAAACAAATTATTGAAGATTAACAACTGTAATTTACACTCTGTACTCAAGAAACAATTAGTCTGTAGAATACATTCATACAGACATCACGATTATTTGTTTTTAATAATTGAAATATTTACGATGTCCGTACGAATGTTACTGAAAGAATAATGTTTAGTCCTTACTGATAAATAACAGAAGATTTAACTATACTATCATACACACACACACATAAACAATGATGAACTATGAAAAACGACAGTAAGGTATAATATTAAAACATAAATAGAGTTATTTAACAAGATACAAAATGTTAATTTAAGCTAAAATTTCAATAAATGCAGTATTATCTCAGTCATCAGGCGGATTTGGTTGTTTGATGGCTGGATTTAACATAGCTCTAGTACTGCGAAACGGGTAACTAGCAACGGTCTGGGACACACCCCTAATGAATGTTCGGAGACATGTCATCACAGTTTTGATCCTCTACGAAAGGTATATCTCCCCCGTTTCGGTGACCCCCCAGATTTATAATTTAGATGGGAACATGGAGGTCATTGCGCTTAAGACGAGTTTTACGTTCGCCAGCCACCATAAGAGTGCACGACGGTCTTTAGCCAGCTCGAGTATCGAATCTTGCAAACTAAATCCGCGCTCTACCGACTGGGCTACCGTGGCCCCATCAGCCGGTGAAAATACTGAAAATGTATTTTATTTTTATTTATTTATTTATTTTATGCTGAAATACATACATAAAAATCATGCAAAAATAAGTATATATATATATATTGGAATTTGCAGATTTTCTACCCCCTTGACAAAGATTGTACTGCATTTATTGAATTTGTGAATTAAATTAATGTTTTTTATTTCGTTTATTAACACTATCGCAACCGCTGACGTAGTTTCACGTCATTTGAAAGTCTGTAACTCCGCCAGTGTGCGTTTCTTTTGCAATTTGTATGTAATTTATTTCTTAAGAATATGCAATATTCTCATTTTTACAACCAATATGCTATGGATACAAATGCTTACATTAGAAAAAGTATAATTATAATGTATATCTATTTGTAATATGAATCTGAATATGGAAAATTTTATTCTGAAATATTGTATCTGGAGAGACTAACGCCCACACGCGGACCTTACTCTCAAAAAGACAAAAATATGCGGTCTCGATTAACTCTCTTCATGTTTCGTTTACACTTCACTGCCAGTTTTAGTAATTCCTCATTAGTTTAATTTAATTTATTATTTTATATAATGATTTAGTGCTGTTTATAACGCATATTGTATACAATTTATTTTAAATTTTGTTTACAATTTAAACGAATATATGTATACATAAGTACCAAATTTTTATTTTTATTCAGAGCATTGAAGCTCCGCCCTTATTTCGCAGCACGTTATTTACAGAAAATTTTCTACAATAGGTGACTACAATAAAATAAGAAAATATTTCATTTAAATTAAAAGTGGTATAAAATAAAGTCCGGGCTAAAAAAGCTCCGGAATAAAATAAAATATTGGTAATTATGTGTATAGTTAAACCCGTTTAAGAAATCCCCGCTCAAGAAGTTCATATTTTCAAATACAAATTTCTACAACACTAAAATCTCCCTTTTAACCCCTT
Source organism: Salticus scenicus (assembly GCA_963930645.1). Lineage (NCBI taxonomy): Eukaryota > Metazoa > Arthropoda > Arachnida > Araneae > Salticidae > Salticus > Salticus scenicus. Next base: position 117,337,019 of record OZ005655.1, read on the forward strand.
CAGGGGCGGAGGGATATGTTTTATACCACCTAATTTCATTTCCCAACTCCAAAAATTCATCCCAGAAATTATTTAGAAAATACTTACGTTTTTAACATATCAGAAAAGACCGGTTTTTTCAACCTGAAAATTAAAAATTTCTTTTAGTTTAATTTAGTTCATGAATTCCGGTGGCAGTATAATTTAAATAATCCGAATTGTCTTGCGCCTCAAAGGTTTAAGAAGTTTTTTCTCCCTTAACAAGTCTTCATATACTTCCAATTTTCCTTTCGAATTTTCGAATTTTTTTTTTTTGTCTGATTTATAAAAACATTTCTGAAGGTTAAAAAGAGGGTGGCGAGTCAAAGTTATTTAACAGAATATTTTTAATGAACATAAATTAACAGACAAATAATACTATGCTAAATAGATATAGAGTTCTTAAAAACATCAACAGGATAAGCGAGAAATATTACTAGAAGAGAAGTACTTAAATATTTAAGATAGTTGAACTGTTTTCAGTAACAGATTGCTTAAAAAAAAACCAACTATATATACTTTTTTTCTGTAAACGGAATATCATGGAATGATGAAAACAAATGTTTTGTCGTTAAACATTAAAATAAATAAATATATATACAGTCAGCAGCAAAAGTATTCGAGCACTAGCAATAATCACTGTCTAAAAAAAAAGTACACTTAATACGGCTTTGTTAAATAAATCCTTGTACAGTCATGTTTTAGTCAATCTAAGAATATTATTCGACAAGGATTTATTTAACAAAACAGTTTTAAGTGTACTTTCTTGATATCGGAATTATCGGCTAGTACTCGGATACTTTTGCTGCCGACTTTATAAAGTGAGTTACGTACAGTCGGTAACAAAAGTCTCCGAACACTAGCAAAAATTCCTATGTAAAAAAAAGTACACTTAATACAGTTTTGTTAAATAAATCCTTGTCGAATTCTGTTTTTAGACTGACTAAGAACAGGATTCGACTAGGATTTATTCAACAAAACTCTATTAAGTGTACTTTTTTTACATAGGAATTTTTATTAGTGTTCGGAGACTTTTGTTACCGACTGTATATTAATTTTAATTAATTAACGATTTTTTATGTGTTAAACTGAAATATTAAAATTCATTTATTTTTTAATAAAAAACTGTATGTATGTAATTAATAATGTTAAAACCACTTGAATAATTCTTGCTAACATTTATTATTATTATTGCTGTTAATGTTAGTCTTCCTGCCTCGGAAGTTTTCTCGTTTAAGAAGTTTTTTTTTCTTCCACTCCCTTAGAGAACGTCTTAAGCAGATTTCACTGTAAATATAATAGTTTATCTCTATTATTAAGAAAATCAAATATATTAAATTAATTTAAACTGATGTGTTCCTAATTGCCGAATCTTAAATGGGGCGTTCCTGGATTAAAGAAGATTTGGTGTGTACGCACGACTGCATGTATCGTAATAACGATCACAGAAATCATTTACCACTTGAAATGTGATGCAAATATTTATGATGCAGTACACGGAGCTGTACAATTTCGGTACATGGTATTCGTAGATCGTGTAAATGGTCACATATTTAAAACCATAATAAATACAACACCAAAGGACTGCACATTTTAAAGTTCATTTTAGAATAACTATGCTGCACGCAGCATAATAAAATAAATATATAATATTATAAGATGCATACACACAGAAAAATAAGTTGGTCACAGTGACCTGGCAAAATGCTCAACTGACAATACAGAATTGACTAACCAAAATCGCTGACTAGCCAAAAAGTGTACTTGCTGAACTAGTCTCCAAAACTGAAAAGTGTACTTGCTGAACTAGTCTTCAAAACTAAAAAGTGTACTTGCTGAACTAGTCACCAAATCTGAAAAGTGTACTTGTTGAACTAGTCTCTAAAACTAAAAAGTGTACTTGCTGAACTAGTCACCAAAACTGAAAAGTGTACTTGCTGAACTAGTCATCAAAACACTACTCCAGACTAGGAAGGTTAATATTATCAAACAAAGATGGCTAGTCCACAATCAAAACTATCTGACCAGTAAGATTAGTCATCAACCACTTTACCAGACAAGGCAAGTTAGTCATCAATTGCATTTATCAGACAAGGCAAGTTAGTCAGAATCTACACTTGATTCAGAAGGTTAGTCAGCAGCCACCAGGTATCTGACTAAGCAAGCGAGTCAGTTTTTAATGAATATTTGAAGAGGCAAGTTAATCAAGACTATTTGCCTGACTAGCATGTCTGATAACATATGAAGAGGGAAACTAGTCTTTATTTGACAAAGCTGTCTAATAATACTTGAAGAGGAAGATTAATCCAATATATATGTACAGTTGAACCTCGAAAATCCGGAATCGGCGGGACCGCGGTGATTCCGGATTTTAAAGATTTATTAAAAATTAATTTTTACGACATAATTACATAAAAAATGCAATTTTTACGCTAGTGAAAATAAACGACGATCGAATTAGAGAATTAAATTACAAAATAGAAATACAATAGATTTAATTTAGAATTAAAATATAAACACATTAAACTAAAAATGTTATAGACAATAAACTATTTATTTATTAAAAAATACTCAAATAAAACTATAAAAAACAAAGTAATTTGTGTTTTTTTTTTTTTTTTTTTTTTTTTTTTTTTTTTAACATTTCAGCAATTTAAAGCTGATTTTTTGCAATTTAAAGGTAATGTGATTTTTTTTTTTTAATTATTATTCCGTTTTTAACTTACCTATTTTCAAAAAATAAATTCTTTAATTAACAATCAAGTAGTATAAAAATATGTAAAATTATGACTATGTATTCAGTGTTCAATAAAAAAGATTTTTTGGATTCCACAAGAAATGTGGAAATAAGGTACATCAAAATCTTATTTTAAAAATAAAAAGTACAACCGGAAAAATGTCCGGATTTTAGAGATTTCCGGGTTTTCAAGATTCAACTGCATATATATATATATATGACTAACCTGTCTCATAATATTTGAGCCAGATTAATCTAAATTTTTATTAAAATCCCCCATATTTCATGATGAAGAGATTCCATGCTTGTTTGCAGGGGGCCTTTTAAAAAGCATTGTTATCAGACTTAACCTGATTAGTTTTGTAATTTTTAAAAGTTTCTTCCTTCCCCCACCTCCCTTCATGGTGTTCAACCTCAAAAAAGCATTTTAAAAACTTTTCTGAAAAACTACTTGTTCATTATTTGGAATAAAATAAATATAGCTGCCAACTTTTTCAATTTATTCTGCAATGTTTTTAACATTTACCCTTTTTTTTTTTTTTATTACTACATATTATTTCTATATTATTATTTTTTTTTAAGCATGCAATTACAATTAAATGTGAAGAAAATTACTCGTACAAAATAAATTTAAAAAGTTTGCAGCTATGAATAGTGGAAAATTAACAAACATATGGTACATCGGTAAAAGAACTCTACCCAAGTGAAGACTGCAATGGCTATATTTATCTAAAGGTATCTAAAGCTCAATTTAGTGTTAGTGAAAAAAATTTCCAAAGCTTAAATAAATGTTCTGAAATTATTGCACCCATGGTATGTTTTAACTGAAAATTTGGCTTATAAAAAAGCATAACTAGAATATGCAGTTGCAATCAGCCTGTCATATCCTGACAAGCTATCTTTCATCGAGATATGTGTGTCAAAAATAATACCAGAAACGGCTTCAAACAAACAAAGTAAATCTTTAATAATAATAGTTTAAAGCTTCACAATCGCTTTTTATAGTTTATATGGTAATTTAAATACTGGTATAGTAAATAGCCCATCTCTTCACAATTTCTTTGTAAACACTTAATAAGCAAATTTTAAATCAATGAAAATTTCAGTGGACCACTAAATGTATAAAGTATTTGTTTTTAGTCCAAAATTTTTTTTTCGTGTATTTAATATGCTGTGAAACACATTTTTTTTTTGTGTACACAAGTATTAAAATTGCTACGATTTCATTCTAAATACACAAATACTTTACAGCATGTTTTGTGAAGAACATCAGGATTTTTAGCTCAATAATTAAAATTGAGACTAGTAATAAAGTCAAAAATAGTCTTTGCTATTTTTTTTTTGTTCGTCAGCAATTTTAATACTTTTTGTTTTCTCAGAATTTGCATTTTTTGATGCTAATCACGAGACTGAATAGATAGAAATTATTAGCTTTGTTATATTTACAAAAAGTTTTACCCTATTGGCTTGTAAAATTTCTTTGCGGTGATAATCTTTATTCATAGGGCAATAAAAATACTGTTCTTTGTTAAATACTTCAAGTTGTTTCAATATTCCTTACAGAAACAATTTTCTGAATGTGCAACTTACTTAACTAAATTTTACTATATTTCACCCTAAAACAATGCAATCTTTGTTTCTTCCCCCTTATTTAATTATTATTTCTACTATTTAATTCATACATGATTGCAATTAGTTCTGCGCCAAGATAGAGTTGTAAAAAATAATTTATGCATATACGAAGAATTTTGCACATCTTGAAAAAAAAAAAAAAATATTTTGAACACAAAAGGCAGTTAAATAGCAAGCAGCACTATTTCAAGAAATATTTCAGAACTATTGTAGAAAGCTGTATGTGTTGCACCATTAGGTTCTTTATTATATTTGATGATTCCAGTTTAGTAGATTATTTGTACCATTAATGATTGATAATTTTAATCTTAAAATCTTAAGATGTGAAACTATAGTCCTCAGCTAATTTTTGGAGAATGTAAGTTACTGAATACTCAGACTTAATTTTAAGATGAAGAAATAAAAACGTTCAATATTTTATCCCTTCAAACATGATAGACTTAATTAATTTTTGTTGTTATTGTTACTTATGCCACTTGGAACTCCGAGCCCAGATACATTGTTTCCAAACTTTGCGACTTTTTAATTCAATAGTCACCAATAATTTTGAGAAGTGATATTTGATATACATAATAGACGATTCTTGAATTCGGTTCGTCTTTTATGTATATCAAATATCACTTTTCAAAATTTTTGGTGACTATTGAATAAAAAAGTCGCATAGTCTGGCAACACTGCCCGGGTATTGTAACAACAAGGATTTAAGGTAGCATAAAAACACTTTCTGTTTAGATCCTAGAACTGTAAAGAGATTAATAGTTTCGGGAAACAGCTTGCAGAACAGATTTTTAAAGAAATATGTTTAATGAAGTCACTCTATTTATATATTTATTTTCAGAGTTTATGCACAAAAAATAGAAGTTCATCAACAGGCTACTCTCTCTGTCTCACAATTTTTTTGTTTCTAATCTTCAGATTCCCAGAACTATCATTATCGAAATTTTTATAATCTGAGTTTTTTGATTCGAAAAATTCACAATTAAATTGGTACTCAGTTTTTAAAAAAATATTATTTAAAATTTTTATATTTCATTTTACAGCAGACTACTAAAAAAACTCATTAATTTTTTTACTTATTTAATTTTAATTTAAAAAAATTAATTTTTTAGAAAAAAACAGTACCAATTTAAAGGTTGTGAACTGTTAAAATGTGCAACCAAACTTAAAAAATACATTAAATAATGAGTAATTCTACCCATAAATTTCTCTAATAACATATCTTCTGGAAACGATAGGGATCGAGTCCTTTTAAGAATCAGTCTAATAGATTTTTCAGAAGTGATGCAATAAACACATTGAAAAAAATAAAAAATATATAAATTTTAATTAAATATATTTACATGTTGAAGTACTAATTCAAAAGTAGTAACTAAATCAGTACTTGTTCAAAACTATTTATTTTCTGAATTTAACAGGGCTGATTGCAGGGTTGGGCCCCAGTTTTTTTTTTTTTTTTTTTTTTTTTTTTTTTTTATAATAATAAAAACATTTGAAAATATCCACAATTTTGCCCACTTTGGTTTTTTTTTTAAATTTTTATACGAAAAAAAAAAAAAAAAAAAAAATATTAAGCAATTGAAACACATTTTTTTTTTCATTTATATATAACGAAACAATTTACATAAAAAATGAGTTTTATTTTGAGTTATAATTTTTACAAACAGAAGATTTACCATTATATTTACATTTAGATACTGCAAAAGTGCAACAACTAAAAAGTTTGGACTTGTGCACAATACAGATTTATCACAATAAAATGCAAAAATATATATTTTGTAAATAAAGACACAAAAATGTACAACTGTTAATTTACAATAAACTAATTAGTTAATTAGTGCATACAATGAAGGCAGGAAAAAGAAAAGAATCATCAACTTTTGCATGTTTGTTAAACATACATTTAAAAAAAAAAAAAAACAGAAATTTTAATGAAATAATTACATATTTCACACGCACACATTAAAACAAAAAAAAAAAAAAATTCAGGTAGAGTCAAAATATTGATTATTTTGGAAACTGACAGCAAAAATTATCCCTAACTTCAGCATTTATAATAAACGTAATTCCTTTTTTTTTCTTTTTAAGAGTAGTGAAATAAACCCAAAATCCCCCAATCAAAAAAATTTGCTACCAAAAGAGCAAGTTTTATTTTACACTATAATAATCTTTTATTTGTGGAACCAACTTTGAAAATACAGTATAGAATTCGTAATCCAGAATGCTCCCAAAACCAGAATGTAAAATACCAACTACCAAAATTTTTAATTATCATAAAATTTAAGAATAAAAGTTATACAATAGCAGCGGTCAGAATTATACTATATTTAATGCAACGGTGTTACTCTGAGGAAATATGGTGAGCACATAATTGTACAAATAATTACTGAAAATTTTGCAAATTTAGATTGGGAAATGAATTTTTATGGTATTTTTTAATAGTTATTAAACACTAATAACAGAAAAATATTTTGTAGAAGATGTTGTTGCAGAGGGCAACATTGTTTCCAGACATGTTAAAATTAATATTGCTGTCCCTGCATGTATGGCCCTTCATGACATTTTTAATATGCACTACTATCAAAAAACGGGCACCATTGCAGCATTCGAACTTCTATATGGTTTTCCAAACAGATTTTGCTGCAGGAAGAGACCATACAGAAAAATCATGCAGTTTTTAAATCAGGAGTGATTGTGTGCAGAATTTTTTGTCTATATATTTTCTGATATCAAGATTTTTTTCAGTTTATTTTTCAGTGACTGTTAAGAAAGAAATCTGTTATTTTGTTGAAATTTAAGTCCCCCCCCCCCTTAAATTTAGTAGTATTCTTTTATATTTACAAATATGTATAACCAAAATTTATTGGGAGGGGGGGGGGGAGGGGTTACAAACTATTTTAACTTCCCAAAGCTGATTATTTTGCTGAAAAATCAAAAATTACTGCTTTAATTCTTTTAATTTTTATTTTGCTGCAAATTCCCAAAATAACATAATTATTTTGCTGTTAATTGTAACAGAATTTTATACTACAATATAGGATCCATTATCCAGAAAGCTTGGGACCTGGGATATTCTGGATAAGGGGTTTTTCCATAATTCGGAACACTTTAATATATGTATAAAAATGGTAAAAAATAATTCCATAAATAGTAGTGATAAACATGAATAAACACTTTCATATAAACACTTTACCTATATATTTGTTCATTTAATAAATTATTTCTACAAAATAAAAAACATTCTTAATTAGAATTTTAAACTATAAATAATAGTAATAATAAATGAAAATAAATAAACATATATAAAGTTTAATTTTGGACCTGAGAATAAAATCCTTTCACTTGGATTTTGCAAACATTTCTATGATTTTTTTTTTTTTTTTCCCTCATGATTTTTTTTTTTTTTTTTTTTTTGCTCTGATACTAATTGTTTATAAATGTTTCAAAATTGTTATAACAATTGGGATTTCATGCATGTAACTTGGGTTGAAGAATAAAATTCATCTGCTATTGGCCACTTTAAGAAGTATGTGGTTCATCTGTGCATCCACTATAAATAACCATATGCGGTACCGCAACACCTTCTCTCTAGTAAAAAAGAAAAAACAAAGTATTAATAATTATGATAACTCATTTTTATGCCAATATTTATATATATATATATATATATCGGGGGTCGATCCAGGCAAAAATTAGGACCCTGCTGCCCCTTCACAAAATTCAAATCCATAAAATGGGCCCCTTCACAAAATTCAAATCCATAAAATGGGTCCCTTCACAAAATTCAAATCCAGAAAATGGGTTCCTTCACAAAATTTAGATTTATAAAAGTAATACTTTTGTAAAATTTTTTCCATGTTTACAGTATTATTTTTAATGAGTGTCTATACTTGTTTAATAAAATGCTACTAACTTGATATTAAACATTAGACAGAGTAACTGCTAAGATGAAAGGTTTCTAGCGACAATTCCCTTTTTTTTTTTTTTTTTTTTTTACAAAAACATTTTGGTTTTTCACAAAAATGGGCCCCAAAAATTAAAACCTGGATCAACTCCTGTATATAAAAACTTATCAGTTTTACAGCAGTGATATTGAGATATATGTACTGTGAATTCAAGTTAATACATTTTTGTTAACTTTTCCAACCCTCAAAATATGTAAACAATTCGTGATAAAAGTCTCCCCAAGTGCTAGCTTGTACCTTTTGGTGCGAAGCAAAAAGTTGACGAAATTTCTCTGGAGTTAATTTAAATCGCCTCAGCAACAATTCCTTAAGGGCCCCTCTTCACTCACCGCTGCCGGAAGCCGAAGCTAATGTTATTAATGGAAAATTTTTCTTTACAAATAACTTATTAACTAATACATATTTTAAAATTCTGTTTTCACATTCAGAAAATTTCCAGCTGTTAAATTGACGGACCTTTTTTAAAAAATTATTTTTTTAATTTTTTACATTTTATTTTGAAGCTGCAAAGTACGAATTTTCAATATGTGAATTTTTTTCATTTTGCAATTTCAAAATAAAATATGAAAAATTAAAAAATACATTTTTAAAAAAGATCTGTCAATTAAACAGTTGGGAATTTTCTGAATGTGAAAACAGAATTTAAAAATATGTATTAGTTAGTAAGTTATTTGTAAAGAATATTTCCCCATAGAATAACATTAGCTCGGGCTTCCGGTGACGGTAAGTGAAGAGGGCCGTTAACATATTTATATTTGTATACCTTATCTTCCGGTTCTCGCGCAATTAATTAATTTATTTCATAAGGTAAAAGTGCAAGAAGATGCGTAATCCACTCTTCTTCAGGTAAAGAAACACGACGGGCTTGTCTTTCGAAAAGAATTAAATAAAGATTTATATCTTCTTTCATGTAATACTTTTGCATGAAATTTCGGAATTCTTTACTTGGATTTCTCGTTTCGCTATCTTCAACCCTAGTTTGTCTATTTCTCAACCCTAGTTCGGTCTCGACTTCATTCTTTCAAGTTCAAATTGAATTGCTCCTTTTCTGTTCTTCAATTACTTCTTTCCTAGCATTCATAATTGTATTTAACCTTTCTTTACAAAATTTCTCATCGTAGTCTTTGCCTTTGAGAATAGCATTTTTAAAATAAATTATTCTGAAATCTGGCTGAGTCGCTATACCTAGGTCGTCAGCTAATATTTTTAAATCCTCTTTAATAGCCCTCGCTAAATATACCATTTTAAAATATTTTTTTGAGAAAAATTATTATTTAAACGAGAAAAAAATAATTTAAGTTACTATTATTAATTTTCTTTTAATATCTGTATTAAGCCAAATTATTAAAGGAAATTAATTATACCTTCCCTAAAATCGATATCAATAATATACACCGACTGCTTAAACGAAAAATTCTAAATAAATCAAATTACTAGAAAAATAAACTAAACTACCTCTGCGTAACATAATTGAGTATGAAAACACAAATAAATAAATGCGTTTAACTCTTAAACATAAAACAGCATTGATTTAAAAAAAAAAAAAAAAAAAGTATTTTAAAATATATCTCATACACACGCATATAGATTCATAATAATCAGTTTATATATATATTTTAAACGAGAACAATATTTAATTTATGCTTCGCATACCTTAGTAAATCTTTACTGAAAAAGAAAATATTATATCTATAACAGAATGATTAAAAATGTGTTAGGAATAGGAAATTATTTTAATCATCAAAAGCAAAAAAAAAAATAATAATAATCTGGTGTGTCACTCGCACGACTTTCGCTTACCCTGAAATTTAATACTATAAATACAGGTTGCAGAATAAAAGGTAAGATAACGAGAACTGTTATGTAAACCTGTGTTAAACAATTTATATTAGGCTTCTGAAAAGTTTTATATAATTAGTTCTGTGTGAGGGGGGCTACCGTCCCCCTCAACCCCCCCGTTTCATTAATGCACCTACATTTATATAGAATTTAATTCGGTTATTAAAAAATAATTCTGTTTTTAAAAATAATTTATTAAAATTATTATTTAAAAAATATATATTTTATGATAATGCAGACGATTTCCATATTAGAGAAGTAGTATAACACCAAATATAAAAAAAAAAAAAAAGTCCATTTTATTCTCAATAAAAAAAAAAAAAAAAAATTTTTTTTTTTTCGTTAAAAGTAAAAAAAAAAAAATCGATAACTTTGTTTTAAATTATCGCAGATCGATGGTTCAACCATTCGTTTTAAAGGTATTGCTATTGGCGAGCTCTTTTGAAAGATACCCATCATGAAAATTCACTCCCCTCGATGGGGGGGGGGGGTAGGCTCTTACATACACAATTTTTTTTTCCCAGTTAACTGTCTCTATTACAAAAAATATATATTCGTTTCATTTGGTTTAGTGCAGTCTATAGACGTTAAACTCACTTGCAATTTCCCCCATAGAGACGTAATGTATTAGAATTCTCTTGATTGTCCCTGTACACGAACCAGTTGCTTGATCTTAACGAAAAGCCTACTGTAGCATCCCTATATAATACACATTTAGAATACCAAGTTTGAACTTTCTGCCATAATTTGTTTTAGATATGCTGATAACAGACAGACACACACACAGACCATTTGCTAAAAACATGACATTCGTGTTCAGGGGACCTCAAAACAATATGTGTGATACATATATGATATAAACAATATACTATAGATATAAACAATATGTGTGTAAATATAACAAAATCTCGTGTTCGAAAATTTGACCCAAAAATAATACTTTCTCTTCCTTATGGGTAAGAGAAAGTAAAAATCGGCAATGCAATCGATAAAAAATAAAGAACAAATAAATACATGTCTCTCTCTCAAGAAAATTTCACCAAACAGATTTCAAGACAGAAAAATAAATAAATAAATAAATGCTTTACTGTAAAGTAATAAGTTGTAAAGTAATAAGTATATATTTAAGATAAACAAGAATAAAATTTAGGATATGATAACAGAAATAATCATTCTCTTCTTTTTTCCCTTACTCGTAGCAGTACACTCAGGCGATCGTCAGATTAATTATTTGGGAGAACACAGAAACATATACAAAATAAACGTCAGTTACTTTAAATCGAAAGTATTTTTTGCTATTTTAAGGAAACATAATTTCTGTTATTAAAATAATACTTTTCCAAGGATATGTTTTAAATTATAATTAATAAGGATAAATAATCTTATACTCTTTTAAAATGAAAGTATATTTGAATAGAATTAATTATTAAGAACAAAATTACTCATTTAATACTAGAATAAATATTCCATAAGAAATTTCAACTCCTAAAAACAATTCAAAATTTTTAGAAAACACTTGATTCTATATAAAATATTCAATAATTTTTAAAAAAAGAACAATTTTTTTTATTTTTTCCGAAGGTCAAGTGTATGTGCACTTAAAAAATAAATGAACGACGATAATTTAGTTCAAAGATTTAACCTCAGAAAACAAGTATATTTACTTTAAAACATTCAGATAAAAATTCTTAAATATTCTAAACTTGAGCAGGGACGTATCCAGAGGGGGGGCTCTGGGGGCTCGAGCCCCCCCCGAAATTTTCTGAGATTACTTTTTTCATGTTCTACTGACCAGAAAAAAAAATGAATTTTTTCTCCGCAATATCTTTTTTGTGTTGTTAATTTGTTTGCTTGTGAAACCTTATTTATCAGCAATTTTCTGTCTTGTAAAGTCCAAATTACCGAAATGCATATTAGCTTTTTGTAAAAAATACTAAAAAGAGAACTTTATGGTACTTATTGTTGAACACTGTAATGTGTCTCCTTTCTTTTAACACTTCTCTTGCCAGAAATAGCGTTTTAATTCCTTGTGAGACAAAAGATTCGTCATTAACAATGATCACAGTTGCATACGGAACTTCTGGTTTTGTCAGTTATGCACGTAGTATACCTTCCTTCCTTCATTCCCTTCTAAGGCTCCCTGAGTTCGACAAACATCTGAAGAGATCTAAGACGGTCGTAAAACAAAAGTGGGTGTGAGCTGCGATGCAAGTAGAATAAGTGGCTGTGGTATCTACTGCTCTGACAGGCCTTAAAAAACCAACACGTTATGTAAACTTCTTTGTTACGATTGTCACAAAGCAGACATATCTGTGTCTGACGTAAAACGCGATGATGGGCCATCGTTTCACTGTTCACTTTCCAAACGATAACCAATAATGACGTGCAGCCACAGTTGAAGATACGCTGTGTCACATGAGACACCTGGTTGATACACATCCTGGGTACATATAGAAATGCTAGATAGTTCGATACGTACGCCATGCCAGAATATTTTCAGCAACTACAATGCGTATAACCATGGCCCCAGGGTCTGTAGAAAACACGATAAACAGTAAGCCATATAAGAAGACCTCAATGTTTTCGCTAAACATAGACATGTAATATGCCTAGGTTTAGTGGACGCTAGCAGACTGTCCTCATGTTTCCGATAATAGTATGATCTAAAGCAAGCAATATTATCTAACTAGAAAACCACATGTATATATTATTTTCTTCTACATACAAAACAAGAGAAAAAAGTATTAGATTCGGAAACTTTTAGACCAGTTTTCAATGTATTTACATGTTTTTAGATGCATTGAGCACCATAAGACAATTTTTGGAAACTTAGATATAATTTTTTTAATTATATTTTTGGGTATATCGCCTAGCAGATAGCGTAGCTGCACTAGATTTCCCTTTTTACGGAAAAGATATATCTCGGCTGTATTAAAAAGAAGCTATATCTAAAAAAAAACCCGAAAAGTATTTGAAACATGGTTGTGCATGGCACATAAATCATGCGCCGTACCACTGAATTACGACGTCAGCCAGTTTTTGGTATGTCAAATTTGAATGGACTTAACATTGCACTAAAGCTAGACAGATAGCATAGCAACGGTCTAGAATTCATTTCTAGGGTAATCCGGAATCGTACCATCACAATTTAAACCTCCACGGAGAAGACGTTTCCCCAATTTCAGTATACCTGAGCTATTATCTTTACAAAACATGGAGGACACAACGGATTTTACGTGCAACTAATACCATTAATCTACATGACAATAGTTGGATGGCTCCAATATCGATCACTCAATCCTTCAATTACGAGCTCGACTTCTTATTAACCGGACTACCATATTAATATTTGGTGATTTTCTCCGTTTGTCAGTGGTTTACAACATCACGGATTAAAGAACTCTCTAGCAGAGACTTATACATTTTAAAGGACTAGTTCCATCAGTTTTAGACCCAAGGCACTTTTTAGAATTATTATTTTCTTTAAATCTTTTCTTGCCATTTACGATTTTAGAAACATTAATGCCATTGTTTACCGACATGCGGCGTTGTAACTGATCTTATTTATAGCGCATAACCATTTTACTATGCCTAGATACGAAGCTTAAGGTAATAACTTATATTTTTACTAAAGTTAAGGTGATTGGGGGGGGGGGGGGTACAAACTTTAGCGCACACGCTCTAGTGAAAGTTGGGCCCCCTCCGAAATTTTTTTCTGGATACGCCCTTGAACTTGAGAATATATTATAGTTAAGTTTTATCAGAAATATGACAAAGACAAAATAAATAAACACAATATTTATTAGTTTATAATTTTCCTTATCCTACTATTAAAAACAATAAATAACTTACTTATACAGATACCGAAGAAATTAAAAAGAAATGTTCTTGAAAGTGTTCTAAACACAGCTCAGAACCAGGGTGGCTCCTAAATCAAGTCAGAATCCGAGAGATTCTATTAAAGATGCTGAGCAAGGACGATTTCCACAGCGGGAGAACACATTCGCTTTTCAAGCATGGCTGGTAAAACAAAAATAATAAAATCGAAATTGGCCGACCAGTTCATCGTGGCCAGATCCCCCAAATTATCTATGCGACGGTGGCGTCTAGGGATATGAATGATAAACGAGCCATTATTTTCGAAGACTGACATACATTTATTTAAACAATCACGAACGCACACACATATTAAATTTACATTTTACATTTTAAACAATAGCAATGATGCGACGCCAACACGCTTCGAACGAACAGCAAACACAAGGTTCTGCAAACAGAACTCTTTAGCAAAGCAAGCAACTTATTGGTCACGAGCATGGTCACGAGTCACATGACCCTTTTTCCTTTTACATCGTTGCCATTCACTCAGAAGAAATGTAATAAAACACATTTACATGAATATTCTAATAGATAAATATCCTACATATATATATATATATATATATATATATATATATGTAAACAAGTATGTTGTGGCTACCATAAGACTTTCTTCTTTGTTTTCTAATACAAATTCATTCACTACAAATAATTTATTAAAACTATTATTTATTAAAATTATCTACCATAATGAATACAGGCGATTTTCATCTAAAACTGACACAAAATATACAAAGACAGTTTTATTCTCTATAAATATTATGTTATAAAATGAGTTTTCATAATGGCTATCTCAACTATCAAGTTTTGTACAATTATACACCATAGAAGTCGAGATACAACTTTCCCGTTCTCGGGGAAAATGGCAGTATAGCAGCGCCACCTATTGGCCGATATGCATCCAAATTGAATCAGCATAATGTTTCATAACTGTCTTTTCACGTATCAAATTTTGTTTTATTATACCCAATAGAACCGGAGATATCCCTTTCACTTAAACTGTGAAAATTTCTGTATAGCAGCGCCACATGTTCAGTTATTGGCACCAAAAGTGGACAGACAAGTTATGTCAAGGTACATCCATATATAAATTTATGTGCAAATTTGTGCAGTAATTCCTGGGATATACAGCCTTCCTTTAAATTGTAGAAATCGCTGTATATCAACGCCATCTGTGGAGCGATGGACACCAAAAGTCGATAAGCACTAATTTTGGTCAAAGTGCATTTACATATACATTTATATGCAATTATGGACGGTAGTTCCAGATATACAGTTGCCACAAAATTTTCGTCACACACACACAGAGACAGACTGATATTTTCTAAAAATAATCAAATCTAGTTCTGGAGCTCTCAAAATGTGTAAATCTATCAAAAACCGAAAGTCGAAAATTTTTACGAATCGAATACTTTCTTCTATTGAATATAGAAGAAAGTTAAAGAAAAAAAGAAAAGTAAATTGTGAATTTTTTTTATTTTCTAGAACGTAAATGCGAAGTTGTACAGTATTTCTTTCATTTATATATTTAAAAATAGTCGAGAAAGATTTAGAATTTTCTAATTTTCGTACAGTTTGTACAAAAGATACGAATTAGTTTCGTTAAAGAAAAGAAAACGGATCCAGATATAAATACGGATCAATTTTTCTGGTGGATATCCGCGGATACGGATACGAATATATACGGAGCTCCGATACACAGTATGTTTAAATCTTTTATATAGTTATAAATATGCCTACAACTTTATGTTTATAATTATAAGAAATATTTTGAAAGATGTTCTCAAGTCGATCAGACTTGTTGAAAACTAAACCCGAGCGCGACCAGCAAGACAGATAATTTTGTCAACCCGACCCGACGGGTAAAATCGTGTTACCCGACCCGAACCTCATATCTTGAAACCCAATTTCAGTTTCAGACGAGCAACTGACTGGAAAATTCTGTTTACATTCCCAAGCGGGACAGTTACGTTATCAAAGCTACCGGAGTGGCTTGAGGGGGGGGGGGGGATGTCATACAACTACGGGGAGGAGTGGTTAGAAGGTTCTAGATTGAAATTACTACTTTGGAACTGTATAATGTAATAAATAACAGTTCGCTTCATGCGATAATAAAATAAGTTTAAGAACTGAGAACAAGTTAATAAATTTGGAATTAGTGAAACATTTAGAAAATTAATTAATTAAAAATTAATTAGGGAGCTGTCGGTGGATTAGTGGGAGATAGAATCATTTAAGTGTGTAAAATGAGGCTTTAATTTTAAGGGAGCTTTTAATTATATTACATATATATGAGTAATTAAAAAACATATAATATATATAATCATATTAATTTTACTTCTAAAATAATTTGTTGAAAAGCATAATGCGATGTAAAAATTACGAAGTGAAAACTTCTTTAGGTGCAATTTACACATTAATTTATTCAGAGTGATTCCTTTTGGTCCTATGTTAAAATAAGCTTACTCGTTTTATAAAGTCGTGCATATTAATGCAACAAAACACGTAAATTGATTTTATTCTAAGCTAAGTAAACAAATCTCTATTGCAAAGTTCAGATGAAGGTCTTCCAAATCCAGAAAAATGATTTTAAAGGATGAAGTCATATTAAATTGACTAGAGTGGATGGGGTAGGGTTTTACGGTTATTCCTCATTAAAAGTTATATTAAACTGATGTGTAGAACTGGATGTTCATATTCAGGAACGAAAAATAATTCCTATACATTGTAGTCTATGTATAGAATTTCTAAGAGTACATTATTAACCTCATTTGTTTATTTGAATTAAAGATAATAAAATTAACATATGCTTTTGAGTTGCACAAAAGCTTGTCTTCTGTATAAAATTGGAGGATTTCATTAGTGTTTTGTGTTCAGGGTTACTCGAAGAATTCAGATGCATTACAGGTTACGAATGATAAGCTTGAAAATGCATATTTAATTGTATTACGTCATTTTTATTTATTTATATATATTATTATTTTTTTTTTAGTGCTTTGTACAGTATATATACAATATACAGGACCACGTGCAAGGCTTAGTTAGAAGAAGTCAAATCCATTATTTTCTGTTGGATATAATCGATAGGGATATTTTTTTAAATATATGCATTACTAAACAAATGTACACTTCAGTTATCTCAAAAATAAGCACTTATTTATCTATTTATTTTAAATTTGTGAGTGCTGGAAAGACCCTAAAGTAATTCTAAGAACAGAAACAAAAATCAAATTCGAACTACACCGAAACTAAACCTTGACCAACACTTCTTTCCCAGTGAAACAAAGAATTCACTGGTTTAAACATTCTTCTTTTCATCATTATCACATGCATTTATCTCCCATACATGTTCGTGAAAGCTCAGAGACCAGTGGTATGTTGATGTTGGGTATTTAGGCCGATTGACTTTTCGAGGATCCTAGGCCTATTGATTGGGTAATCGAACCGGGGTCTTAGGCCTGATGGGAGTACCCTCCGTGAGGGGGGGGGGGGGGGTCATTCTAAGCGGTCTTAACCCGTATTTACGCGAGTTTCTGAGAAAGCCACAGAAAACTTCGAACGGCTAAGTCGATAAGCACGACATAGGATTGAATCCGGCACTCCCCTTCTATCAACTTTGAGCGCAGAACCGCTCGGCCATTGGTGTGTGTGTGGAGGGGAGGGGGTCTTGGGGTCTAATAAAAAAACAAAACGTGTACCATTGTTTCCAAAAAATTAGATGTTTCTAAATCTATGTTCGTATGTCCCTAACATGATGAAGCTGACGAAAATAGTCTCAAAAGCCCCACAGTTAGCAATACTTTAAAGATTATACAATAAAATTTTTCTAAGAGGTCCATACACCGTGGTACATGAAATTAGCCTTTTACGGAGGTGGCCTTTTAATAGAGGTTATTCAGAAAATTTAACTCTGAGAACAAAGTGATATTCAAATTTACATAATCTGTCTATATATGTAATGTAAAAAGAAGCATAGAAAGAGCTTTTACTAATTAATTATCAAATTAATTAAAGTTTAATAAAAAATAACTATGTACAAATATTTACATTAATGACCACATAGGTCCAAAAAACATATTATAAATCCACTTAGGATTCTATATCATCAAAGAATCTATTTTCTATAATAATAAAGAGAAAGGTTTGTCTGTCTGTCTGTTCTTCTATACGTTCAGCCCCTGCCCCTATTGAACGCAGAAGTACAAGAATTGACATACGGATGCTCTGGAGCCTTTCCGAGGTCCTCTTCAAAACAGAATTTAAAAATTTTAATTAGTTCTGGAGATATTAATTAAAATGTCGACTCATGTCTAATCAGAAAGCGATCTCAATGACTGAGAATTCACCGCGATTGCATAAAAATAGATATATTAACGGAGTTAAAAGCAGAAAAAGTGTAAAATAAATTAGAAATATTAGTCTAATCGTTACGAATTTGGTACCAAATGAAAGGGACAATTTTTCTGAATCTAAGAGTGCAAGCGGCTTATCTGTACAACAATTAGATTTTTTTAAAAATTAACTAAAGTGTGAATTTTTTGTGGCAACATCATTTCAAATGCCAGACTATTGTCTGAGATGAAAAAAGGAAATGATTGTAACCGATTAAGATGTCACGTGTTTTATAGTGGGGGGGGGGGGAATTGCAATTTTCAATTTTTTTCAAATTTTCATTCACGTTACATTTGAGTTAATATTCGGCCTAGACAGCATACTATAAAGCTACTATTCAATTTTCATGAAATTATGTGAATAAACAAAAAAATTACATTTTTATTGGGAATTATATTTATCACGACTCATGTGACCAAAATACAATGTAAGATTAAGTTTTGTTTAATATTTTGCAGTATTTTAAATTGAGATATGCCGTTGAAATTTCGTAATATTTGGTTTTAACGGCCGATAATCCGATTGTGAATATTTTTGAAAGTGTAGAATTATTAGGAAAGGCATGAGGGGGAGGGGGGCAGAAAAAAAAAAAAGAGTTACAGCGTTTGAAATTGGTATTATTAGGTTTTAAGGCAAGATAAATCAATTGCGGATATTTTCAAGTGTAAAATTATTAGAAGGGACGGAAAGGGGGGGGGGAGGGGCAAAAATGTATAAAGGGAACGGTTGTTTCGGAGAAAACGAGGGAAAACACAGAACGCTTTTATTCTTTTATATTTTGCAGAGTTTCGAATTCTGATATCCCGTTCACATTTCATACTATGGATTTTTAACAGTATTTAGTCCGGAATTACGCAAGTTTCGGAGAAAACCACGAAAAAGTCAGACATAAATCGTTTTATAATAGTGTTTATATCATTTTTGTATCTCAGCTTCTAATTAGCATAATTTCAAAAGTAATATGTCATTTTAAAACTTATTTAAATTGAATTTCAAGAGTAGACGCCACAAATCTCTGTCGTCTTCCATTAACCGACTACCGTAGGTAATGGAATTCGAGATTTCACGTGATTTACATGTTTTAAGGTGTCCTGATTAGGTTTTCTTTTCTATCTCAACTAATAATTAAAATAACTTTATAAGTAATATATTATTTAAAAGCTTTGTTGATTTGGAATTGAACAGTAGATTACAGAAATTTCTACCGCCAGATGGCGCTGTAATATTTTAAAATTTCAATATTTCGAATTCTAATTATGATTAAATTATTTTTAATACATCATTCGAAAGATATTTTAAAGTACTTTTATATTATCGAAAGTGGAATTCGAGTTTTCACCCGATTTACACGTTTCGAGGTATTCTGTTCAGATTTTCTTTTGTATCTCAGCTACTAATTAAAATAATTTCATAAGTAATACACCATTTGAAAGCTTTGTTGATTTGGAATCGAACAGAAGATTACAGAAATTTCTACCGCCTGATGGCCCTGTAATATTTTAAAATTTCAATATTTAAATTCGAATTCTGATTAAATTGTTTTTAATTCATCATTCGAAAGATATTTTAAAGTTCTTTAATATTATCGAAAGGGGAATTCGAGATTTCACTTGATTTACACGTTTTAAGGTGTCTTGATTAGGTTTTCTTTTGCATCTCAGCTAATTGAGTTAGACTTTTCAAAATCGGTATATGTAGGTTAATTAGGAGGGGATGGAAGGGCGGGGAAGGAATAGGCGCGCGCAGCGCTCACGGGACTGCGGTGCCGAAGGCAGTGGGGACCCGGTCCAACTTTTTATCCGATGAAAAATGATTTAAATTTTTTTTTTTTCTTAAGAATAACAGTTTGATTTCAGAAGGAATATGAGCGTGCAGCGCACGTATATCTTCACACGTGTGCGCATGGGTCTGCTCTGGCGAAGGCAGTGGGGACCCAATGCGAACTTTTACCCGATGATTAAAGATCTTTCTAAAATTCCTTTTCTTAAGAATGAAAGTTTGTGAGTAATAACGTGGAATTTTGTGAAATCATAAGGATGGTGAAGGAATACGCACGCACAGCGCACGGATCTTCGCTGCCAAAAGCAGTGGGGACCCAGTGTGAGTTTTCATCCGATCACAAATGATTTTTTTTTCTTTTTCCTTTTTTTAAGAGTAATATTAATGAGTAATAATATTCAATTTTGAGAATTCTTTCATTAGAGTGGTTCATTTAAAAATACTGACCCACTAGCGGGCGAATGCAGAGGGGACCCGGTGTAAGTTTTTACCCGATCAGAAATGATTTTTTTTTTTTTTTTTTTTTTTTTTTTTTTTTTCAAGAATAAAAGTTCATGAGTAATAACATGGAATTTTGAGAAATCATAAGGGTGGTGAAGGAATACACGCGCGCAGCACATAATTAAAAAAAAAAAAAAAGAATAGTTCTCTGAGTCATCCTGGCGACAGATGTCCGTCTACTACATGATGCAATCTCTTTCGATGTTTCGAATGCACTTGAGTATAGATTTTTTTTTCTCTTTTTTTTTTCTTCTACATATTAGTTTTAAAATATTTTAATGTTAGTTTCCTTGAACTTTGTGTGATTTTTAAAAAGATTTTTTTTTTTTTTTTTAAATACATTGGAACAAATTTTGCTGCTTAGTGTCATTTCTCAGTGGAAAGATATTTCTATTTAAGTTTACGTGCAGGGAATACAGATTTCAGTCTTTTTAATTTTAGTTGGGGTAAAAAATTAAATGTCTGTTTTCAAAAAAAAAAAAAAAAAAAAAAGAAAAGAAAAAAAAAATACCTCTTTTTCTATCTGTTATTAAAAATTGCCGTGCTCCTTTGCTATCGTTTCATGTCATACTTAGAAAATTATTTATTAGATTTAAAAATACAAAAACTGGGATTAGTATGGCACAAAGTTCTTATAAAAAATATGCGTTTCCCAAATAACTTTAAGCGCAATTTTCTTTTTCAGAATTAATGAAACTGACACTATACCGCGAAATTCGATGGGTTTATTTTTCGATTTCGGTTGACTAACTCAAGTTGTCAGGAGACAAAAAATAAATAAACAAATAAAAAAAAAAGATTAAAGAAAAAAAAATAATAATGCTGAGCTTTTGGACTAGCCAAACAAATTTTTCTTAGTCAATTGACAAAATAGGAATAATTTATTTTTATTCTCTCATCTGACTAACCGGTCCAATTTGAGGAAAATGAAAACTGTACCTGGGAAATTAGTCATCTGACAAGTTTTAGAGCCAAAACGGATCAACAGACGAAACACATTAAAGATACATGGTAAAATAAAACGATTTTTGTGTCTCATGACTAAATGGGATTGTCAGGTAGTGTTTTGATTGTTTAAAATGTTGCGTAATTTTGTGCAAATTTGTCAATATACTAGGAAAACGTGTACTATGACAAAGATAACACGTTTCTTGACAAGTTTCGATTTTTCATTTTTCTGTGTGTAGTTTCTCAGCAGAATTTTTTTTTTTCATTGAATTAACAATTAATTTATGAGTCGTTACACAAACAATTTCAGATACATTATGTCGTATTATTCATTATAACTATGAATGTGTATTTTCAGCACTGTTGTGCACATACTGAATCAAAGAAAAAAGGGAAATATATTAAGAAGAAGAAAATACATGTGAAAATTCGAAATTTTGCGTCTGTGTGCACCACAACAATTTACTCATGCGAATTATACAATTAACTTGAAGTTGGCGGAATATATAGGAATATATATTAGTTGCATAACATCGACTGTGTAGTTTTATCTGTGTATATTGTTAGTTCCTGTACACTGCGGTACAAAAGAACTGGAATACATAACCGTCTACTAGCGATATTTCACTTAAGAGCCTTTTAACATTCTATATAATAATTCTGATACGTTATTATGCATGAAAACAACTGGATGTGTACTTTTTGTAATATCATACCCATATTTAAAAAATAAAGTTCATTTTGAGTTCGGATTTAAGGTCGTGTGATATTCTCTCCCTTTCCCCATCAGGTTGCCAGATTTGGCCTTTTTTTTTTTTTTATTCAATAGTCACCAATAATTTTTATTTGAAACGTTTGACTAATTACTTCGAAGATTGATAGTCTATTATGTATATCAAATATCACTTCTCAAAATTATTAGTGACTATTGAATAAAAAAATGCTCCCCATAGTGTTATTTCTCTCATTAAGTGAGTTATATATGTGTGTGTGTGCAAGTATATTCATAATATTAACTTCTACTTAATGAATAATACTAATGTATTATTTGATTTTGAAAAATATTTTTTTTCTGTCCATATAATTTGTAGATATTTTTATTACCGATGTCAAAATGCTGTGCTAGAATGTTTTTTTGCTTATATCTAGATTCAAATGTTTTTTCTATAATAAGGCAGGAAAGCTTCTAAAATTGTAATAAAAATTTCCTTGCCAAATAGTATATTTTTAAAAGTTAATGAATGATAGAATTTTGAAATTTTGAAAATGCCATCAAAATTAACTTAATGCCATTTTGAATTTTGGCACATATACATTATATTCAATAATTCTTGAAATGTCTTGTACATAAACTTAACTTTTGAACAAGGACTTCTATTACAAATTGATTGAGAAAATATCAGTTTATTTTGTTCGTATTTTTGTGTATAAAATTCGTTATAATCAACTTAATTTAGATTTCAAATTTACTTCTTTATTGTTTAATAACACCTTAATCTAAGTTTCAACATGAAAAATAATAAAAAAGTTTTTTTTTCAATATATTCAATCACTTTTATAATGTTTTTGTATTAGTATTTTTTAAATATTTTATTTAAAAGTATTTTTAACCAGAAAGCATACATTTCTGGAAATATTCTATATCCTCCAATTTTTATATCTGTATTTCATATTTTATTTAGATGTCTTCTTCTGTTCTCCCAGAGGTACTTTTATCCATCAGAAACAAGATTTTTGGCGCATTAGGTAATTTATGTGAATAGGCTCACATTTTCTGGTCATTATAAAAAAAACTTGCGTCGTTATTTGTGTAACATAATGAAGAAGATTTCAAATTTTTATCTCGTGTTTATGAATGTAAGCTAGGATGAATATTTTGTATACAAAACTTTACATCAAAATATGCAGAACGAAAACATTATGTATATTCTTTCTGAAATAGCCTCTTATGACCTTTTGCTTCTAATAAGATTCTATATAAGAACATAAACAATACTGTTACTTAATGTCATACAAAAGAAAGTTCTGCGTTTAGCCCACATTTATTTTTTTTTTCTTTTATAAAAATATATTCTTGAAATAGGATATATATAGAAATAATTCGGCTCCAAGTTATTTCTATATATATCAGTCCAAATAAAAATAATTTTCGACTGATTTCAGAAAAGTTATCATACAATGTTATATAAGAAATTACAAATCGAGGAAAAGAGCTCTTTTGCACAAATGCTGGAATATATTAAAGCATAATCAGATAAATGCACTTTTCTTAATATGAAAATTTTGGTGAAGCATCTTATACCTATTTGTAAAATAACTGGAAGTGCTAAGCACAGCATTTTATATCATGATCATACGCATAACTTATCAAAAATTTAACTCTCTGCTATATTTTATGTAAATTAACAGATTTAAAAGAAATATTCCAAATATCTTATGTCTATAGACTATAATTAAATAGAAATCTTTTATATAACCCTGTAAAAGAATCATGAGTTCTTCACACATGAAAATTTACATAATTGGCAGAAAAATTTTATGAAACATCTATAAGGTTTGGGCTTGAACTAAAGTAACATTTAGACCAATTGGTTCATTCACCCATATGCACTTATATATATGTTACCGCTAAAGTGCAGAAATCAGTTAATCTGCGGATTAGCTAGGTAATCTGCACATTAACTAGGGTGATCCGTTAAAGTGAGGAAAATTGTTTTATTTCTCAAATTATCTAGGTAATCTGCGAATTACCTAGATAATCTGCACATTACCTACTAGGCACTAGTTAAAGTGAAAATAAGATATCTGGTGTTGTAATTTTACAGCACGCTGTGTTGTATTTGTTTTTTCATTCGGAAAAAAAATAGTTTTCTTTTCTTTTTTATTTATTTCTTTACTTATTTTAATCTGTATGTGTTTTAATTTTTATATCTTTTAAAGTTATATTTGTTTTATTTTTTATTTATTTCATCTTTTTTATTCTGTCAATATAAGTTTGAGGATGTTATGCATTTTTAATATGAAATATAATAGCTTTAATAGCTTTCAATAAATTCTATTTTATAAATGAATGTTAGAATTGTAATGCAGTAACGATTTCTTTTCAAAATAAAAATATTCAACAATTTAAAAAAAAAAAAAAAAAAAAGTTTTATTAACAACTTATATTGCTATTACTATTTAAATACTAGAAGTATTAAATTGCATAAAATATTACTAGAAATATTAAATTAGACAAATCAGAAGCATTATTTAAGAAGTACTTCAAATAATTAAAACTGCTTTAACTTTTTTTAGAATGCATGGAAATTAAAGTGACAGTTTTCAATGCTTTATTAAACTATATTTTGCAGCATACATATATCTGCACAAGTTTAGCAAATATATTAATTTTACAAAAAAAAAAAAAAAAAAAAAAAAAAAAAACTTTATTAACACTTTTTATGTGATAAACTACAACGAAATTATCTGAAAAAGCGAAGAAAAACAAAAACAAAAATAAATTAAATTAAATTAAATTAAAATAAATAAAAATATAATCATGATATATAAAATATGTGCAGGAAACTTGAAACTGAAAGAAAAGAAAAATGTAATGAAATGCTAAAAAATGTACAAAAATTTCATATTAAGTATTTATTAAATGCCATAATATTTTTCAAAGTTAATAATTAATATACCTTATTTTTTTCAGTAAGTAATAGTAATTTAAATCAATTTTAAAATAAATTAGTTTTAAAAAGTTATGGTTTAATAGTTTTAGTTCGGAAGGAAATAATTACTGTAATGTAAATCTAATATTCATAATTCAAAATGGAGTTTCACGAGAGAAAGCTTTTAATTAAGATTACATTTCATTAATAAAATGCAGACCCTTATCAAACTTACATCGACAGAATTATAAAAGATATAAATAAAATTAAAATTAAAACAATTATAACTTACTTGTTACTTTAAATTTTGTATTAGTCATAATAATAAACCTAATCATGGCGTCCATCCTCCACATTTTGCGTTTGTCGTTTGTCGATTTATCATCATAGCGTAGCGGAAGTGCGGAAGGGAAGGGGTAAAAGTTTTAGTTATGTTTGAAAGTCATTCGCATATCTGTATCACATGGCTGTTTGACGTCATAGTGAATGTAAAAAAAACTAAGGCTCGAAACAAACACTTGACCTTTAACGATACTGAAACCGTTAATCTGCAGATTACCTAGTTAAAATGCGGAAAACTCTTTATTCCGCACTTTAACGGGCCATTTTAGTTAATCTGCAGATTTGCTAGTTAATCTGCAGATTTGCAAGGTAATCTGCGGATTTCGCGTTTTAACGGTAACATATATATATATATATATATATATATATATATATGTATGTATGTATATGTATAAGCGTAACTAGAGACATTATCTGCAGGAAGTTAAGATGGCTTGTTGGGTGATGAGACAGACTTATTAGTTTGTTTCAACGATCAGAAACAAAAATTTACTTACAACCAGAGTACTCAACTTTTATAATTTATTCATGAGCATTTTTAGCCCCGCTTCTTTTTCATACCGGAAATTTTGAAAAATGATTTTCTTCTTATTTAATCTTTGTCACATATTAAAAAGAAATAATCTACAAAATTTCTGGTGCGAAAAGAGGGCGGGGCTAAAAATGCTCGTGAATAAATTATAAAAAATAGGAACTCTGCTTACAACAGAACCTATGTTATTCGAAAATCTTTTAACCAAAATCCATTTATAAAGCCTTTAAAATTATATATATTAATTTCCTTGAATGCAAAATTTGCGAATATTTCTTGCGCGGAACAAACAAAACTTTGTTTCATATCTTTGTAAAATATGTAAAAGGTACTTAATTTCAAAAATAAAATTCACGTAATTTATTTTTGTCCTGTTTTCTATTGTTTTATTTTTACTAAGCACTTATTACCATAAAAGAAATAGCTCATATGTTTTTCCTGACTTTTAAAGCATTCTCGATTATCCGAAAATTTCGATTTTCTGAAAGATGATCGTTCCCAATAACTTCGGTTAATCGAAGTTCTACTGTAATTTCAAAGAATCTACGTGGGAGAACGTCGAGAACGTATAGCTCCCCTTGACCACACCTTTATATATATCAGTACAAAAAACCCTTAACGGCTTAAAAGTTTGTGACGCCGCTACTTTATGACTATACGAATTTGAAATATGAGTCTTAAAAATAATGATATTAAATTTTAAGTGACGCTTTGCAATTAGTTAAAATATACATAGATTTTCTTATTTGATCATTCACTTTTATATTTTATTTATATTTATAATGCAAACGTAATATTTTTAACTTGAAGATCAGACAGATAAAATATACTCACTGATGCTTTTTCATTCGCATTTCAAATTCAAAATAACAGTTTTAAAAGGAATGATATAAAAATTCCAGTGGCACCTCGGTGTTATTTTAAAAGATTTGTTTTTAGATTCCAATAAAATTACTTTGTTTTGTCTAATAAAGTATATTTACACATTTAAACAGTGCTTTTAATTTTCAAATATACTGTCAAATAATTATACTTTCACTGAGTTAGCATTATAAATTAAAATTATTTATTTCAATAAATAGATTTATCTTTTGCATCACGCTATCCAAAACATAGTATCATAGTGTCCAACTAAGTGAAAATTTGCTCAAAGAGGTAGTGTGACATAAAGAAAACATTTACACAAATTTTACTTGCAGTTTTGGATAGCGTGACGCAAAAGATAAATCAATTTATTGAAATAAATAATTTTAATTTATAATGTGAACGCGCTCAGTGAAAGTATAATTATTTGACAGTATATTTGAAAATTAAAAGCACTGTTTAAATGTGTAAATATACTTTATTAGACAAAACAAAGTAATTTTATTGGAATCTAAAAACAAATCTTTTAAAATAACACCGAGGTGCCACTGGAATTTTTATATCATTCCTTTTAAAACTGTTATTTTGAATTTGAAATGCGAATGAAAAAGCATCAGTGAGTATATTTTATATATCTGTCTGATCTTCAAGTTAAAAATATTACGTTTGCATTATAAATATAAATAAAATATAAAAGTGAATGATCAAATAAGAAAATCTATGTATATTTTAACTAATTGCAAAGCGTCACTTAAAATTTAATATCATTATTTTTAAGACTCATATTTCAAATTCGTATAGTCATAAAGTAGCGGCGTCACAAACTTTTAAGCCGTTAAGGGTTTTTTGTACTGATATCATTACTTTTTAGTGGTTATTGATAAAAAAATTAAAACAAGTCCTTCTCGCTCCTAGGAAGGGTAAACTAATTTATCTTTTCTTATGAAGTTGTCACTATTTTTTTCAAAATGGCAGCTACAATTTATTAATGGACTTAGTGGATTTATAAATGAAGGCTATGTGTACATGGAGTTTTAAGCAAATCGGTTCATAAAACCTTTCTAATGTAAATTTGAAATTTTCAGTGTGCTGGCACAGGGAAACAAGAGGGTGGATGAAGTTGGCAAATGAACATATCAAATACATTTCTGAGATAAATCTACACTACAAATTTAGTGTGAATTAATTCAGTATTTCAAACGTTATCATATTGACAAATTTTCAAGTAGCCTGCCACTTAGAAACAAAATGGAGAAGCTTCGCACTAGGAAAAAATATTGACTGGGATTCTCAAACTCTTAAAAAAAAAAAGAAAAATAAGTGAAAATTTTCAAATTTAAGTTAGAATTACGTAATTTACATTTTGCAAGTTTCTTTTTAGAGAATTACAAATTAAACAGTTAAAGAAAAAATCAAGTAAATGTTAAAAATGGAATTTTATATATTTTCTTTCCCCTTTTGAGGCTAAGTATACTGCTCCAATATTCACAATTTAAATTTTCATCAAAAGTGCAGGTAAAAATTACTTCGTATATATTTTCATATAAAACGTTTGGGGAAAAAATAGACAAAATATAAATTAAGCTTTATATTTCTATAATTTTAAAAATAAGATAAAATCACCAGGAGAAAATTTTTATGGAAAATATAAGTAAAGCTTAAAAAAAATGAAATTTTTGCATAAAAATACTATTTCATAAATATATGTACAGCTACAATAAACAAAAAACCCTCCTTTAATTTTAAATAATTATTTCTACATGTTTCGAAGCAATTAAAAGTTTTTTATTTATTTATTTCTTTTTTTTTTAAGAAAAATAAATTAAATGTAGTGGCGCCATCTAGTAGTTTATATTAAAAATCATATACATACAGATTTAACTTTTTTTTTTTTTTACCGAAAAAGTTTAGAAACACGTAGAAATAGTTATTTAAAATTAAAGGAGGATTTTTTGTTTATTGCAATTGTAAATATATTTATGAAATAGAATTTTTCATGCACAAATTAATTAATTAAAAAAAGAAAAGAAAAGAAAGAATAATTTTTTTGAAATAAATTATTATGGGTTTCAAAGTAAAGATGTTATTTACTTATTTTGACGTGTTTTTTAATAATTGCTATTTGACACATTTTTCATGAATTTTAATAAAATTCGTGAAAAATGAATTTTACTAAAACACTGTTTAAACACTGTTTATTAAAAACACTGCTTTTTCTAATAAACAGTGTAAGCACTGTTTCATCCCGTAGTCATTATTGCTTTGAATAATAATAAAAAATTTTTGATTATGTTAATATTTAAAATATGTATTATTTTAAAGTCTGAAACATAAATAAATGAATAAACTCTAACTGTATTTTCAAAAGAGATTTTTAATTTTTAAAAAGAAAAATATATATATACATGTATTTACGAAATAGTATGTTTGAAATAAAAACGATAGATGGCGCCAAAACTCTATTTGCTGTTTTTTTTTTTTTTTTTTTTTTTTTTGCATTCCCGGCGCGTAAGGATACATGAATAGGAATTGCAAATCATTGAGTTATTATAAAATCGATGTTCAGGAATGATTAAAAATTTTTTAGCTTTAAAAAATTGTAAATTCATCATTATTATGATAAAATGGAATATCTAAAATTACAAAATACTTCCTTATTTAAAATATCATCTAAATATTTGTTTGACTAAATATGAAATTTTGAAATCAAAAATATTTTTTTCATAATAGAAGAGAAAATATATTTAAGTGAATTTGACTTAGTATACATACAATAAATATTTTAAACATGTAATAAAGTACTTTTGCGTTAAAAAAAAATTCTAAATAATTCGTTGGCTGCATTCAAGTCGGTCAACAAACCAACCCGCATACCTCACAAGTAAGAACCGGATAACAGCGTTTTCACCCGAAGAAACATATGTAATTGGCGGAGTAATATAGTTCCATATTTAAAGCGATTTATATAAAAAACAAGAGTTTTCCTGAAAAAAACGAAAACGTTACTAGATTCAGAAAAATCCTATTAACAACATATATTAATTATATGAAAATCCTTCGAGCCGTTTTAGAGATATTTTTCAGAATTTCAGTCCATTACACCAACCTTTTTCCCTTTTTGGCTTTAAATTGAGATTCAGATCTCAAAACATACTGCGTGTAGAAATGTAAAATTTTCAGGATAGATTAAGACCGAAGATAAAAGACTATTCTGAAAAGATCAGAACAAAATATGGCATATTTGCAGAGATATTAAGTGTCGGCTTTTACAAATCTCTTTGATGTCAAACTAGCCGTATATATGAGTTCGCAGCGTCCCGTTTGTCCCTCCGCTTGCGTCACTCAAAAAACTGCCGTTTTTCATGATATGAACATGTACAAATATGTAGATATATTATCATAAAAGTAATAAAATATAATTCAGGACAAGTAACAATGAATAGATAAAATAGTATCTCACGATAAAATTTTCGAAGAGTTGTTTCCATATATTGTTATTGTATATGTTTACAAAAGAAATAAAATAAAACGAAATTTAAAAATAAATAAATAAATAAATAAATACAAATATTATAGCCAGAAAACCTAATATATTTAAAATAGGCAGAATAGTGAGCAGAGTGTAATGATGAAAGCGAAAAAGCATTAAAAAAGAAGTAAAAAGTTTTCTGAGGAAGGCAGAAGAAAAATAGTTTTTTTTTTTTTTTTTTTTTTTTTTTTTTTTTTTTGTGTATGCACTAATGATGGTACGCTAAAGGCTACCGAAACAGCTCTCTGCTATTTTATAATTTTCTTTGGCGTTCAAGAAGTCGTTAAGACGTCACTTGCAGTGCCACAATTAATACTTTTTTGACTGTCATGATGCTTCAAAATGTGAAAATAACAGTTTTAAAAGTGACAATAAATGTTATAATAGACCACAATTATTTATTGCACACAATTTCAAGCATTATGACTGTAGTACGTACCGATTTTTTTAGGACTGAGGGCCTATTAGTCTCAATCTGGGATTTTTGTGTTGTCGTTTTCGATAGTTGGACATTTGTCGAAATCATTTTTCGATAATTGGAAATTTATCGAAATCTAAAATTTATCGAAAATATAATTGAATAATTTGAAAGCGGTGTTATAATTGGGAAGAAAAAAAAACTAATAGTCCTCCGTCCTAAACTAAATTCTGCTTTTGCCAGAATTTCATCAAAATCATTTTTTTTTAAGAAAAAGAAAAGAAAATTTATACAGTATCGTTACAAACGATATCGAAAAAAAAATTTTTTTTTTAATAATTTTGAATTAGGAAATAAAAATTGCGCGCCCGATAATATGAAATAAAAATAAGTAAAAAAAAAAAAAAAAAAAAAAAAAAATGAATTTAATGATTTAATTTTTATGTAAAACACGATCGCGTGCTATTTTAAAAGGTAGGTGTAAAATTTAAAGTTTAATTTTTTTTTTTTTTTTTTTTTTTTTTTGGCAACAATTCTAAATTAAAATAAATAATTTAATGAAAGTTCAGGAGTTAGAATTTCTAATTTTATTTAATTGTTATTTCACTGTATTTTGATAAATTATGTTACTAGACACTTTTTCTGAATCCCTGCTTTGTTCTAAAAGCAATACAAACTGATTTTGTAAGTGCTAGCTTTTTAACTTGCGGTCATCTCGACTGGATGAGTAACGTGGCCGCCTAAGGATAAATGCGCAGTTTAAACAGCCAAAAAATATTATATCTTTCTAAAAACCAGATCACTAATATTTTGTTAACATTTAATCATTTTGACATCTCACTTATTAAAATATTTTTTTGATTTTCGCTCTAAAATAAATATTTTTTTTTTTTTTAATTACAATCTTTGAAATATCAATCTGCTAACAAGAGATATATAAATCAGTAAAATTGCTGTTGAAACCAAACCAAGCTTAAATTAAAGAGCATGGTCGAACTCAGGTAAAAAGAAAAAAAAAACTGTAGGTATACTGCAGGTATTTCGGAGTTTCAATAAACATTGCAGGTATTTTAAAGATTTCCACAGGTATTTTGAAGAAAAATAAAAATTGTGGGTTTCCTTCTAGAGATATTCAGCTTTTTTAAAAATTTCACGCAAGTTTACTTCAGAAAGTCCGAAATACTCACAGATTTCCTGCAGGAAAGTTCGAAATACCCTCAGGTTTCCGCCTATAAAGGTATTTTGCTGATTCTTTTACCTGGGATAAAAACATAAGGTAGAATACAAATTTTCTGCAACAACCCCCATGGGGACGAGATATGACCTTCTAATAGTTTTAGTCATGTCTATTAAAACCAACAAAACGCCGTAGTAAGAACGGGTGGTTCAGCGGTAGCGTGCTTAACTTGTGATACGGAGATCGAGTCCCCTAAAGGGCATTTTGTATTTTATTTTTTTTATTTCAACGAAATATACATATATATATATATATATATATATATATATATATATATATTACGTTATTAATTAAATTAAATTGTTACTTTAAAAGAAAATAATCTGGTGTGTCACTCACACTACTTTCTCTTACTTTGAAATTTAATACTATAAATACAGGTTGGAGATTAATGGGTAAAATAACAAGTTCTGTTATGTAAAGCTATGTTAAAACAATTCAAATTAGGCTTCGGAAGAGTTTTATGTGATAATTAATATTGTGTGAGGGGGGCTACCATCCCATCAACCCCCCCCCCCCCCCCGCCGTTTCATTACTGCACTGACATTTATATAGAATTTAAATCTATTATTAAAATTCAAAGTTCACTTAAAATTATTCAGACAATTTTCACACGCAACATTTCTTGAAACTGATCAATCTTCATTAAACTTTTCCAGCAACAAACTTATATTAACTTCAAACTACAACATTTGGATCTCCTAAAATTATTCGTTTTTAAGTTACTCTAAGAGACACGGACAAAGATCAAACGTTAAAAAACTTGACTTCAGCAATCATGAAGTCTCAAAACGTGTAAATGTACAAAGCCACGAATATTTAGCTTAAAAACATACATTATTTATCATATCTCTATGAGGTGTTCGTTTCAATTCCTGAAGAGTTTTCCTAGAAATGGTAAAATATTAAAGCACATCCACTAACAACAAAAAAGAATGTAATCGCTTAAATATTTGCAGCCTTGTATATCTTTTGAAGATTATGTACAGACCACATGGTACTCTTAAATATAATACTATAGTAATAATACACGGCCCAGAATAAAATATACTTCCACCAATTTTCAACTATTGTCGCACTATAATCTAGTTCTTTTGTATAGCCCTGTAAACGAACAGTGAATGATTTTCCTACCATATTCTACATGAGACATGTTTTATAAATAGAAAAAAATGTATATTCGTTTCATTCGGTTTAGTGTAGTCTATAGATGCTAAACTCTACTTACCTGCAAATTCCCCCATAAACGTAATGTATTTGAATTCTCTTAGGTGTCCCTGTACACGAACCACTTGCTTGATCTCAACGAAAAGTTTAGTGTAATATCCCTATATCATACACATTTAGAATTCCAAATTTGGACTTTCTGTTTTAATTTGTTTTTTAGATATGCTGATAAAAGACACACACACACAACTGCTAAAAACATGATTTTTGGATTCAGGGGACCTCAAAACATGTTAACAAAAAATCCCTTTCAAAAATTTGACCTGAACAAATACTTTCTCTACTTTATGGGTAAGAGAAAGTAATATTAATTATATTAAAAAAGGGATATTTTTTTCAGAGTGGACAATTTAATAAATATTTAATTTTTAACCAATTTATTTATTTATTTATTAAATTAAAAGAAATTAATAATTTAACGGAAAATACTTTTATATTATATTTAGATAAAATTTTAGAATTTTAATGATTTGTGCTAGTGTTTCATGTAAATTTTTAAGTACTATTTTTTATCGACGTCATTAATAGCAAGACTTAATCGTCTACTCTCAATTGTATTACTATTCATGCAATTTTTTGCATGAAAAATCCTGAATAAACAACTGCTGTTTCTAAACTATTCTACGTCGCGTTTAACTATTATTTCAAATATTTCATTAAACAACAGTCAAATTTGGTAGTGTCGGAAGAACTGACAATAAAAGTGAGTACAATGACAAATTTTCTCAAAATGATTTCACTAATTTATGATTAGTTTACATCTCAAAAAATCCAAATCTGGGTAAATATGAATTTTAAAAATCTAGTAATCTCGACGAAAAGCCAAATATTTAACAAAATGTTAGTGAGGAACATTATTTGAGAGGGAACAAAATTGTAATTCAAATAAGTGTGGTTAACCTTTTTATATTTCTTGTTCTCATTGTGAAAAATACTTATGGTTTCATGATTTTTCTACTTTTAATCATAAATGTTATAAATTACAAACTATATTCGTAGCTTTAAACATGATTTTTTTTATATAAATAAATAAATAAATAAAAATATATATTTCTTAAATCCATGGTCAATACTTTATTAATTGGAATACTAAAAAAAAAAAAAAAAATAAGAAAAGAAAGAAAGAAAGATCTTCTTCATTTTATAAATATTTTCTCTCAAATTAATATTTTTATTTAATTAAAAATTTAAAATAATTAATTGAAACAAAAAAGTTAAATTACGCACTTGTTAATAACGCCCTTGTGTTGTGGTGACTCGATCTGAGGACCTCCATATCACAAGTTAAGCATGCTATCACTGCACCGCCCGTTCTTACATTACTGCGTATTTTGTTGGTTTTTATAAAAATAACTAAAACTAGTAAGGAGTCATATCTTCCCCCCATAGGTGTTGTTACAGCAAATTTGCACTCTGACCTGTATTTTTGATAATGCTCTTTAATTTAAGCTTGGTTTGGTTTCAATAACAATTTTACTGATTCATACTTCCCTCGTAAATTTCGATTCGATCCACATCTTACTTACAGGGACAGTGTAATCGATACATTTACAATTTAGTGCTGGATGCTGAATTAAAAAAAAAAAATGCAAAATTTGGTAATACTGTACAGTGAAAGAGTGTTTTGAATAAACGAAGTTTGATTACGCACATACGCACACACACATGCACCAACGCACACAAACACGCACACACACAGTAAAATCATGCATTGGCGAAAGAATATGATCACATTTTACCATATTTTTAAGGAAGTTATAGCCATTCTGCGAAAAAACTCTAAAATTCTGTAGAAAACAAATATCGATCAAAGTTTCATTTTGTTTATTTTTTTCCCTTTTAAACTTCATGAAATATCTGTAAAAACAGCATTTGATTATATTAAATTTTCTCTTTCTTTTTTTTTTTTTTTTTTTGCGTATACTTTTGAATCAAATATACATACGATACTACATATCTTCATTTTATCATAGATTTTTATTCAATTCACCTCTTTCTCAATTTTAGAAAACTTTTAACCGTATTCTCGATGCTGTTCGAATACTTTTTCTGGTAGTCA
The DNA here is from genome assembly GCA_963930645.1 of Salticus scenicus. Taxonomy (NCBI): domain Eukaryota; kingdom Metazoa; phylum Arthropoda; class Arachnida; order Araneae; family Salticidae; genus Salticus; species Salticus scenicus. The sequence goes on from OZ005655.1 coordinate 117,372,567, forward strand.
CTTCTGAAATACTTAGAGAAAACTTTTGAATATTTTTACAAGAAGAAGCCATTTCGATTTGAAGAATTGAATACGTGAACATTTCTCGAAAACGATATTGAAATAAATTCCATATTCTCTTTTATAACACAGTATAACTCATTTTAATATATAGTGACGGATATTTCAAATACTGGAATAAAAAAAAAAAAAAAAAAACTAAAATTTCCACACATAAAGTTTATAAAAAAAAATACATGTTACAATTAATATATCAATCCAATTTTAAATACTGTATTTCCAGGGTCTGGATTAAGACTGGGGAAATCTCTCACCAATATTTTTTAACAAATATTTTTGTCTCGTAATAAACAGAAATTCCTCGTTAAAACAAGGAGACATTTTAAAAATAACTGGTGTCTGACTAACGATGTATTAATTCGATAATTTACAATATTCATTTAATATAAAAATAATTTCCTAATCAATACATGGAATTTTTATGATTAATAAGTGAAAAATAACTGTCAAAATATTCTGGTGGCAGTGTGCTCTGGCCTCAGTCAGGCTCTGTGTATGTTTACATAATCTGCGGTATGAGTTTATACATATATACATATCAATTAAATTTAATATTACATTTAACATAGTAAAAAGGTTCATATATAAATATCAAAGGTTCATATATTAGGTTCATATATTAGATTTATATATACATATAAATCTAATTTTCCTGACTTTTCCGATCAAACCTCTGTAAGAACTTGTTAATTAGTTATTATATTTTTTATTCCCATCGGTTTTCTCAAATTAAAAATTTACATAGTTTTAAAGATGGGGGTCCATAAGAGGGATTTTCGGAGGAATTTCTTGAGGAATTTCAAGTTCCTATTTTATTATGTGAATGGTTTATTATAAATAACTTTTGGACTATTAACTATTGGACTACTGGACTATTATAAATAAAAAATAATTCGAATTATTTCAAAAAGTTCAGTATAAGATTTGTGAAGACACTTTATTAGACCTGCTAAACTATGTTAGTTTATCCGTAATGGTATTAGGAACCGCCTTTTTTTCACACCAGAATAGTTGTAGAGCAATATTCAGCAATATGTTCTCATGATTAAACAAGAAGACTATTGCTCTACAACTATTCTGGTGTGAAAAAAAGGCGGGACTTAATACCATTACGGATAAACTGGCATAGTTAGCAGGTCTACCCTTTATAGACAGAACACGAAGTATCCGCCTTATTTTTTTTTTTTTTTTTTTTTTTTTTTAGAATACATTCAAAGATAAATCTCGGTATTCTAAATCTATATTATACAGTGATGTTACGTTAAAGTGTCCGTTGACGTCAAGCAAATAGTTCGTGTACAGGGACATCCAAGAGAATTTAAATACATTACGTTTGTAGGGAAAATTTCTGGTCTGTTTCCGTAGGCGGCCCTAAATGAAATAGAATAAACATACTTGCCAACCATCTCATTAATAACCGTACAATTTGTAACGCCCCCTGAAAAAACGCCTCTTTTCTCACACCACTATATTTTTAGATTTATTCTTTCCAAATGTTGTTACGATTAAATAAGACTAAAATTACTCTAAACATTTATTGGTGTGAAAAAAAAGGCGGGTACTAAAAATTGTACGGTTCATAATGAGATGGTTGGCAAGTATGAATAAACATTTTTTTTTATATGTATAAAAGCATGTTTTGTGTTGAATGTGCTGTGTAAATCATTCATCATTCGTTTACAATGCTTCCTAAAATTTTTGGATATATTAGGACTATACTTCATAATTGCCTGATGTATACTTCATTTTGTGTTATGCGTGTTTCATATAAGACAAAATTTTAGTACACAATGTGATGGGCATACAGATTATAGACAATATACAGGGCTGCCTAAAATTAAGCTAAAATGTTTTCTTTTTTCTATTAAATGCAATTGATGAAAGTGTTTTGCTACATTTAATATGTCGACAAACACTGCTCAGGTAAGAAAATTCACTTTTCGTAGCCATACTGTTTACAAAATATATTTTAAAATTTTTTTCCAACTCTATCTTTATATATATATATATAACATCAAATTTGGAGGTACACTGAATACGAAAGTTACATTTTTTAGTGGTTGATCTGTATTATATCTGTTAAGACCTAAAAACAAATAAACAGTAGAAAATTCAAATTTGGTGTTTTGAAGTTCGTATTAGGTTGCCACTTGAAAAATTTGATCAAGATTGGCAAGTTTGTAGGCAAATTAACAGCCCTATATTTTATTTACTTCAATATAGGCATTATAATTGAACGGGGATTGAGGGGGGGGGGGGGTAGTAATCGCTCTTCAAACAGAATTATATGTCATATAAAACTGCTCCTAAACCTATTTTGGATTATTTTCAAAGAAGATTGAACTTACCTCATTGGTTTTACGAATTAATCTGCTTTCTATCTTTATAGCATTTACAGTGGGTAATCATACCGTGTGTTTCTAAATGGAGATCGGAGTTTTAATGCTATGTAGTATTTATTACGTAAAACTTAAAATCATAATTAATACAGTAAATAAAAGAGAAACTCAAACAATTGTACATACAAGCATACAAGTGTTCAATGTGAGCACCTTTCGTGACATGGCACACATCAAATTGATAGCCCAGTTCTCCCCAACCATTGTTTAGTGTTTGTGGTGTAATTGTTGCAACAGCTGCCATGTGATTTCTACATGTGGGAGTTCATAAAGGATCGTGTGTATGTGCCTCCACTACCAGCTGATCTACCCGACCTAAGAAACAGGAATGAGGCAGCTGTTGCAACAATTACACCAGAACGTTTTAGGAAGTACTGAGCTATCGACTTGATGTGTGCCGTGTCATGAAAGGTGCTCACATTGAACACTTGTAAGCTTGTACGTGTAATTGTTTGAGTGTCTCTTTCATTTCATGTATTAATTAAGGTTTTAAGTTTTACGAACAAAATACTACAAAGTGTTAAAACTCCGATACCTTTTTAGAAACACACTGTATTATCAGATCACGTTAATAGAATTTTTTTTTTTTAATCATCTAAAAAAATACAAAACGAAATGGTCTGAAACTTTATATATGCAAATAACATTCAAAAACTCCTATTTTCTACTATTGATTTAGTTCAGAGCAGAGATAAGAGAGTTCCGCTTTTTCTGCCACAAGTGCAGAAATTTGAATCGTAATTTTACACTTAGTTTCGAATACTTGATTGGTTAGAAATTTTTGTAGGAAAATACAGTGGCAAAAAAAAAAAAAAAAAGAGGATCTCTTTTATCCCTGGTTCAGAGTGCAATTACGGAACCAACCAAAAATTGAAGAAGAACCTAAATACTTTGGATCACCATGCATCACAAAAGCTACCGATGACGTGTAACCTTAATACACTGTTGCACATACTATGTGCAATATTTGTATGTTTTGGTGCGGGAATTGCGCAATTATTTAGACAAATATATATATATACAGTCGGTAACAAAAGTCTTCGAACACTAGCAAAAATTCCTATATAAAAAAAGTACACTTAATACAGTTTTGTTAAATAAATCCTTGTCGAATCTTGTTCTTAGTCAGCCTAAAAACAGGATTCGACACGGATTTATTTAACAAAACTGAATTAAGTGTACCTTTTTACATAGGAATTTTTGCTAGTGTTTGGAGACTTTTGTTACCGACTGTATATATATATATATAATTTTTTATTTTTTTTTCAAAAACTACTTTTTTTTGACAAATTTTTTGCTTAAAACTAGAACGGACATCCGTAAAATTTTACAAAACATGCTGAAAAATTGACAAAACGTTAGAGAAGCAATATTCTGAAACACAAAATTCACATGTGTAATATTCGTTGAGATATGAATATTTTTAGTAAATGTTATTTTACTTTGTGTACGCGAATGTTAAAAAAAAAATTATTGCATAAACTGAGGCTAAAATACTGAGCAACTTTTGTCAAAAGTACATTTGAAAAGAATAAAAATTAAGCAAATTGTCGGCAAACGAACGACCTAAATTTCAGGAACTTCCCAGAGTTGATATTTCATAAGGGGTTTTACACATTCCGCGTATTTAAATTGAAGGTCCAATTATTGCAATCACGTTGCAAAAATTCTTTTTTGTGAAAAACCCCTTATGAACTCACAAATCGTAGTAAATAAATAAATATATTTTAAAGTTGCAAGTCTATAAGAGGTTTTTCACAAAAAAGAATTTTTTCAATATGGTTAAAGTAAATGGATCTTTAGATTAAATACGCAGCATGTGAAAAACACCTTATGAGATTTCAACTCTAAAAAATACCTAAAATTTAGCTCGTTCTTTTGCCGACAATTCAATTAATTTTTAATCTAGTCAAATGAGATCTTGATAAAAGTTGCTCAATATATCTAGCTTTCAGACTATGTAATATTTTTTTTTACTATCTTTCGCGCATGCTCAGTAAAATAATATTTACTTCACTTTCAGAAATAATATACTCAGTTTTAACGATTCAGACATCCTCGGGCTTAATTTCGTTGTTTTTGACAACCATTTCGTCAAGCGATCACGTGATTTTTGAGGAAACGTGAACTCTCAAATATTTCACGAAACTGTTTACTCATAATAGCATGTGCTAGCTTTCATCACCGCCATATTGGTTTTTTCCTGTCTTGTTTCGACTTTACGTAACAATGACTTTTATTTGCCGGCCTGGTGGTTCGGTCGGTACCTTCTGGATTCCGAGGTCTCGGTTTCGAATCCCGGTGCGGGCATGGATGTTTGTGAGGTCCTAGGTCTACAAAATATTGTGTGCGGTTGTTTCTGGGAATTTCTGTAAAAATATGGATCAATTGAGACGTAAGTCATTGTAACTATAGGTCTCAAATCTGTCAAATAAATGTCCAAATGACTTTTATTTGTTTGCTGTGTTTTATTTATATTTTCATTAAATATAATTAGGATTTAATGTCTAAAGCAATGAACTTGCAGGTAATTTTATAATTTTTAACCGACTTCAAAAAAAGAAGGAAGGTTCTCAATTCAAACCGTATGTTTTTTTTATGTTTGTTAGCTCATAACTTCTGAACGGATGCTCCGATTTTGATACGTTTTGTTTTGTTGAAAAGATCTTGGTCTACAATAGGTCCCATTGTAATATCTTTACGATCTAAAGAAAATACAGGGTGCCCCAAAAAATCAGTCCCAACTCTTTTAACTGCTAAACGGCTGCAGCTATAGTGATAAAAATGGTATGTAAGTATAGCAAAGTGACCATGCTGTACAAGGTTAAACCGCTTACAGCGCCACCTGGTGGAAAATAGCGGAGTTAGTGTTCCTATCTCGAAAACGGTGCTAAAGAAAAAAGTGAATTAGAAAGTTGAAGAGTATCATCGATAGTAGAAAAAGATAGTTTAGACATTCATGCTAGCGTTCCTATCTCGGAAACGGTTCAAGACAGGGGGAAAAAGTGAATTATAAAATTGCAGAGCATCATCGATTTAGTACGAAAAGATAGTTTAGACACTGATGCTAAAAATACAATGCTAAAAACGTGCATTTTTTTGTTCGCAATTTCTTACACTATACATACTTCAGCTACATTGCTCACTTGTAGCGTAGCTGGGGAGACATACGCTATATAGTTCAAAATACGGTTACCTGATACATTTTGTTTTGTTGTAGAGATCTTGGTCTGAAGTAGGTCCCATTATAACTTCTTTACAATCTAAAGAAAATAAAGCGCCATCTGGTGAAAAACAGCGGAATTAGCGCTCCTATCTCAAAAACGGTTCAAGATGGGAGAAAAGTTAATTACGAAGTTGCAGAGCATCTTCGACTTACTACGAAAAGACAGTTTTTAGACATTATCGCTAAAAATAGAACGCTTAAAACGTGCAGTTGTTTGTTCGCTATTTCCTACATTATGCACACTTGAACTACGTTGCACACTTTGCAGCGTAGCGGATGACACGTATACTCTGTCGTTCAAAGTACTGTTACTGTAAGCGGTCACATCGATTAGCGCAAAGTCGTTTTCAGCCAACTTCAGAAAGGAGGGTGTTCTTAATTCAAGCTATGTGTTGTTGGTGGTGTTTGTAAGCTTATAACTTCGTAAGAGATGCTCTAATTAACCCACTTCAAAAAGTAAGAGGTTCTCAATTCAAAGCATATGTTTTTTGTTTTTGTTTTTGTTTGTTAGCTCATAACTTCTGAACAGATGATCCGATTTTGATACTTTTTGTTTTATTGTAAAGGTCTTGGTCTGAAATAAATCCCATTGTAAGATCTTTGCGATCACAAAAAAATACAGGGTGCCCAAAAAAGTCACTTAAGTGGACATGTGCTACGCGATTCAACCGCCTAAAGTGCAACCTGGTGGAATAGAGTGGAGTTAGCGATCCTATCTCGGAAACGTTTCAAGACAGGGGTAAAAAGTGAATTATAAAATTTAAGAGCATCATTGATGTAGTACGCAAAGATAGTTTAGACATAATTGCTAAAAAGAGAATGCTTAAAACGTGCATTTGTTTGTTCACAATTTCCTATTTTGTGCACACTTGAACGACATTGCATATGTTGTAGCGTAGCGGGTGACATTTATGCAATGTAAAATTCAATGTATGGTTATTGTCACATCGATTAACACATAGACGTTTTAAACCGATTTCATAAAGGAAGAGGTTCTCAATGCAAACCATGTTTCTCGTTGTTGCTGTTGAAATTTGTTAGCTTATAACTTCGTAAGAGATGATTTAATTTTAATACTTTTTTGTTGTCGTAATGATATTGGCCTGAAATAGGTTTCATTATGATTTCATTAAGATATAAACAAATTACAGGATACTCACAAAAGTCTGTTCTCACTCTAACTGCTGAACGCATGCAGCTACACTGGTAAAAGCAGTATGTAAATATCGATGTTGAAAATTCTATCCGTCAGCTGCAATGCATATTTTGCTCTTTGTTTGAACTTTACGCTGCGCAATTTCCAGCGCAGCGGGTGACACGTATTCACTGTAAAGTTCAATATATATGCCTAACAGAATTTTCGGTTACGAATACAGCGTATCCGTCCTTTACATTTCTAAAGACTTTTTAATTTAACGTATTTTCGTTCAACAGATAGTTTTTTGCTCATATCCGATAAAGGCAAGAAAAGTAACACAACTTAAAAATGCAGCATTTGAGAAAAATCAACTTAAAAATAACTTTACTATAAAACAACTGGCACAACTGTCTCTCAAGTGGATAACTTTCTAGATGGAGATGTAACTTTTTTGTTCACATTGGGTGCATTTCATGTATTTTTCAGTGACATAAACCATTTTGTGAGTAATGTCACTTTTCTTGGAACTTGTGATTTGTGAAACTTCCGTCGAACGTCTTCTGATGCTCTGCTATATAAATAAGTTTTCACTGAAAAGAGTAAAATAAAATCTTTTTGTAAAAAAATAGAACCGACTCCAAAAAGGAACTACTATTCAAACAACTAAAAATGAAAGAAAATTGGTAGAAAATGGAACTGTAAATTGCGCCTAAAAGTATAAAATAATTTCCTTCGCCAAACAACCTATAACACTACAATTAATCATAACTTTTGAAGTCGGCGCAAAATTAAATAAAAATTGATACCTTTATTCAAAACAAAAATCAAATCCTATTCAAAATATACATCTCACATTGTTACCTGCAAAATGCAACCGAGAACTAATTTGATTCAAGAAAACAAATAAGATTTCATAAGCAGCAAAAGTTGGCGAAGATGCTGGTATCTGACGTCCTTGGTGAAAGAAAAATCGCAAAATTATCTGGCAAAAATATTTAATTTCATTGGGATATCATGATTATTTTGATAAGGTATATCAAGAGAGAAATCTAGAATATGAAACAACACATCGTACAATATATATTATGAAAATATACATCTTGCGTGTATATTTTTGCCTTACGTTTTGATCACCAAATCCAAAAGCCATCAAGGATGATAGTTATCAAAGTTATACCAAATTTGCAAAGGAAACTCTAACTTCGTAGAAACATAAATACCGCATTGTGAAGAATGTTCACTGTTCTATGTAGATGCTACTAATGGACCAATTGTATACAGTGATAAAAAATAAAGGAAACAGGAAAATGGATCATTCGAGATTACAGCATTTGTTGCTACCGATCTAAAGACAAACCTTTAAAAACTAATTAAATTTTATTTAATTTTGCGCCGACTTCAAAAGTTATGATTAATTGTAGTGTTATAGGTTGTTTGGCGAAGGAAATTATTTTATACTTTTAGGCGCAATTTACAGTTCCATTTTCTACCAATTTTCTTTCATTTTTAGTTGTTTGAATAGTAGTTCCTTTTTGGAGTCGGTTCTATTTTTTTACAAAAAGATTTTATATAATTTGTATTTTATTCTGTATCACGAAACTAGGATGAAAAAATGTATCTTTATTTTTGACGAAATTCGTATGTTCAAACAAGTGACGAAAGTAAATTTCTCAATTTGACGAAATATTCGCTCGGAGTATTTCCCTGGAAACGATTTCGTGAAAATTAAAGAAAATTTCGTGAAATTTGAGTATCCATTTCTGAGGGTGTAAAAATGCTCACATCTCGACGAATATTACACGTGCGAATATTATGTTTCAGAATAATGTTTCTCTAATGTTTTGCCAAAATTTTCTGCATGTTTTGTAAAAAATTTCATGGAAATCTGTCTAGTATTTAAAAAAAAAAAAAAAAAAAAAAAAAAAAAATCTAATAATATGATCACCCACTGTAAATACAGGTAAGAGAAATTTTTCATGTCATCCACGAAATTATTTTTTGGAGTTCGGATAACCCTCTAACACACTTTTCGTTATAACCCCATAAATACTCTGCCAAGCACTCAAAAAACTTATGTATGAAATCAAAATAGGGGATTACTATTAAAAAAAAAAAAAAAAAAACTTGTCACTCCTTTAATTATATAGATGACGCCCAATTCAAAGTGTCTCCTCATTTTCGAAAAGTTAATTTCTCGTTGAATGGTAACTATTTAGTATGTCAGTTATTAACATAATAACATCGGGTATTGCGTCTTTTTGTTTTCTGAATTTCATTTTATATTTTATTTGCATGAAAAACAAAATAATTAAATAAATGGATACCTCTACTTCTTTGTGCATGAATCCCAAAATGCATGAAATCTTTCAGCACAGTAATTGCTACCAAGAACGAACTGCGGCTTTGTCAGTTTATAAAACGCTAGTTTTCTGTATTTTATCTTGTTTTGAGGTTAAAACAGTGCATGTTTCTTTAAAAACACGTTAAAAAGCCACGTCTGGACGGGAATTGGCCTTGATACAAAATTTGGCGATTTTTTCGCTCTTTGGTTATATTTTTGGCTACCATAGCGAGAAAATCCTTCTTATCGATATTTCGAATATCTAAGTTCTAATTGGATTATATCAGAATTTACCAGAAAATTCTGGGTTTATAGAGAAGCCTATAAAAAGAATCCTGCTCTCACCACGGAGAGTCAGTCTCACGCCAACCGCTTAAAATGAAGAGTTCTGCTTGACCAAGCATCTTGCTATCGCTTGCATTCTATTGCTGTGTCTTAATGATTTGATACAGTTTACGGTGAGTTTTTGATGTCGTCAGCTGTTACTTAAGGTGTGTTTAAATGTGAAACTGAAATTGATACTTGGTTTACACAACTGTAATCTTCAAGTCCTGTAAATAAACTTTTAAGCTTCTGCAAGACTCGCTTTTCATTCATAGACAATTCACGAACCCCGAGTACGCAAAAAGTCTGGTATCAGGAGCGGGATGTCTGGGGAATGATCATAACTAGAGGAATGGAACAAGAAATGAAGAAATTTCTGGAAGGTCTAGCTGCGTAGATGAACGATTTAAAATCTCGATTGATCGAAAAAATAGAAACTGAGCAAAAAGAGATAAAGAATAGTTTGAGTAAGGAAATAAGAGAAATGAAAGAAGTTTAGGAAAAGGCAGAAACCGGATTGACAGAATAAATGAAACAAATGAAATAAGTTGAGGAAGAGATGGAAACCGGGATGACTAAAGAAATTAGATCTAATCAAGATGAGATAAAGAAAGAACTGTCAAGAGTGAAAGAAGTAATAAAAAGTAAATTAGGAAATATGAAAAACTAATAGAAGGGGTGGAAAATAATGTTAGGAAGATAGAATATAGTATTATGATGATAGAAGAGAGTTTCGAAGAGAAAGTAGAAGAAAATTTTTAACATGAGCTGAAAGGTAGAATTTCAAATTTGGAAAGAAAATTTTAGGAAATGGAGGAAGAATTTTGGAGAAAAATGGAAAAGTGCAACATTAAATCAAAAGGAAATTTTGAGAAGTTCGAAGTTTAGGAGATAAATTGCAAAAGAAAATCCAGAGTTAAAAAAAAAAAATAGCCCCGATGCTTCAGAAGGATGAAAGACAAGATAAAACAATATACAGTATCAAGCGTCTATAAAGCTATCCACCGATAATGTCAGATCACCTTGGCAAGTACAGAGGTGCCAAGTTATTACGGATTGTCCGTAATTTTACTTTTGCTTTATTGTGGTATGAAATTGATTTTTCATTTGTAGTAACTTGGTAAGTATAAACTTATATAACAGAATAACTTGGTAAGTAACTCTGCAAGTATATAAGACACAGTTTTCCATCGTAGCTGAAGCTAATGGGTGGCACCCTACTGCCAAAACAGTCCATTTAGCCGCATCATTACGGAACGATGCAGGAAATTCTTTTTACGGCACTGCGGTATAATTTCGCGGTTCTGCCAAGAGCGCTGGATCTGCGTTTTGGAGAAAAATGTTCAAAAGAACATAGTCCATTCCAGTTAAAATCGCGTTATCAGAAAGCAGGTGAAAATTTACAAGAGCTGGCATCAGATATTCAGAGACTGACACACTTAGCTCTCTGAGAGTGCTGCGCTGAAACTCGTGATGATTTGGCCCTCCAATATTTTACCGATAACGTGCGAGATTTAGAGACTCAAACAACCCTTAGACTCGCCAATGTCAAGGATGTCGTATCAGCTTTGGTATACGTATTGAAGGATGAAGCAGCCCAAAAAGCCTCCCGTAAAAAACCTACACGCTATCAGTGCAATTTATCTAGGTGATTCCAAATCTGATCTACAGAAAATGAAGAAAAATCTAGCCAACCTTCCAAGGAGACTACGCAGTTTGGAAAGTGGAGAAAAAACTAAGAATCCAAAGATTAAGTGTTGGGACATGGACTTGCCAAGAGGAGCTTCCCAAAGCGGCAAATTAATAGAAATAACCTTTTCAGAGTCACCACAGGGAAACTAAGAAAATTCAATCTCCCAGGGCGGATGTTGCCCGAAATTAGAGAGCCCCATTTTTGCAGTATTTCCCTTTACGTTTCTTCTATGAGTGGTGGCGATAATGGGTTTTATAGACAAGTTAATAATACTTTCTACCGCATGATTCTTCACACTGGAGACAACGTGGCCATCGTTGGATGTTGCTCCAGAACTTAAAGAGATAGTCATCTGGACACCGCTCTCTGTTAAATTGCTGACTGCGACCGGCGACGAAATCAAAATTAATGGGAAAATGAACTTGACCATCACATTTGGTAGTCAAACAAGAGACCCAGTCAGGAGCTCTTCTCAATAAACCAGTTGGCGTGAAACTGACTCAATCGTCGGAAGTGGTTTTATTTTATAGCAACCTACTAATCAAGAATTTTCTTATAACTTCTGTCCTAATCGAGTTAGAGCTTGGATATTCGGTATATCGAGAATAAGGATTTTGTCGTCAAAGTCAGCAAAAATGTCGCGAAAAAGCGAAAAAGTCACCACATTTGGCACCAAGGGCATTGCCTGCCTTGGTAAAGATTTTAAACAGGTTTTTAAAAGAAAATGAGTTATTTTAACGCGAAAACAAGATAGAAATATAAAAAATTAACGTTTTATGACCTGACTAAGCTTCTTTGAATGAAATTACATAATAAATACAACTATTTCTTTCAAATCCGTAACATTTCCCCCTGAAAAGTACTGCATGACCCGGGCAGTACAATCCTTGGTCATAAGGTAAAAACTAAAGAAGCTATACAATCTAGAACACTAAAACTAAGCTGTAAATAACAGTAAAATAACAATACAGATTACAAAATTGAGTAATTGAATTATTTACAAAATTTACAGAGAAGTACAAATATTTATATACAGATAATTACATTACACGTATAAAAATTTATAAATTACTGTTAACTGTGGTATGTGGCTAGCGGGTCATAATGTACTACCTTCGGTTTTGATGACGGTGTTTAGTCATTCTAACAGCGACATTATTCAGTCTTTTCAGGATTGTATAGGGACCGTTCGACCGTTCCAGTTACACTATAACTTTGGAGAGTATCCTTTACGTCGAACAATGTTTCACAAGAAATTCTTTTGTACTCGGGGTTTTTGAATTGTCTGTAAATGAAAGGCGAATATTTCAGAGGCTGAAAGTTTATTCCCAGAGTATTCTAGAAGATTACAGTTCCCTAAACCAATCATCAACTTCAGTTTCACTAGAAAACGTAGCTTAAATAACACGTGACAACATCAAAATCAAAGCATAAACTGTACCATAGCATAAACACACAGCAATAGTGTGCTGGAGTGAAGGTTACAAACATTCCAAGAGGTCAGGGGTCGTGTGACCAGACAGAACGGAGCCATGGGAAGCTGTCTGAGCGACAGATGCTTTGTGTGAAAAAATTTTATATTTCTATGGAAGCGGTGACATCAATAGTTTCCGATTTCACGCATGGCCTTTTGTTGCTACCGACATTTCTCCGAGTTTCGGGTAGACCAAGATTGGACGAAAATGATGTCACGGGTAGAGTGATATCACGACCAACGAATCAGTGCTTCGTGTGGGGTATTCCCCTCCCCTCCGAAGGTATGCTCGGAGGGAAGAGACTCAAAAAAAGAGAGAGAGACTTGGTGCTAAAATTGTGTAGCATGTTTTTGAAGTATGCTCGAAGGCGAGCATTTTGTAATAATTTTTAATTTATTTGAATTTCAATTTTTTTGTTAAGTTTTAAATAAAAATAGCAAAAATCATCCCTGGACTTATGCTTGCGTATTCCGTTCTTCGAGGTGTACTCCCAAATCACCACAGCTTTAATTAAAAATATAAATTGGTGGCATATCGGTGGCATGTTGTTTTTAGAAGAAAAAAACATCGAACTCTGTCTTCTATGTGTTTGTGGTGAAAAAGTATAAAAGAACGTTTGCTGTGAGCCCGGTGACAACTGGAATCCCTGAGATTTACTGGAGATTATTGATGCCTGTGACAATAGCGTGGAAAGGATTAAAAGGACTTCGCTTCTTCCCTGTGCTGCTGAATTCCCTGGAGATGTCAATCAAGGAGGTTTTTCAGGTATGTTTTCTTTCATTTTCAGATATGCAAAGTGTCAGAGATTGAGTTGTGGGATGATAGTTTTTGTTTATTTATTTATTTTTTTTTTTTTTTTGTAACAATGCATGTAGTTACGAAGCTTTAAGAGTAAGAATTTAGTTTTTATGTGTAAAATTTTAAGCACGGATATCTCGAAGTCAAGTTAATAGTTAAGGCGGTTGAAAAGAGTAATTTCATGACTTAACGGGGCGTTTACTTGAGAGATAAATTTATCGTTAAAGTTCTGTTTATTGTAACGGGGAGCTTGGTAACTTTAAATTGTTGTTTAAAAGTTTCGATAAGATTATAATTCTAAATTCTTTTTAAAAGCAACGTAAGGATTGTGGATGCTGTAACTGTTTATATAGGAGTATACTAGAAATTAGTTGATTTGCCTACTGGTAAAAATTCTAGGATTTTTTTTTTTCTCTAGTTGTTTATTTTAACTAAATATAGGTACTGTTTATTGTATCTGGGTAAATATTGTAGTTAATGTTTAGAGAAAAGGTGTTTAAAGAATTTCGTAGGTGATAATCAAAGTGTTACTTTTGTCTATATTTTCATGGTATTTGATTTGTTTATTGTTTTTATTATATGTGCATTTTTTTTCAGTAATTAGTGAAATTGTATTTTGTAATTATGGCATTTCTCATTAAGTATACTAAAAATATATTGTTAGAGTTAGCGGATGAATTTGGTGTTTCGGGGCTAACAGATAAAAGCAAAAAACTAGAAATCAAGGAAGCTATTGAAAAGGCGGCTAATTATGATGAAGGGGTTGCGAAGGCGCTAATAGAAGGGATTTTGGAACAAAAAGAAAAAGAAAAAGAAGAGATCGAATGGGAATTACGAAAAGAAAAAGAAAAAGAAGAGGCCGAACGAAATTTTGAACTGGAGAAACTCAGAATCCAGAGCGCTGCAGAAACTAGTAGCGTAGGGTCCGGGAGTTTAGTTCAAGAGACGGTTTTGAAGAAAATTAATTTAAAGGACATAGCTCCGAAATTTGACCCAAAACAAATGGATATTTCTCTTTTTTTTACGATATTTGAAAGATTAGCACGTAAAGAAAATGTTAGCGAACAGGACTGGATGTCGCAACTTATCCCTTTATTGCCGTGCGACGTCGTACAAATAATTATGAAATTAGACGAGTCAGAGGCTGATAAGTTTCAACATGTAAAAAAAGTGTTGATGAATAGATTCAGATTGAGTGCGCGTGCGCTAAGAACGAAATTTGAATCGCACAACAAAAAAAGTGAAGAATTATGGGTTGATTTAGTTCACGATTTGAGAGGGTACCTAGATAACTGGCTTGAGATTTTAGAAATTAAAGATTTAGAGTCATTAAAGGAATTGATGCTCACGGAGCAGTTAAAGAAAAGGGTACCATGCGAAATCAAACAACATTTTGTAGATGTGTGGGAAGAAATCAACAAAGCTTCGGATTTGGCGGAGAAGTGCGACAAGTATGACGCGGTTAGAAAGGAGAATGGGAAAAGAGAATATAAGCCGTTTCAGCGTTTTACGAAGGGTAGAAATTCATTTGGGAAAGACGGTCAGAAATTCGGGTCAGGTAAGCATGACGGTGGGAGTAATCCGAAAGCTGAGTCAGCTAAGGGCGACAAAAAAGACTCAGGAAAATTAAAAGGGGATAAAACCGAATCTAAAGATCGTGATTTTGATAGAAATAGTAAAATTGTGTGCTATTTGTGCTCGGAAAGGGGCCATATTCGACCTAACTGCCCACAAAACCCTAATCGCAGAACAAATCCGATCAATAACTTAAGTGCGGGTGAAATTTTAGGTGTTGGTTTTGAGCCTTATATAGGAAAATTAGAAATAAATGGACAAGAGCGCGAATTCTTGAGAGACAGTGGCTCAAACATTGACGTGTGCGAAAGGAATATGATTTCTGTTGAGGATTTACTGCCGGAACAGGTATGGATTAAGCAACCGTTTGACGAAACGTGTAGGTGTTTACCTTTGGCGAAAATCGTTTTAAAAGGGGAATTCGGAGAGGTCATTACAAAAGCGGCTGTAAAACCGGCTAATTTGAGTCAGGGAATATATCTTCTAGGCAATAAAACCGCAGAGTTAATTGAGTCCAATAAAAAAATTGTTTATCCAATTAATGCGATAACGCGAAGTCAGAAACGTGAGCAAGAAAGGATTAAGAGTGCGCAGTCCGAAATAAATAATGAAAAGCCAACTCAGAGAAAAATTCAGAAGTTTGAGGAGGAGCCGGGTTTGATAAGCGAGTCGTTAGAGGAGACTAGTGCAGAAAATAAAGTTGTTCTTCCTGTGTTAAAAGAAACAGACAGGTGTCCATTAATCGGGGTTTCAGCTGAAGAGTTTCAAAAAGAGCAAACTGCGTGTGACACGTTGAAAAATTGTTGGGAAAAAGCTAGGAATGAAGCGGGAAAGGAATTTAAGATAAAAAATGAGCGGTTAATTCGAATATCGGATTCTAAGCGTAACCAAAACAGGATGCAGTTTTGCGTGCCAAAGAAATTTAGGGCAGCGATTCTAAACCTGTGTCATGATTCTGTGTCAGGGCATTTAGGCTCGTGTAAAACTAAGCAGAGGGTGTTGACTAATTTCTTTTGGCCAAATTGCTATCAGGAAATCGAAGAGTATGTCAAAACTTGTGAAATTTGTCAAAAAGTAGGACAAAAAGGGGATAAGAAGAAAGCTCCGTTGAGATTAGTACCGATTATTTCTGAACCGTTCAGACGTCTGTCGATTGACGCTATAGGTCCTCTTGTAACGAGCAACAAAAATAATCGTTTTGCGATAACGGCTGTTTGCGTCGCTTCAAAATTCCCGGATGCTATTCCTGTGGAAAACCTAACTTCGAGGTCAGTGATCAATGCATTGATGCAAATTTTCGCGAAGACCGGATTTCCTAGAGAGTTAGTCTGCGATCAAGGTGCTTATTTCACGAGTGACTTATCGACAGCGTTTTTTGAGAAGTATGATATCAAAATCAATCATTCTTCGGTCTGTCATCCGCAATCTAATCAGGTGGAAAGAATGCATTCCACTCTTAAGAGGATTCTCAAAGCATTATGTCTCGAAACGAAAAGCGATTGGGAAGAAAATCTGCCTATGGCTCTTTTCGCGTTGAGGACGGTGCCGCATGAGAGCACGGGATTTTCTCCTTCAGAGCTTATTTTTGGGAAGAATTTGAGGATGCCTCATACCATTGTTTACGAAAATTGGATGCAGGAAGAGGAAATGAATCAAAATGTAGTAGAGTATATTTTGGATTTAAATGAGCGCTTAAAAAGATGTCAAGATTTGGCAGGGGAGCGCATGACAGAATGTCAACTAAAAAGAAAATTGTGGTACGACCAAAATGCAGTGTCCCGAAAATTTAAGGTGGGAGACTCGGTGTTGGTTTTGGCTACTGCAAAACCACATAAAATGGCAGTACAGTGGCTAGGTCCAGGTGTAGTTACGGGGGTAATATCCGATACGAACTATACGGTAGATCTTCCGGGAAGGAGATGTAAGGACACGATTTTCCACGTGAATTTAATGAAACCTTATCATAAACGCCCAGAGCATGTCAACTTAATTTTGGAAGAGGGTGGCGAGGAAATTGAGGAGGATGCATCTATCCCGTATCCGATTTCGGACCCTAATTATTTCGACTTGACAGACTTAATTAAGGGGAGTAATTTGGGTAATAAGGTTTCGGAAGGGAATTTGGCAACTTTACAAAATGTCCTAGTAAAGCATAAAACGGTGTTTTCTAACGACCCTGGTACGACCCATAAGGTAGAGATGGATATCATTTTGACAGATGATAAGCCGATTCGTGCAAAACCCTATCGCATGTCTCCGCGGCAGTTAGAAATTATGCGGAAGGAGATTTCCAGGCTGTTAGAGTTAGGGGTGATTGAGGTGGGTCAGTCAGATTACGCTTCGCCTATGATTCTTGTAGAGAGTCCGGGGAAAGACCCTAGGCCGTGTGTCGATTATAGGGCCCTCAATGCCAAAAACCAAGTGCAATTTTTCCCGTTACCGAATATTGAGGAGGTAGTTGAGGAAGTGAGCACTGCAAAATATATCTCAGTAATGGATCTGACGAAGGGGTATTTCCAAATCCCGTTAACGAAACGTGCGCAAAGGTATGCGGCGTTTGTAACCCCTTTCGGTGAGTTTATTCCAAAAAAAATGATGTTTGGCTTAGTGAATGCTCCATTTTATTTTTGTAAATTAATTAGTGAGGTGCTAGGGGATTTAGTGAGTTTTGTGAGACCATATGTGTATGATCTGGCTGTGTTTTCATCCAGTTGGGAGCTCCATATCCGGCATCTGGACATTGTGTTACAACGTTTGGAGGAGGCAAATCTAAAAGTGAAACCGGCAAAGTGTTTATTCGCCCAGGACCATGTAAAATTTTTAGGGCACGAAGTGGGGTCAGGGAAGTGGTCGCCGAGTGACGCGAAAATCCAAACTATCCAAGAATTTCCCATTCCAAAGACAAAGACGCATGTAAGGTCATTTTTAGGTCTGACCGGATTTTACCATAAATATATAAAGGATTATGCGACAAAAGCTGCGCCTTTGACGGATTTGTTAAAAGGGAAAAATAAGAGGGAAAAAATTGAGTGGAGTCAGGAATGTGATCAGGCATTTAAGGTACTAAAATAAGATCTAACTAAGGGACCGGTACTCTATGCTGCGGATTTTTCAAAAGACTTCATTGTTCAGACTGATGCAAGTCTTGTAGGGGCGGGTGTGGTCCTAGCTCAAAATTTCGGGAATAACGAGGAACACCCAATTGTTTATTTGAGCAAAAAATTCTCCAAGGCGGAGCGTAATTATAGTACCATTGAACGCGAATTAGCGGCAGTCATTTTTGGGGTGAAAAAACTAAATCATTATTTAGATGGACAAAAATTCGTTCTTCAAACCGATCATAACTCTTTAGTTTATCTTAAAAAAATGATGGGCACAAATTCACGTTTGACGAGATGGGCCTTATGTTTACAACAATACAACTTCACAGTCGAGCATAAGAGCGGAAAAAAGCATTTGAATGCAGATGCGTTAAGTCGCATGCACGAAGAATAAAAAAAAAAAAAAAAAATGCCTTGGTTTTAGGTAGTGTTTTTGGACTGTTTGTAAATATTTATTTTTTTTTCTTTCATTTGTATTCCAAAAAAAAAAAAGTTTGAATGTATTGATTATGAATTATTTTTCTTTCTTTTCATGAAATTTTATTATGTAACTGTGAAATTTCAGTGTTTGACTTTTAAAATTTTGTTAGGGGTAGAACCTTTGATTGTCATCACGAAATTGCATGTGAATGTTTAATTGTTTTTTTTATATAATGTGAAATGAGACCTTGGGATCTAGTAATTATGCAAGGTGTAAGACTAGAAAATTTATTTTTAAGATGTTTTTAGTTCTATAAAAGTTCAGGGGGTTGTTTCGAAAAAATTTTTTTGGGGGGGCTAGCTCAACTCTCTGATGTTGCATGTTTGATAATGGGAGGAGGCACCTGAGTCTTCTGGAGCCCATTTTACATCCTGAAGGCCGTAAAATGGTCTTTTAGGAGGGAGGAAGCTGTGCTGGAGTGAAGGTTACAAACATTCCAAGAGGTCAGGGGTCGTGTGACCAGACAGAACGGAGCCATGGGAAGCCGTCTGAGCGACAGATGCTTTGTGTGACAAAATTTTATATTTCTATGGAAGCGGTGACATCAATAGTTTCCGATTTCACGCATGGCCTTTTGTTGCTACCGACATTTCTCCGAGTTTCGGGTAGACCAAGATTGGACGAAAATGATGTCACGGGTAGAGTGATATCACGACCAACGAATCAGTGCTTCGTGTGGGGTATTCCCCTCCCCCTCCGAAGGTATGCTCGGAGGGAAGAGACTCAAAAAAAGAGAGAGAGACTTGGTGCTAAAATTGTGTAGCATGTTTTTGAAGTATGCTCGGAGGCGAGCATTTTGTAATAATTTTTAATTTATTTGAATTTCAATTTTTTTGTTAAGTTTTGAATAAAAATAGCAAAAATCATCCCTGGACTCATGCTTGCGTATTCCGTTCTTCGAGGTGTACTCCCAAATCACCACAATAGGGTGTACGGGATAGCAAGAGGTTTGGTCAAGCAGAGCTCTTCACATCAAACCATTTGGCGAGAAAACTGACCGACTTATCCGAATCAGGATTCTTTTTATAGTCCCCTATTAATCGAGAATTATCTAGTAACTTTTCAACTAATCAATTTAGAGCTTAGCTATTCGAGAATAAATATTTTTCGATCGATATATCGATAAGGATTTTTTCGCCAAGGTCGCAAAAAAGTCGCCAAGTAGCGAAAAATTCGCCAAATTTTGCGCCAAGGACATTACGTGCCTTAGTGAAGCTTTTTAATGGGTTTTTAAAGGAAAATGAGGTATTTTAAGATGAAAACAAGCTAAAAATGCAGAAAATTAACCATTTATACCCTGTCCATTTTTTTTTTTTTTAATGAAATTACATAAAAATAACTACTATTATTTATACGTTCGTAACATTATCGATATTTCGAATATTTAAGCTCTAACTGGATTACTTCAGAAGTTACCATAAAATTCTGGATAAATAAAAGGCTATAAATGGAATCCTGTTCTTACCAATGATAGTCAGTTTCACGCCATCAAGCTTAATGTGATAAGCTTTGCTTGACCCAGCCTCTTTCTATCGCTTATAGCCTGTTGTGTGTGTCAACGCTTTGATACATTTTATTCTGTGATTTTGTTGTTGTCAACTGTTATTTAAGCTGTGTTTTGTGGTGAAACTGAAGTTGATAGTTGGTTTACAGAACTGTTATGAATCTTGTAGAATATCCTGTAAATTAACTGCTGTGCCTATGCAAAATTCGCTTTTCATTCTCAGATAATTCACGATTCCCGAGTACACAACAATATCAAACATCGCTCCTCAAAATCATTGGTAATCTTATAAATAAAGCAAAGTGTTTGTTGGGAACACTTCCGGGTGGACCACTTCTAATTTTGATTGGTCTAGATTGGTCCACCGGCGCAGAATTTTTTGCTCGCAAAAAAAAAGTCACAGATTGTACTTCGCAGCTGGCGTGAGAAGCGAGTGGGAGCTCCATCTCTCACGGCCACTAGGACAAGAATGAACGTCACAGACAGCTCGCCGGGGCGGTGACTAGGCGAAAGGGAGCCAAGCTATACGCCAACGTCGCCAAAACCCGCGTAACAGCCTTCCTAGCGTCCACAGCTCTTTGAGAACCTTATATTACGGACAAGCCTCGTATATACAGGATTTTTTTTTAAGTTACGCCCATATACACTAAAACCGTAACTCACAAAACAAAATCCCACCCATTTTTAATAAAAGAACATCTCCTCTTAAAAATTTATTCATTACACACATAGATTTTACGGAATATAATAAGTACATACCAACATTTTATTTATTTATATTTAGGGCAGAATGGGGAAATTGGGTGGGTGGGGTAATTGGGTGGAAATTTGGAATTTGTTTAATTTCCAGCAAATGACTGCAACTACGTTTTAAACAGTGACACCCAGTTACAGGTATGTTAAATACCTACTGATTGTTACTAGGGATTTTTATTATAGTTCAACATACTTGGTATGTATTGTTGCAACAAAGTATCACATATAAATAATTTCATAATGAAATCATTTTGAAACTTCAGTTTCTTCTTCGTCACAAGTATTTTTGTTAAAAAGTATTGTAACAAATCAATATGATTATTTTTTACTCAGAACTATGCATCTTAAGCAACTCCTATACAAGTTTATGTTTTTGTACATTTATGTGCCAGCTCTTGATGCTGATTTTTTTCTCCCATTACCACCACGTGGGAAATTGGGTGGAAAATTTATTTATAATGCTTCTCCCTCATTAACAGAAGCAGATATAATGCAATCAATAAAAGAGATAAAGATAAAAGAAGCATTCGAATTTAAAAAAAAAAAAAAACAGAAAAGAAGAGTCAAAATAAAGGTAAAGCACCAGCAAAAGTTAAGCAAACGAAGCAAAAAAAAAAAAAAAAAAAAAAAAATCGCTGCGTAAACATATTCTTGTAGATGATTCATCGGATACCTAAAAGGACAGTCCACGAGGGTGTATGAGTTCATCAATACACCGCCCTTCTGAAGAATATACTACTGATTGTGAGGAAGAAAATTCAGATAATCCTAGATCAACAGTTAAAGACGTTCAGTCAATGAAAGTGCCTAAGAATGGGGATTTTGTAAGAGCCGTATATGACGAAATGGAGTATATTGCAAGTGTAGAAGTAGATGTTCAAAATGATAGAAAAGGGCCTCTGGTCAGAGCCCAGTTAAGGGGGGGGGGGGTGAGGGGCAGTGAACAAGGGGGCCCTAGATAGGGGCAAAAAAAACCAGTAAATAGAATTTTTTTTTTTTTTTTTTTTTTTTTATTCTGCTTTTACAGTCAGAAATTAAATCCTTGTTACTTTTATGTAAAAATATTTCAAAAAGACAAATTTTTGAAAATTTCTTTTAGTACTTAAACTTTAAAAAAAAAATAAATTTTAAATATTTTTTTAAAAATGCATTAAAATTTGAAAATTTTAAAAGTCATTTAAGAGATGGGGGGGGGGGGGGAGAATAATATAATCTGTTTCCTTCCGCCACGTAAAACTACATCGCTTATGGGAATCAAAAGGAGATTTGAGTACCGATGGTATTTTTGAATCCGAAACAACTAGCCATGTAACTCTTCAAAGATTGGAAAAATTTAAAGTTGAAACTTTATTTGTGATAGTCGATAGATTAAATTCAGAAATGATAAAATGAATTGATGCGTCTAACTCAGTATGCAGAACTTTCAATTTCATTACTAAATTAGGTCTTGAACAAATAAATGAAGAATCAGTTAATAATTTTCTTGAAGTTTATGAAGGAGAAGTAGATTTTGAAGCCACAAATCTGAAGTCATTCAATTTTCACAATATTTGTTAAGCTGTAGCTTAGAAAAAAAATCACCTATACATATTTATGATCGATCATATGTTTAAAAACAAGTTAAATGAGATTTTTCCAAATATGTTTATTACATTACATATTTATTTTACTCTACCGATATCAAATTGCAAAGCCGAGAGAGCTAATTTGGAGCAAACTCCAAATTAGAGAGAGTTCTATCTCTTCGAAGAACTAAAATGCAGCAGAATAAGCTGCAATGTTTGGCTTTGCTATGCTCAGAGCACGATTTAACAAGCAACCTGAATTTTAAAGATGTAATTGAAATTTTCAGCGTGGCAAAGGCTAGGAAAAAGCCAATTTAATTTTTATATTCTGTAAAGTATATTCATAAGTTTTTGACGCAGCAACTTTTCCTTTGGTTGGTGAGTTAGATTCTTTTGTTGTTAATATTATAATTTTTATTATTATTATTATTATTATTATTATTTTGCAAACAGTTTCAGAGTTCATTTAAATGGTAATAAGAATCTTATTCTAACATGACCATTGTAAAATTTTATCTAATGATGAACATTCATATTAAAGAAAAAGCAAAATGTGTGTGTGGGAGGGGGGGGGGGGGGGGCTCCGCTTTAATCACAGCCCCGGGCCCTTGAATGTGTAAACTGGGCTGCCTCTGGTTACATTAAAGTTTGTGGCATGCAAGGTAGCAACAGGTAGCAACAAATTCATATGACCAGATAAGGATGACATTTCCGATATAACTCATAGGAAAATTCTATCCAAAATAAAAGATCCAGTTCCTGTTTCAAATGATATTTTAGATATCATCAAGAATGTCTTAAAAATATGTTAAAGTTATGGTCTGAATATCAAGAGGAAAAAACTGTAAACATTTT
Source organism: Salticus scenicus (assembly GCA_963930645.1). Taxonomy (NCBI): domain Eukaryota; kingdom Metazoa; phylum Arthropoda; class Arachnida; order Araneae; family Salticidae; genus Salticus; species Salticus scenicus. The sequence goes on from OZ005655.1 coordinate 117,395,858, forward strand.
CACCAAATTTGCCTCTTTTTTAAACTTTAAAATATGTCTTGTATTTTTCCATGTTCGTTTTTCATGAAAAATATGTGTGATTTTAAAGGTTTTTTCTGTTCTTTGTGTTTTGCTAAAATGAAAAAGATTTAACGATCTTAAAACTACAGCTAATAACAAATGTTTTTATAAAATAAAAAATAAAATTTCACAACCAGTGAATTAGAACCAGCAATCTTTAGAAAAAGCAAATAGTGTTAAAAATATTACTTAAATTCCTTGTATAAAACATTTGTTTTCTGTGGTAAAATAAAACTGCGGAGTTATAAATGAAGAAAAACTTGTCTTCTTCTATACCCAGTTTCCCCAAGTGTTTATGTATCGTAGTATCAACTTTATCAGACAGCCACCGGAAGTTTTTTTTTTCCTTTTAAGTAACTAATTTACAATTTTTATGGAATGTAATATACTAATATAATAGATAAAAGCCTGAATAATAGATCTAAATTGATAGAATTTATCTCCATACAGTCTGGAACTAACTAGGTTTATATGAAACATACCTTCCAGTTTTCCCTGTCTCCCCTATAAATATATATACACTATTTCTCACAATTATAAGGACACCCGTTTTTCTATATTAACTAAACACTGAACACTATTATTTAAACAAATATATTCTTTATTAATTTGAATTTCATTAATAGACTATATTTTAAAAGTTTTATCGTTTTTCTATCTTAAAAAACTTTAAATACGGTCAAAAAGATGACTTTTCAGGTGTTCACAATTATAAGGACAGCTCAGTAGGTAGAAAAGGCCGGTTCTAGCCCATGAGGGGGTGGCACTGCGGCACCGGCAAGCCGTGCGGGTGTCACACCACCCCTGAGGGGTCTAGATGACTTGGCGTTGACCTTGAGACATCCTCTAACTTGATCGTGAAAGATGACGAGGGTATTAATGAAGAAAATTAATTAAAAAAATTTAATGAGTGGTTTATTGTAAAAGGTGACGCTGGTTTTAAAGCGATGTTTGCGGTATAAGGTAAAAAGCAGGATATTGTTTGTGAGTCATTAGAAAATTAATTAAGGAGTTAATTAGGAGGTTAATTAGGGAGTTAATTAAGAAATTAATTTAAAAAAAAAAAAAAAAAAAAAAAAAAAAAAAAAAATGAGAAATAAGAAATTGATTGAATTTAAGAATGTGCATAGAGTATGGAAGAAAAAGAGAGGTCTGACTGGGGTTCGAACCCGGCACCTGGCAGTAAAAATATTTCCATAAGACAGTAGTTTTCGTGCGCGAAACCACTGACCTATGAAAATATAGTCTGATGACTCTATTTTAGGTATGAATGTGTGAGTGTATGTGATTTTTCTATTATATGTCTGCACAGTTCTTTTTTAAACTGTGCAAACATATATTTTTTGGAAACTCATTTGATGAGTTCCTTTTTTCTATGAAATCCTCAAAAAAGGATTTCTTATTTATTTATTTATTTATTTATTTATTTATTTATTTATTTTTATTTATTTATTTTTTAAAGGGGACCCACCATCCACCCGCCGCACGTGTGCGACGCCCCAATTTTTTATGAACTTGAATCATCATTTTCTGATCTTCTAACTTTTCCGGAGTCTTCTAACTTTTCTAGGATCTTGCAACTTCATTTTTTATCTTCTATGTTCCAGGTCTTCAAATTTTTAGGTTTTATAATTTTCACTGTAGGATGTTTTAGATCTTCTAATTTTCATTCTTTCAATTTTCAATCTTCTAATTTTTCATTGTGATCTTCTAATTTTTCTGTGATCTTGCAAGTTTTCATTCTTCTAATTTTCTTTCTTGTAAGTTTTCGATCTTCTAATTTTCATTCTTCTAATTATCCTTCCTGCAAGTTTTTGATCTTCATATTTTGAAATCTTCAGTTTTTTCTTTGATGTTTTAAAGGGGGCCCACCATCCACCCGCCGCATGTATGCGACGCCCCAATTTTTTGAACTTGAATCATCATCTCTTCTTATTTTCTAGGATCTTGTAACTTCTATGTTCCAGGTCTTCTAATTTTTCTAGGATCTTGCAACTTCATTTTCAATCTTCTAATTTTTCCTTCTGATCTTCTAATTTTTCTAGGATCTTGCAACTTCATTTTCAATCTTCAAATTTTTCATTCTGATCTCCTAATTTTGCTGTAATCTTGCAACTTCATTTTCGTTCTTCTAATTTTCTTTGTTGTAAGTTTGAAAACTTTTTATTTTCAAATCTTCAGTTTTTTCTTTAATGTTTTAAAGGGGTCCCACCATCCACCCGCCGCATGTGTGCGACGCCCCAATTTTTTATGATCTTGTAACTTTTCTGAAATCTTGCATTTTTCAGATTTTTTCATTTTTCTTATTTTTACAATTTTTTTCATTTTTTTCATTTTTCTTATTTTTCAATTTTTATTCATTTTTGAATTTTTCTTCATTTTTTCAATTTTCAATTTTTTTCATTTTTTTATATTTTATATATTTTTTTTTTTTTTTAAGTTATTTTGTAATGCCCATAAGCCAAAGAAGAAATCCCATCATCCAAAATGTATCTTTTATCATCAAAAGGAGTTAAAGAAATTTTATTTTGTTTGAATGTATATATTGTATGACATTCCTGCCCAATTCTCGTCTGCTCTGATATATTATATTTTAAATTATTGAGGCAATTAAGGTAATCTTGATGTTTAATTTTTTTCTTGACTGTTATAGTTGAAATCCCCTTCGCGGTTTTCTTTTCTCCATCTTCAGATCTTATACTATACATTTTGGCTTTGAGGCCTACAAATTCATGGATGAACCGCCCGTTTAGTTCGTCTTTAAACTTTCCCAAAACTTTCTTGTTGTGCTGTGAATGAAGTGGATGGTCTGTGGGATAATCTGATGTGTCAAAGATGTCTTTATGTTGTAGCATGTCTTGATAGATGTCAGGTGTGGTGATGCAGTAGGTGAGGGAGTCTGTGTCGGTGAAGAGGAGTTTAGCTTGGTCTTGGTATGTTGGTTTTATGAAATCGTAGTGGAATCTGTACATGTGTAGTTTTGAAAGTTCCAGGATGGTAAAACCGATGTAAACGGGACGGTTCATCAAGATGGATTTTTTAACCCGCTCCACTGCCGCTAAATTTTGATTAAATATTTTAAAATTGGTGTAAAGAGGTGAGGCAACAATCTTTTCAGCTCTTATGGAGGAGTTTGTAAGTTCTATTGATCGTCGTTTTCTTAGATTTTCTATTGTTTTCCCGAACACAGCATTATTCAGGAGCTTGAAGAAATTTTTCTCAAAGGCGGACTTGGATTCTTTTCGTTTTTCTGTATTGAAGGCTATGTAGGGTTTCAGCCAGGGTGCTTGTTTGAATTTTAAAACTTTATGAATCTTGGTAAGAATTAGACCTTGTTGGAGATAATATTGGAGGTTTCTGTAATGGGTGACATATTGAATTTTATTGTAGAGATTAGGTGTGAGTTTCTTGGAAGGGTGGAATTTTCTATCTTGAAGCATGTGTTTGGTAAATGGTGAGAGTATCTGTTCGGTGATGTGTAGATGTTCTGGTGCTAGTGGATAATCATTATGTTTGTCGTGGAGATGTTGTGGATATTCCAAGTCCACCTCGAAGATGAAACCTTCTGCTGCGTCGGGTTGTAAGTTGAGGATTATTTGAGAGTTAAAGTCTTCAGGGTCAGCCCACTGGAAGCCCCCGTAAGGCAGGGGCTCTGACCCTGAATGTCCATATAAATTATTTGAATCCCAATACATAATGTATTGGGATAAAGCAGAGGGGTCGAAGTCTTGAGTTCTTGGGATGTTGGATCTTGCGTGTCTATGGCTGATCATGGAAACCCCACCTCTTACACCTTTTTCTATGAAGAGGAGCATATTAATGTCGGTGAGTAGTTCGAGGTCTACCCCTGTCATTTTTAAACATGCCTGCCATGACAGACCGGGTGCTGTGAAGCAGTGAGTGGGATCTAAACCATAATATTTCAGACAAAGTCTTCGAAAGTTTTCGAAAACATCTGCTAACAGCAGCACGTCGGTCTTCACGTACAGGTCATGGTACTCCCCAAGATTTTGGATGTTAAAGGCCTCCCACACTTTAACTGCATGCTCATAATCTTGTGAAGAGATATCTTCATCAGTCAAATCATTGTGGAAGGCCCTTGGGGGTGGCAGTTGATTTTCACCGAAGGTGTTAAAGTCGGTGATATGGCTATAGGGATAGACCCCTTTTCTTAAGAGGAGAGAGCAATCTATTGTAGGAGGAAAGTTTTCTTTAAGAAGATAGAATTGATCTGGATCTTGGTTCTGGACAAGTGTATCTAAGGATGAGGGGAGGAACTGAAGAGAGTCTAGGAAGATGAGCTGGATGGGACAATTTTTCTTGGTTAATTTGAAGGCAATATATTTTTCTAAAGTGTTGGGGATGACTTCTATTGAATAATCTTGTACTCTTCCAAGTTGTGACATGAGGTGGTGGGTGTCATAATTTTTACTGTTATGAAAAATGATGGGGATTGATTTAGGCTGTTTATAATTAATATTACAGCTATTGTGAGCCGCGCCACGAAAAGCTCCGGAAAGATGGTCGTGGTCGCGCACTCTGTTTTTATAGAGCCTGTTGTTGCATATGGAGCATCTAGTTGCTTGTTGAAAAGCTCTCTCCTCATCTGGGGTAAGCTGCATTGGAACTATTGACGTTAATTTTTGGGCTATGTCTTCTTTTTCGTACAGGATGGCTTCTAAGAAGTGCCCAACGGCATCGTCACCCCTGTAAACTTGAATAGGCTTGTAAGATTTGCCGTCGGGCCCTACGATAAGATAGGCATAGCCACAAGGTATATGTTCTGAAGTTTTAATGGTGTATGAGGTGTTGTTATTGGGTGCGACAGTGGAGACGGGTTTTAAAATAGACTCGAAGTCTGCATAAATAACGTAGGATTTTAGATGTTGCATGTGGATGGAGGTGAAAGAGAGAATATTATTATTATTGGATGGCATTTTAATTTGTTGAATAGAGTGATTTTTACAATATTGTAGGTGTTCTTTTAATAAATCAGGGTTTGAAAATCTATGGAGACATCTATAACAATAGTAAGTTTGATGTTGGTGATTAGTTAAGTGGCCCATTAATCTTGAGAAATTTTTTATATAAATATAATGTTGATTCCCCTCAGAATCTTCCAATAATAATAAATTTATGATATCTTCATCCTCTCTAGGAGAAATGTAGAGAGGACAGATGTCTTCATCAGCGTCATATATAAAAATATTTATTCTTAAATTATTTAATTTTTCAATTTCTGGTATTTTATTATATGGAATTGGGCAGGGAATGTCATTTAAAATTATTTCATGCTCATATGGGTAATATTTATTAACTCTATAGGGATGATCTTCAAATTTATATTTATGGGCCAGAAGACACCATATGAGACATTTGTTATCTGAGAAATTTTGTATATTAATTAAGGCCTTCTTAGCTTTTAATTTCTGAGGGGTTGCTATGAAAGAGCCACCGCGAAGGGGTATGTATTTTGCCACTTTTAATTCAAGGCATTCAATTTTGTTGAAGATCCAGTCGGATCCCTGATTTTGAAAATCTTCAATATTATTTTCTATTTTTGTAAACATATTATTAATATTTTCATTTAAGTTATCGGAGGTTAATTCTATTATGCATTTGGATGAAAAGTAAAATGAGGCTCTCTCCTTAATTTCATCTCCATCCACCTTAATAAATTCTGCCTTCATCACCCCGTGCCATTTTATTGATTTATTAAGATTTATTTCACTAGTTAATATATTATTTATTTCTGTATGGCTATTATTCGCAAAAATATTTATGTTGCTTTCCTCCTCAGGCTCAGGATAAAGATAGAAATTTTTAAAAACGTTGAGGGCTTGTGTGGTTTTTCTTATTCTATTATTGTTATTAATTTTTATTTTTTTCGAAGCTTGATCGCTACTACTAGCCACGCTTCCATGGACAGTTCTTTGATGTTGCATTATGTTCTGTTTAGTTGTGAATTTTAAATTGCAATTTGAACAGGGGTAAGAAGGGCTTTTTTCATGAAAACTGTCCCGATGTCTTCTCAAATGATCCTTTCTATTAAATATTTTTTCACATTCATCACAATTGAAAGAAGTTTGTCGCTGATGAATTCTTAAATGTCTATTTAAATGTTCTTTTCTTCCGAATTTTTTATCACAAACTTCACAAGAAAACAGTTTTTCATTTTCATGCACCTTCATGTGTCTAAGAAGGACATCTTTTCTAGAAAATGTTTTTCCACAAACTTCGCATTCGAAGGGTTTTTCAGTGTTGTGACTTCTAACGTGTCGATTGAAAGTTCCCGTATGAGTGAAAACTTTCCCACAAACAGGACATGTCTGAAATAGACAAAAAACCCTATTTTAGTATTTTAATTATTTTTAAAAAATTTTAATTATTTTTTCACTAACAAGTGTTTTTAATCTATCAAGATTTATCTCCTAACATTTTTCTAACTTAGAGGGGAATTAGTTTTTTTTTTTTTTTTTTTTTTTTTATCCACCTAACATTTTAAAACTTAGAGGGAAATTCGTTTTTTCTTCTAACAAGATTTTTTTCTAACCTGCCTTTAGAGAGAATTTATTTTAAAACTTAGAGGGAAATTCGTTTTTGGAAACCTAACATTTTTGAAAAGTAATGGAAAATTTTTTCCCGCCCCATGCAAAAAAATAAAAAAATATACCTTCGATTTTGCAGTTGTCTCTTCCATGTCATCAGAACTATCGGTGTTCATTCCAACATCAGTAGGTATGGGCACTGTGTCGCTGCAGCTACTCTCACCTCCAGAAACTACTTGGATAGAATTCTAAAAAATAACAAAAAGAAAACAAGTTTTAATTATTTTGTCAAGTTTTTTCAAAAGAGGATTTTATTATAACTTTTTAATTTTATTTTAAGTTTATCTAATCAAGTTTTTTAATTACTTTAAAGAGTGAATTTAATTTGTATTCTAAGTAAAAATTTATTTTAAGTTTATCTAATCAAGTTTTTTAATTACTTTTAAGAGTGAATTTAATTTTTATTCTAAGTAAAAATTTATTTTAAGTTTATCTAATCAAGTTTTTTAATTACTTTTAAGAGTGAATTTAATTTTTATTCTAAGTGAAAATTTATTTTAAGTTTATCTAATCAAGTTTTTTAATTACTTTTAGGAGTGAATTTAATTTTTATTCTAAGTAAAAATTTATTTTAAGTTTATCTAATCAAGTTTTTTAATTACTTTTAAGAGTGAATTTAATTTTTATTCTAAGTGAAAATGTATTTTTAGTTTATCTAAACTAGTTTTTTAATTACTTTCAAGAGAGAATTAAATTTTTAACAGAAATGAATGCTCAAAACTCAACTTTAACGCTAAAAAATTTTGAAACTAACATACTTGAGGTTCTGAAGAAGCTGATCTCGACATTGGTGGAGTTGGTTCTACAGCATTAATTCCGGCACCAGTCTGAACAACCTTGAACAAAAGAAGAAAAGAAAACATATTTTTTAAAACATTGTATATTATTCAAACAGTTAAACAGAAAAAGTGAAATAATCTATACCATATGACTTTTCAGATGGAGTCTAAGCTCCCTTGTATTGAAATAAGCACCTCCACAAATCGCGCAACGTAGTGTTGGCTCTACAGGTGCTTCACTCAGATGTGAAGGGCCAGGTTCGTTGTTTAATGCAGGTGCCTAAGAAAAAAGCATAAAAATATTTTAAGTACAAATCGTATGCTGAAATTTTCCTAGAAAATAAAAAAATGTATTTTTCTTACAGATTTTCGAAGAAGCGAGCGGTTAGCAAGCCCCTGGTTCGAGCGACGGACAGGATCGAAAGCTTTAAAACCGGGAGGTACTTTGATGGTTGATTCAATCTGAAATAAGAAAAAAGAATATTTTGAGTATAAAAATCTATTTTAAAATATTCTTCAAGTTTTTAAAGAAATTATATTTACCATTGAATCGTCATCTGAGAAATTGACCGGTGATGTCCAATCGATACAGTTACTCTCTAATATCTCACCCAAAATAATATCTTGGCTAAGTCCAAAATCAAATTCAAACTGAAAAAAAAAAAAAAAAAGAGAGAAAAAATATATTAAAGTATATTTTTAAACATTTTTTAAAAAAATTAATCTAAACATTTTGAAATATTAATAAATGTTTTAAATACATACGTTGGAAATTGCTGGCAAATTTTTGTCGAAAGCGAATTCCATTGTAATAATATTGAACTTCAAAAACACGGGGAAAGTAAAGTAAGCAGAGTGAGAGAGCAAGACGTCTTATCTACACAAATTCTGGATGCAGAATAAGAGGAAGGTGTATGATTTTGACCATCCTGGATAGGGCGCGTCAAAGGGGGGGTAAAGGTTAAAAATTTGATCCCGCACTGTAGGTCGGGATGGGGACTGATGCAGGGGAAGATTCTCTCTCTACATGCATCCCTTTTCAAAAAAGAGGGTTTATTTCCATTGTAACTCCCCTTTTTTAGGTGTGGTCTACTACATACGTGACTTCAGTTAATGGTGTAATATTAGACAAGCTAGCTGTATTCTATTCAATGTACAGTAACATTGTAAGAAAAATGTAGAAATCTTGTCAGATATTTTTTGAAAAAGAAGTTACTATCGTAAACATTTTGCTTCAAAGTGAAATAAATATTTGTATTTAAAGGGAATTTAATTTTTTAAAAATTCTAAAACAAATTAATATTTTGTTTTCATCCCTCAAATAAATTACTTCATGTAAATTAATATGTTTTTTAAAAAGAATTATTCTTATTTCAAACAATTTTTAATTCTTAAGTAAGATTTTTTCTCGAGTTTCACTTTATAGAAAAAGGTAACAATTATTAAAAATGATTTATTTTTCAAAAATTAATATATCCCTCATCATTATTTCTTTCTTATAATAATAAATCATTTATGAATTAATGTTTTTCTTTTATTTTTTTTTTTCTCAAAAATAAGTTTTTTCCTAGAAAATAAAATACATATATTCAAAAATAATAGATTTGAAATAAAACATAGACAGATTTTATATTGAAACAAAAAGTGATTTATTCAAACCATTTATACATTATTTGAGAAGAATTTTTCAAGATAAGTATGGAAATATTGCATTGTCAACTTATTAAAAAAGGATTCATTGAAATTACATAAACAATGTTTTGAAATAATGTTTTGAACAATTTTAAAAGTGTTCAAATGTAGCAAAACAGTTTCTTGAGAAAAGATATATTTATCAAAAGTGTTTAACATTAAACACTCGTGATCGAACTGACAAGCTATATTCAAATCACACCCGTTACATTCGAAAAATGTATTAATATTTGATTGAATTTCACTACAAATTGATGTTAGATAATGGTTTTGTGCTTCATCGAAAATCATATGTTCCTCACATTCAATTCTCTTGTTTGAAATCAAAGTTGGGATTTGTTTCACGAGAACACTTTCCATAAGGCAATGTGAAATCTGACTTTTCAATTCGATTAATCTGTTGATCTGATCTTTGAACAATTTTATACCATTCGACTTGAGATAAAATCCTGCATTATTTGTGTAAAACATTTGTTGCAACAAACACATGTCTTCATTCACAAACGCTGTTAACAGTTGGTTGTTTGATATAAAACTATCCTTCACAGAATTGAATTTAAACGAAGATATATTTTTTTGGAAATCTAGCCACGTTATCGTTGTCAGTGAAATACCCAATTTTGTAGGAAAACGATCACCAGTACTATTTTCTGTAAAATTACGAATGTGCACTCGTAAATTTTTTTCATTTTCCAAAATGATTTGCAAAAATGTACACCAACCTAAATCCCATTCCCCCAGAATAGGATTTGATTTCTGTCTACGTTGGAAAAATTTATCCAACCAGTCATTATTTGGAATTTCGCAAGACAGTTCACCACTAGTAGATTGTTCATTTTTAACACAAGAAAGTTCGTTATCACATTTTGAAGCTAATAGTTCAATAGAGGATGATTGTCCAATATTATCAGAGGGCGATTGTTCGTTTTTTTCACCACAAGACTGTCCACCATTATCAGGAGACGATTGTTCTAAGTCCAATCTAGGTCTTTTTAAAGGTCGAGAAACAGTAATAATATGACGAAACGTAAGACTTATTCTTGCATTCTTTATCGAAGGATCTACAGCAATACCGTGAGTGAAAAGTTCATTCGTAGGTTTAGCCATAGTGTATAAAGACCCATTGTCTAGTTCAATCACTGTAGAAGGTGTGTTTGGCTTTTTAAATTCAATTTTCCTTGGTACACCAAAACTGAGTACTGCGATAGGGAAAGTATCATCCAGACTGAATTCGTTATCTTTATGTTGGGAAATGTAACTTTGTCCGTTCGGATACAGATTTAATAAAACATAGTTGTAGGCACATCCAACATGCTTTTCGACGATATTTCTAAGTTCCATCATGATTGGGATCCAAGGTTGGGCAACAATTTGAGCACCGCTGAATGCATACACCAGGCCCTCGTCGCCAAATGCTAACATTTTTCGTTTCGGTATAACATCTTTTCCCCAAATGTTGAAAGTGGGGGTGTAAAACGGTAAAGTTTTCAACTCGTTAAAATAGTCATCAGCTTTTTCTTTCTCGATAAAGTTAGGATAATAACTGACATTAAGACCGTTTTCATAAAAGTGGATACTCATTTTGAAATAAAGTTTAGCACGATGAAAAAATACAACTTACAAAAGCGAGAACAGGAGGTAGAATGAATGCTACCCCCTCAACTCGTGACGTCAAACCCACGCCCGCAATTGTTCAAAAATAACCAATGACCAAGCTGTGACGTCAAACGCGGGAAATCAATAGTTGCCACACACCTTTAGGCTGTTAAAGGTATGCCGTCTACCTGCACCTGGTACCTTCCAACCAACCTGTGTGGTCAACTGTGGGAACCCAATTGTTACCACATACCCTAAAGCTATTCAAGGAATGTCTTCACCCCCACCACCTGACCCCTCTCAGGTCTTGTCCAAACTTGCACGTGTCTACATATTTTAATGAAAGAATGAGGAGACAGAAAATAATAAAAAATTAATTTTATTTAAGACTAATCCAAAATGGGTTTACATGGGATTGTTTTTGAACTTTAGGCGTTGACATAGGACGTGATAACAAATTTTTATTTTTAATGAAACTTTGAGGTACATGCATTTCTTTGAGAACTTGTAACAATTCACCCTGTGCGTTAATAGGTACTTTTTTGTTTGTAGAAAAAATTAAATGAAAAAAGTCTGCAATATTAGAGTTCTGTATTTTTTTATTTTTAAAAGATACTATTCCTTTTTCATTCCACTCTAGTTTGTGGGGGCTCGTCTTAAGAAATTCTAGTAATTTCAAAGCTTGTTTTTTCATTCTTGAAGGTACTAAAGTTAAAGGAAGTTGGTTATAGTCAATTTCTTGTTTGATATGTTCAGGATTCACACTCTCTTGTGTTGGTGTGGGTTCTTGTTTCACAGAATCTTGTTTCACAGAATCTTGTTCGGGTTTTGCAGGTTGTTGCTCAACTTCTTCATCAGAACGTTGAATCCACGGTAGATTGTTTTCTTCTAAATTCATTTTTCTTTGCAATAATTCATAATAGCGTTGCACTTTTTCGTAATCTGGTAAGGAACTGTTTAATATTTTTAGCAAAGCTTTATCCAATTCACTTAGCTGCTTTTGAGAAGGTGTGTGTTTGTTCAACACCTCTTCAGGTACCAAAGCAAATTTTTTAGCGAATTCCATGGAAGAGTGTGCTGATGGCTGATATGGCAGCGGGGATTAAAATGTTTAAAAATCCACCTTGTTGAACAATCAGTTTCTTTTTAGTGAATAAGGATCCTTTTTTCGTTCCAATCTTTCTAAGAGTCGATTTATATTTCGCCAACGATCGTTTCTGAGTAGTAGAAAGAGGCACGTTTCCTTTTAAAACATTCAACGTACACTCGCAGATAGCTTTAACAGTACGATTAGGTAATTTTTTAAGAAAATGTTTACGTAATTTATTGGGACATGAGTGAATTAATTCCAGGTCTCTAAGTTGTTCTCTTGACAAAGTCATGTTAGCAACTAACTCTTCACACACACTATTACTTTATTTATACTTGTATAAAAACTGGATTTGATTGGGTAGAATTTGTGTTCGCAATCTCATATCTTCATCCGTTTCATTTTTTAAATCGATAAACAAGTATGAGAAGGGTTTCTTTGTAGCATCTTCATACACTTCTTGAAAAAATTTAGATTTTTTAGGGTACAACTGCCTACCCAAATGCATAATTTGGCTCATGTCGCGACGATTTTTAAACAGAAAAATGTACTGAGCATTTAAAGACACTGTTCTAATTTCACTCCCTTTTTGAAAAAAATTTTGGGTTAAAAAAACAACACTTAGATTTAAATGGTGACTACCTTTCGTGAATAACGAAGTCAAACGTTTATCGTTACTGCATTCGGCCATTAAATCATCTATCACGAACAAAGTATTACCATTCAAGTAATCTTTATAATTCGATGGGAAACCTTCTACAAAAGTTACATTAGGTATTTCATCATATAAAGTTTGATAAATACCATAAAACCAAACCACTTTGTCGATGGTAGGATGAAACATTTGTTCTTTAAAATGTAACAAATCTCTCATAAAAAAAGACTTGCCACATCCCGTTGGACCGGCAAGAATCATAGTAAAAGGATGTTGTAGACGTGGAAACTCCATGATAAATGAACACAGACACAAAATGTATACAGTTTAAATAAGTGTTTATTGATAAAAATTAGCATACACACGAAATCTTTTGGTAACAAAATTATAGACTCGATGGTCGTTACAGATATTCTTGGTTACAAACATAGACAAAAATTCTTTCAGGGTTTTTCCCCTACATCTACAATATAGATAATAAACACAAAATTGACCACAAACGGCGGTTATAGCACTCTGAAGCATCAGAGGATTATAGTTCACATGCGAAAATCGAGATGCAAAGTTCGAGATAGGTCCTTTAAAATAATTGGGGTCGTTTCCATACGAATCAAAGAATTCCACTTCATCATCAGATTGTATGAAAAAGGCTAACCAGTGAGTTCCAGGTTCAGACGAGTCATCTGTGTTACATACGAGGCAAGCTGGATAACGCACGACCACCTCGGGTAGATGATCACTTGGGAAAACATCTAAAAAATATTTTTTCGTAATTGTATCACTGGATAAAATATTCTTGATTTGCAGAGAATCCATTTTCATTAATTGGCAAAGTCACATAAAACGTGTCGGGACTTGGTAATTTCAATAATGTTTTCAAATTCTGCATACACAAACACAGAAATGGTGGATTGTAAAGCTGTGGAGAATTTTATCTCAATTCTAAAATTTCCTTGTTGTTGTAAGTTGAGGTGGGGACCGTCGCACAAATCAGGACTTAGATCGAAAGCATACAAAGTATGACCATTCACGAAATCTTCTCGTGAAATATAATTTCCAGCATCACGATTGAAACCAGAGAATAATCGATGATAAGCTCTTATATAGTTTTTATCCTCGAAATTCAATTCCAAAGGTTTGCTAGGAACAGGTTGACCGTCCATATACACACTTAAAAAGTTAACATTGTAGTGATGAAAGTAAAAAGGGTTTAAGTCATATTTACCACTCATGGCGGCATTATCTAACAATCCAATTATGACACGTTTTGGCATAGCACCCAAAAGAACATTATCTTGCATAAAAGACATACTTCCAGCAGGTATTGTATAAGTCTTGCATAAAACTCGATCAATGGGGTATTTTGCAGAATTTTTTTCCAAAGCTTTAGCATGCCCTAATAAAACTCCGGGGTTCACTTTCACTTTTCGAATAAACAGTGAGGCATGTTCTAACACGACGTTATATTTCTTTTCCTGACCAGCTACTTGCTTTGCCATTAAACAAAACTGGGGAGTGCTTCGAATCATTTTAATTTTCAAATCCACCATATTCAGTAAAAGTCGATTCTGTTGAAAAATGTCACAGTGTAAAGGACCGATCATATCTAAAATTTTACTTGTCTTGGTGAGTTCATGTCTTTTTACCAATCCAGGGTTTTGGGGAGTAGCTTGTGTGGGGTCGGATACAGTTAAATTTTCATCTTTGTAAAAACATTCACAGGTTAGTAAACTTTTTTTAGCATCTTCACCGAAATTCAACAAAGTTTCAATGTAGGCGCGGTATGGATAGGTGTTACTCGAAGAAGATATTAATCTTTCGTTCAGACTCACATCGATTTGAGAAAACAATGCGTGAAAAAATAAATTAACAGGTGCAACAGGTTCTTTATCAGCCAGAGCGGTTCCGTCAGCATTCACAATTTTCACTTTTAGGTACATGTGCGAGGAGGATAAATCTATGTATTCTTCACCATTACCCGTAATGTTAAATTCCACAGGTCCCCCATCACGAATATTCGCGAGAGGGTGAAATTCGACGAAATGTCCTTTTTCAATAGCTGTCTGTGTGGGTGGTATCAAAAACAAGTCCAGTTCAGATTTGACACAGGCAGGTGAATCTTTATGAATGAGACCCGACATGATTAAGCAAAAATATCGTGTGTCTTCACTCTCTTCACTTTGGGACGAATGATGGTTTTATTAGATCGCTTTCTCTTTTTATAGCGTTGTCCTGAACCAATCATTGTTTTCATTTTTGTAGCAGCTTTGTCAGTTAAATTTTTCCCAGCTTCTTTCAACCGACGTTTAGCAACATTTTTTATATCTTCACCTCGTGACAAGTCATTCAACACATCTACACCCGTATGAAACAATTGTTTACCGACAGCTTTCGCACCCGATTTAAAAAGGGGTACTGCAGCTCGAAAAAGAGATCGAAACAGTCCACCTAATCCATATCCTTTTTGTAATGTAGAACCTTGGTAGTAGTTCAAACCACTACCTGACTGGTGAATGTAATAATCTTCAAAAGATTTCGCACAACACTTGTAAGGAACGAACATTATGAGAGGTACTTTTGTCTAAAATGAAGTTTCACGATCAACTGTCCACGCTCGAATGACACCAATCGTCCTGTGTGTGTCCTTATAACAGTTTCAATTGTTTGAAAGCTTTTCCTTGAAAGAGGGACATAGTGTGGTCTGTCAAACATTTCGTGAATCATATCACCATCTTTACCTTTCACAGTAATTACTCTAAGTAAAGGGGAAACTATATGACCAACGATCTGAGGTTCTGCTATATCCGAATATATGTAAAGTAATTTTAAATCGAAATTCGGGTCAGCTTCTTTAATCCCTTCAAAGTATTTAAAAGGACTATCGCGTATAGGATCCTCATTGTTAGCCAATTCGATCGGATAAAAGCCTAAAGTTTCGGCAAGTCCCGGTAATAACTTTATTCTAGCTGTTGGTTTTAATCCAATTTTCACTTTTCTAGTATGTTTGTTATAGCTTATCTGAATTAAACCGTTGAAGTCTTGATAGTTCATCCATTTAATAATGTCTGAAGGGCTTTCAAAAAATCCAAAGGGGATTTTAGTTCTTTTCATCGTTCCAATACCTGCATCGTATTCGTATTCATTTCCTCCGTCAAATATATTACTCCACATATGCGGATAAATCAATTCCACAAGTCCGACCTCCCATTCACCTTTCAGATCAAGAGGGGAAGGTAATCTCGTAATAAAATGTGAAATTTTATTTTCTGGGTAAAATTTCAAAGAACTGTCGGAAGGTAGCGTCACGTAGAAAGACATGTTGGCGAATGATTCTCAAAAGAAATGTCGATTCAATTTATAAATGAAATAAATTAGAAGCCAGTATCCATTGGTCGAATTTAGAAGGATATCCTTTATATTTCACTTTATACTCTAATCGCCCTTTTCTCATTCGCTTTTTTAAGATTTTTTCGATAGCAAAGTTCTCTTTAGGTTGAACTTTTTGAAGTTCTTCTGCGTAAAATGTCCCTAAGATAGGTTCGTTCATCAAATCCTTGATCCGGTAGACGGGCGGTTCCCGTCGCACGCACTCGGTCACGACGAAGAGTTCTTCCGTCCAATTAGTTTCGTATCCTTTTTCAAAGGTTAATTTTTGTTTGGATACTCGAACCGTATCTCCCGGTTTAAATACGCAAGACTTTCTCTTTTCATTCCCCATATCTCCGTACAGAGTAAACCACACGTCGCTTTCATTTTCCGGAGTTACTTCGGCGGGCGCCCTTTTAATACTCGAATGATAAGTATGGTTATAACTATAAAGTAATTGATCTAACACGTCTAGGTAGCGGTAAGTACGACGACTGGTAAAATATTTCCACATTTTAGTTTTTAAAGTGCGGTTAAATCGTTCTACTACGGACGCTTTCGTGTTGTTAAAAGTTCTGAAAAATTTCACACCTTCCTCTTTGAGAAAATTTTGAAACTTGTTATTCAAAAACTCCCTTCCCGCATCCGTATTCAAACAGTTGGGTTTTCGTTCAGAGAAAATTTTTTTAAAAGCTTTCACAATCTCTTCACCTTTTTTAGATTTCAGAGGAACCGCCCACGCTCGTTTTGAGAGGATGTCTATACAAGTTAAAATGTAGCGAAATCCATCGTTAAACTTTTGAAGAGACGTCAGATCGGCTAAATCTGCTTGCCACTGTTGATCAATTCTGGATACCATGACACGGTTCGTGGGGAATTTTTTTCGAATCGGTTTGTGAAGTGAATATGCATCTATTCCTTGTAACCATTCTCGAATTTTTTTCTTTGATAACTTGCCGCGGGCAGCACGGTGTAAGGCATCTACACCTCCAAAACTTGCAACCGCTTTCGGGTCTCGATAAGTTTCCTCCATGGCAGCACGTATGTGAAGACATCACATTGAAAAGGATAAATTTCCCGTATCGTTTAAATTTAAAATAAAATCAACGTTAAACTTCCCACCTTCAGAAAAAATATAAAGAATCGAAAAGACAACACACATCACAAAATAAATGCAGAACACGAAAATCCCTTCCTCTCGGGACGGTAACATCATGAACACTAAATGATATTCAATCGAAAAATACATATTTATATCTAAGATACAGTCATCAGGGTATATTTCCATAGGTCAGCGGTTTCGCGCACGAAAACTACTGTCTTATGGAAATATTTTTACTGCCAGGTGCCGGGTTCGAACCCCAGTCAGACCTCTCTTTTTCTTCCATACTCTATGCACATTCTTAAATTCAATCAATTTCTTATTTCTCATTTTTTTTTTTTTTTTAATTAATTTCTTAATTAACTCCCTAATTAACCTCCTAATTAACTCCTTAATTAATTTTCTAATGACTCACAAACAATATCCTGCTTTTTACCTTATACCGCAAACATCGCTTTAAAACCAGCGTCACCTTTTACAATAAACCACTCATTAAATTTTTTTAATTAATTTTCTTCATTAATACCCTCGTCATCTTTCACGATCAAGTTAGAGGATGTCTCAAGGTCAACGCCAAGTCATCTAGACCGCTCAGGGGTGGTGTGACACCCGCACGGCTTGCCGGTGCCGCAGTGCCACCCCCTCATGGGCTAGAACCGGCCTTTTCTACCTACTCAGCTCCAATCATTTTTTTTTTTCAGTTATTCTTTAAATTAATATTGTATGTGGTTTTTTGCTAGGGTGAAACAGTCAGACATTCTGTCTGGTATATATATATATATATATACATCATTTTTTTTTTTTAATATTCAGTTTCAATACCCTTTCGTACAGCATAGATGATATTCAAATACATTTAAACTACTTAAAATGGCTTCCCACTGGCATGCACTTTTCTAATATGATAAGTTAAGTTTTTTCAACTTTTAGGCCACGGGAAAGGCAATAATTTAGAAGTTTCTTTCTTCAAACTATTCTCTATTGCTCTAGAAGAAGAGCAAAATTGTAAGTCTTGTTGAAAAAAGAATTATTACACCCCCCCCCCCCCTCTCTAAAATATAACAAAAATCTGAGAATTCCACGTTTAAAATTTGCGGACATTCTCTTGATGTTCATAATAATAGGGAAACTTACTAAATTCATTCTGCCTTCAGTAGAAACAGCTCCCCAGAGCCCCATAGATCAAACTTTGAAAAGCTCGATTCATATCTGCCTTTAAAAAATCTGCTCTGTCTTTCGATATCTTCAGATTGTGCCAGCAATTGTTAAAACCATTTGGTTAATCAAGGATAAGATGTTTTCCATCCGAAAATGCAGCATTTTACCATTTCATATTATCTTTATTCAACTTAACACAGACGTTCTTTCCTCCATTAAATGCTTATTGATTATTACAGGTTTTTTATTCATTTTAGCATATTATTATCAATTTTAAACATGGAGAAATCTGGACCCCAAATTTTCGTCAAAAATTATTAGAAAATTCAGCAGCAGTCATTTTGAGTAGAACAGTAAGAGGAATTATGAGTCTTCGATCTCTGTAAAACAACTCTGATTTTCCATCAGATCTCTCTCCTATCGAAACAGAAGTTCAACGTTTGATCACATTTCCTTCAGCAATTCTCGAATTTCATTAGAAATACGACGGATTGAAATTATCCGTCCACTTAAAAAACACATTCATCATACATGAACGTTCTTTTTTTTTCGTGGAATTATCAGTAATGTCCGTCCAAGAAAAATTGAAGGCTTATATATGAATTAATCTAGCCCACTAGTTAACAAATTCGCATTTCAACTGTAATTTATCCGCTAGTAAGTAAAATGAAACGAAAAAATCTTGATTGTCCCTATAAATATGAACATCTAAAAACGTGGAAAAAAATATTTTGCACTATTTTTTATTCATTTTGTTTCATATTTAAAAAAATATATAACAGTTTTGGTTTTTAGAATACTAGATGTATTAAGTGCATTTAGTATAATCTTGTTCACAATTATTTTTATAGTAGTTATTTCAAAACACAAAATGCCCTTATAAATACGAGAAGGAGTTTATATGCACTCCTGCTGAAATGTTTAGCAAGATTTGCAAACGGTCAGTTTTTTTCAATTTAAAAACTTATCTCTCGAAGAAATGTTTCCAAACATTGGATATTTAAAACACTGGGTCTTTCTCATGTTTTCCAGTGAAAATTGGTTTAAGACAACCAATTGAGCAAAATCAATAATGTTTGTGATCCCCCTGTATCGTTAATCGAACGAAATAAACTGTAACTTTAGGATATGTTAATACAGACCCAGTTTAATTTGTGGATGAATTTTTGTGTCGATGATTAAATAACGGAGAAATAAGCATTTATATATATAAATATCATAAATATCAGCAAGTTTTTTACGAAAATTATTCCCACTTTCAGAAAAGTTGGAAAAACACGTATAAAACAATATACTGAAATCGGAATACAAATATCTTAAATATCTCATGAAATATGAACATTTTTATGAAAAACGTTTTCACCGCGCATGTGCAAAAGATAAAAGAATTTTTATTGCATAGGTTGAAACTAGATATATTGGGCAACTTTTGTCAAAAGTGCATTTGAATAGAGTAAAAATTAAGCAAATTATCTTTAAAAAAACATGCAAGGTTTCAGATATTTACCAAGAGTTGAAATTTCTTAAGGGGTTTGTTACATGCCGCGTAATTAATTTAAAGATCCAATCATTTTAACCAGTTAGCAAAAGTTCTTTTTTGTGAAAAACCCCTTATCATCGCACAAATCTTAGTAAATATACAAAAATATGTTAGAGTTACAAGCTTATAAAGGGTTTTTCACAAAAAAGGATATTTGAACGCTTGTTTGAAATAATTGAATCTTCAAATTAATTAAGCTGCTTGTGAAAACCCCTTAAAAATTTTCAACTCTTGGAAAATATCTAAAATCCAGCTCGTTCTTTTTAGGATGATTTGCTTAATTTTTACTCTATTAAAATGCACTTTATACAAATGTTGTCCAATGTATCTAGCTTTCAACCTGTGCAATAAATATTTTTTCATCTTTCGCACATACGCAGTGAAAACGTTTTTTATAAAAATGCTCCTGTTTCATGAGATATTTAAGATGTCTGTATTCTGGTTGCAGTATATTGTTTTACAAGTGTTTTTTCAACTTACCTGAAAGTGAGAATAATTTTCGTTAAAAACTCTGTATATTACAAATAAAAAACATGCTGATTTTTTTTTTTTTTTTGGGGGGGGGGGGAGGGAGTGTTAAAATAAATGCTTATATATCCATTATTTAATATGCTATCGTCACACAAATCCATTCAAAAATTAAACTGGGTCTGTATTAACATATTCTAAAGTTACAGTTCATTTCGATCATTTAAAGATACAAGATGAACACAAACATTATTGATCTTGCTCAATTTGTTACCGGCATCTTAAATGTTCTTTCAAACCAACCTTCACTGAAAAACATGAGGAAGACCCAGTTCTTCAAATACCTAATGTTTGAAAAGATTTCATAGAGAGATAAGTTTTTAAATTAAGAAAAACTGATCGTTTGCAAATCTTGCTAAACTTTTGAGCAGGAGTGTATTTACTCAAATATTCTTTCATATATTTGAGGAAAACTTGTTGCAACATGGATATCATTAATAGGCGGAACTGCCAATTATGCTGATTTTTCCCTAATAGTGTTAGGCTCTGACTTTTTCACACCAGTAAATTTATACAATTATAGCCTTCATTTCTAATCGTGATAACATATTGCAGAATATTACTCTATAAATTTACTGGTGTGAAAAAAAACACAGCCTAATGTTATGGCGGATAAATTAACATAATTGGCATTTCTAAATTGGATCTACTTAATAAATAATAAGTTATTTATTTATTTTTATATAGAGAAGTCTCATTTTACATTCGTATTATAGTCTTTTTACATTTATAAACGAAATATTTTAAAAAAATAAAATTAATTTTAATCACTTAAATTATCAGTCTGTACCCAAGTATTTCCAAGATGATATAAAATGCTTTTTTTCTCCGAAAACATTTGAAGAAATTCAAAGCGTTATCGACAGTTTATGAATCATTTCTTTTTAGTTTTTAGCAAGTCATGCGTCAGAGTTCACCTACATCGTATTTAACTCTTTTAGAGTGAATCTACGACTGAGGAACTGGAACTAGAACTGATTTTTGCATTGATGGGCTGCCTATACACTGTAAATAAAATAGCTATTACCAGCTGCAAGAAACTCTCTGTGATTGGAGAAAATAATTATTTTCTCCAATCACAGAGAGTTTCTTGCATATGGTAATAGTTTTTTTTTATAGTGTAGTGTAGGGCACTTTACGACCAGGCTATTATTGATTCTCGTGCTATACATGTGAGCCAGAAAAAATAAGATCTAACTGCAGAATAAAATCTGCGTAGGGGATCGTGGGGCAATTTGTAACAGTTTTTAGAAAATAAAATATATTCTGAAATGTAATTACGTTTTCCTGTTTCTAATTGCTGTTTTCAATAGCACAAATAATCATCTATCATATTTATAAAAAAAAAAAAAAAAAAAAAAAAAAAATCGTTAATATTGCTAGTTTTAGCAAAAAAAATAAAAAAAAAAAATATATTTTTTTAAATTATTTGCCTGTTACAATTTGGCCCGGATTCGTGGCTAGCCGTAATACACATGGGGCAAATTATAACAAGGAAAACCTAACAATAAAAATGACAGTATTTCAAAACGTTTTTTGTTATCAACCATTTATAAAAAAGACAATTAATAATTAATTTGTACAAAATTTTGCATAATTTGGAATTTCCTGCATTTTAAATTAATTTTTCTACTGCAGCAGCCAGTATCACGCACGTCGGTACGCTTTGCGTACATGAAAACCAAAATAAAACATCAATGGTTACCCCTATCTCAAAATGCATGAATATGAAAAATATGCCCAATTTTGTACTGCAGCAGCCAGTATTGAGAACGTCTGTACGCTTTGCATACATGAAAGCCAAAACAAATCACTGGATTATCTCAAAATGCATGAATCTGAAAAATATGCACAATTTTGTACTGCAGCAGCCAGTATTGAGAACGTCTGTACGCTTTGCGTACATGAAAAAAAAAATCACTGGATACCCCTATCTCAAAATGCATGAATCTGAAAAGTATGCACATTTTTGTACTGCAGCAGGCAGTATTACGCACGTCTGTACGCTTTGCGTACATGAAAGCAAAAAAAATCACTGGATACCTCTATCTCAAAATGCATGAATCTGAAACTTATGCACAATTTTGTATTGCAGCAGTCAGTATGCTTTGCGTACATGAAAACAAAAACAAACAAAAAAAATCGCTGGATACCCCTATCTCAAAACGTCTGAATCTGAAACATATGCACAATTTTGTACTGCAGCAGCCAGTATTGCGAACGTCTAAACAAAAAAAAAGAACATCACTGGATACCCCTATCTTAAAATGCAGGAATCTGAAACATATGCACAATGTTGTACTACAGCAGCCAGTATTGCGAACTGGAATCTTGCAGCAGCCAGTGTTGCGAACTGGAATACTGCAGCAGCCAGTATTGATCATAAATTCATATACGCCTTGCGTACATGAATTTATGATCAATTAATTTTTAAATTGCCTTCAAATTGTTTATTTTACACTTTAACGGTCTGACATTAGTTATTTCATAGAATAACTAGGTAAAGTATGAAATTTTTTATCTATTATATACTTTAACTGACTTGTCTAGTTATTTCATGAAATACCTAGTTATTCTATGAAATAACTGAATTATACACTTTAACGGTAACATATAGACAAGAAAATTGGATGGTATTAATTATCATATTATAATAAATACTATATACATAAATTTTTTAAAGACCACTTTGTTCAGTTTTGAATAAAACCATCAGAGCACTTTCTTCAATTATACAATTTTCACTTTACATCTTGTGCAAAATAAATGTGCTTTCTATTATTACTAGTTAATACCCGTCAAAATTTGACGGATGATGTGCAACTAAAATCGTCTAACGGCATGAAGTTTAAAACACCATTTCTTTAATATTTTGCATTGGTCTTAACTGGTTTAAAAGCCCCTGCTTTAATCAATTATCTTTTGGTTGGAGGGAGAAAGGATAAATTTCATGAAATTTCAATATACAAAATTTAAGCACACTCCATATAATAAAAATAAAATCCCAAGGTTTTCCTAATTTTATTCTAAATATGACCAAAAGAATGTTAGGAGTAATTAAAAGAAAGGCAGAATTTATATAAATTATCGAAAGAATCAATATTTTTTAATGTGATAGTATCAATATTTGTGAAAATACTTATCAAAGCATCAAGCATGTAAATTAATCCCACAATAGAATTCCTCCCTGTCACACCAAATTGACTAATAATCTATAGAACTGCACTCGTTTTATGTTTACTGTGAAATTTATTCGTTGCTTTTCACACAAAATGAATGAATTTAAAGATTTACTACCAGATTATAATTATATTAACTTACTATCAACGGTAACAGGTCACAGTTTTTTAATAAAAGACATACATGAAAGACAAAGATTTCATTCACTTGTAAAATATATCATTAATTCTAATTTGCCAAGACAATAAGTGCATTTTAAGTGTAAAATAATAGTTTTGATTCTGATTTTTCCTTCCCATATTTGTAAAACCACTTGGATATAATTCAAAATATTAATTCATTGTATTCTAAAAATAAGCTGCAAATTGGAATAAAGTTAAAATTTGTTTTTACTGGAATAGTATTATAACACTTTATTCTATCAAAATAGTATATTTCAACAAAAGTATACTGTTAAAAATAAATAAATAAATAAATAAGAATGAATGTAATACTTTATTAAATTAATTTGCTGATTCATTTTTTAATAATAAATTATACTATGTAAATTTTCCTCGTATAAAATATCAATATTTTAATGTTATCCTTTTTAAATTATTTTTATGGTATCGAAATGAAGTATCAGAGATAGTGATTATAATAATTAGAGCAAAAAAAAAAATCTTTGATTTTAAATATCTATCTCCATCTTTTCTAAACAAAATTTTCAACTGATAAAAGTTAACTTTTAAAGAAATATAAACTCTGACAATTTACTAATTTTAAAAGATTTTTTTTCTTTTAAGAAGTATAATACATTTACATGTCGACAGATTTCTTGTATAAAGAAATTTTCACTGAAAATGTACGCCGATCATAGATGAATGTAACCGATAAGTAATCGCGAATTGCTTTGTTTTTAATATACTTCCTTGGAAATTACTAATCAATGAATTAATCGCGGGAATTATTTTTATGATTGAGCATTAACTAGGCGTCTGCCATAGAATACACATATGAAATATTAATGTCGTCTGCTCGAATTTTATTATTGGTATTCGTATTGCGCTGGAAAAGAGAAAGGCATATTCCCGTTCCGAATAGGTTCAAAATTTTCTCGCGCATGCCCAGATCGTACGATTTTGGTCTTACAGAAAAAGCTTTGTGTTTTAATATTAGAGAATTATTTTATTTTACTTTACTGCATTTAGCCTTAGACGCTTTCATTTATGATTTTTTAAGATAATTAATATAGACATTTTTCTTCTACAATTTCTAGATTTTTTCCCCATGTAAAATAACATTTAATAAAACCAGTCAGTCACATATAAAACACAAATCTAAAACCTTCTTTGAAGCAGAATTACAATTGAAATAAACTGAATTAAAGGAAAATGTCATTTACAGGCAAATAATTTATAAATTTCTATTAAAAAAGGGGACAACAGAATAAAAATTTTGAATTTTTTGGAAAGGAAAAAAACAAAATACCCAATTGGTTTTTATAGGAAAAATCCAGTTGGTATAAACCGTGCCAACCCTGGTTTAAGCTGTTCACAGCATAACGAAATTAACATCATTCATCTGTACAAAACAAAGCAAGACTCGCTTTGGTACAAAATCATGGAGTATTTTTTATGGAATATGATTGTACCGTAAAATAAAATTTAACTAACTAGGATTTTGAATAATAATAATAATAATAATAGTAATATATATACATATATATATATATATATATATATATATATATATATATATATATATATATATATATCTGAAAATATAACAATATGCGTAAACAACAGAAAAACTAAATGTTTTGAGTTTGGAAGAACGATCTCACACTTGTTTTGATTGATATCAATGGTTAAAATCCGCTCCCTCCAAACACCTTTACAATGCCTACATTGAAACGTCTTCGCCACCGCCACCGTAGCAGTTGCCCGTCGAGTTCTAGACGCTGGTAAATTATACTGGTGCCTTTATAATAATAATCACAAATTTTATCTGTATAATAAAAAAAATTTAATTATTTTTTCGACATACTCAAATTTTCAGAACGTAAATTTATTCGTATTCTTACATTTTTAAACGAAATCGAAATATTGAAATTTATTTTTTCGACTGAGTGAAAATAATGCCTGGACCGGGAGTCCAACCCCAGATCTTTGACTTACAAGGTCAAGGCTCTACCAATTGAGCTATCCAGGCCGACAACCGGTGGACATTTCTCACTCAGACAACCTTTAGGCAGAAACATCTGGTCTATCATGTAGATAGCTCAACAGAAATAAGCCGCAGTTAAAGGAAAACCCTATTAAACAATTGTGTGATTTTTAATAGATTGAAATCGAAATATTTAAAAAACACTAATTTTAATAATTTAACCGGTTGAATGCTGAAGCATTTTCTGAAACACATCCTGAAATTGCCATCAGTATTTCATGCCTCAATAAATGTTTTTCCGGTGTAAATATTTAGTTTTAGTTTTATAAAATAATCGAAACCCAATTGTGCCCAGCTGGAAAAGCACTCCGTGCAATAAAAATTACAAAAAATCTAAGTAAGCAGCAATCGAAATGGCATATATAAATGTGTACTTTTATGCATAAATTATTTTCCCTCGATAGCTCTTTCTACAGAACTAAAATATATGAAATTTTCTAATGATCTATGAAAACACACCTAATTAATGAAAACCACGCCTTACTGTAGTTGATGTAAAAGGCTAATTTAAGTATCATTAAAGGATGAATAAAAACAAAAAACGTGTTTTACCATTAATAATTGTTCACCCACATTGTTTTACGAAAATTTAAAAGCAGCGAAAAAATTTAATTTTAATATAGTTTTCCAAATATGCAATTCAGCGTAGTGAAGGAGTGTGTATTTTAATAAGATTTTATCAAGACTCCGCGCATTCTTTTTTTTTTTTTTTTCCCAACTTATTTCATAAATATAAAGATATATATCTTAAAAATTATGAAACGAGCGTCGTAATATTTCATGCGTCGAAAGTCACGTTAGATATTTCTCTTTTATTAAATAAAATAAAATTACTCCTACAATTATCCGTTAATTTATAGTTTCTTTTTTTTTTTTTTTTTTTTTTTTTTTACAAACAAATAATGAAAAAAAGAACTCTATAACATATATATGTATATTTACTTATTTATTTATTGTAAAAGAAAAATATTGAAAAGATGATGTTCAACAATTGTGTTTTCCTGCACAAAGGCCATGTAGCCAGTTCTTACAGCGAGCGAGATGAGGTTGAAACACTTCATCCCACTCTGCTTCCTACTGCAGACCACACATTGACATAAATTTTGTCGCGATAATTTTTCTAAGGCGAATTTTCTGTTCGAATGAGACGTTTGTATTAACCCGTTAGTAGTCACTAGTTGGTCGATTTGCCGCCCATCTTTTAGTGTTGCCAGATGTTTTTATTCAATAGCCACCGAAAATTTTTAGAAGTGGCATTTGATATATATAAACCGCGAATAAAATCGAAGAAACGTCGGTCACATCACTTCTTAAAATTATCGGTGGCAGTTAAATAAAAAGTGCGCAATCTGTAATACGTGGCGCTGTCTATAGCGACTACTAATGGGTTAATTCACTATTTCTGAAAGCTATCCATTCTTCTTCAATATCAACCGTTTCACATTATCCAGAACTTTCGATTGGCTGATTGATTTTTCTTACGTAAAAAAATTAGATTAATATTACGGTGATATCTGAATTCTACCTCTGGCAGCGCGACAGCGCTGGTTCGCAGTTTTCGAGACTAACAAGGGAAGTATGAATCAGTAAAATTGCTATTGAAACCAAACCAAGCTTCATTTAAAGAGCAAGGTCGAAAACATAGGGTACAGTACAAATTTGCTGCAAAATCCCCATGGGGACAAGATATGACCCCCTGGTAGTTTTAGTTATTTCTATAAAAACCAACAAAACACGCATGGTTGTAAGAACAGATGGTGCAGTTGCAGTGGTAGCGTGCTTGACTTCTGATACGGTAGTCCTGAGATCGAGTTCCCGCAAAGGCGTTTTGTAATTTGTTTATTTTTCAATTTTTTTTTTTCGTTACGTTTTCAATTAAATTAAATTATTAATTTAAAAAAATATATTTATTATATAAAGATTTATTTATTTTAATTATTTTATTTATTTATTTATTTATTATTATTATTATTTTATTTATTTATTTATTTATTATTTTATTTATTTTTTTTTCTTATTTATTTATTTGAGTATTCCAATTAGTAAAGTATTGACCATGAATTAAAGAAATCTATAATTTTATTTTTTTATTTATAAAAAAGAAAATCATGCTTAAAGCTATGAATAATAGTTTCTAATTTATAAAAATTATGATTAAAAGTAGAAAAATCACGAAACCATAAGTATTTTTTATAATTAGAACAGGAAATACAAAAAGATTGATCACAATTATTTGAATTACAATTTTTTTCACCGTCGATTATTGTTCATCACGAACATTTTGTTGAATATTTGACTCTTCCCCGAGATTACTAGATTTGTAAAATTCATATTTACCCAGATTTTGTATTTTTTTATATGGTAACTAATTATAAATTAGTAAAATCATTTTGAGAAAATTTGTCATTATGCAGGGATGGAACACGGGCGCAGAATTCATACCGGAATCTGTTTAAGAAATTTCCATACCTATAATATCGTTGATTTAAGAGGTAGAAAATTTTCTTACTTTCATAATGGTATGAATTCTGCGCCCGTGTTCCATCCCTGCATTATGTTCAATATTATTATCAGTTCTTCCGACACCACCAAGTTTGACAGTTGTTTAATGAATTATATGAAATAAAAGTTAAATGCGACGTTGAATAGTTAAGCAACAACCAGGGATGGAACACGGGCACAGAATTCATACCGGAATCTGTTTAAGAAATTTCTCTACCTATAATATCGTCGATTTAAAAAGTAGAAAATTTTCGTACATTGATAGTGGTATGAATTCTGCGCCTGTGTTTCATCCCTGAACAACTGTTGTTCATTACTAGCGTCTAGTCGGCGACGAGCAACTCTCACACTTTCCTTCAGATTTCGCTCATGCGTCGTATGTCGGTGCTGAATTTTATTTATATTTATTGGATGTGTTTATTTCCCATTTTCATCCAAGTGCTGCCATCTGATGGTCAATATAACTGTTTGAATTATTTTCCATATCAAATCAAACACGATTTTAAATTTTCAACCTTCTAAGATTTCAACAGGAATTCTGGGAATCATTCTCATTTACGTTATAAAATCATTATAACGTTATAATTTTTATATCTCGTTTCGTATTCGTGTGATTAATTTTTTAATAAAAAAAAATAACATTATTGTTTTGGTTTGTGTAGACTTAAATTTCCCAAGTTCTATCAGACACAGAGGGCTGTTTAAGACCTCATTTTAAAGAGAATTTCATGGGGTTTATTTTAACACGCAATTTACCTATGCTTGTTATTATTATTATTATTATTTTTTTTTATTTTTTTAACTTACATATTTATATTAAGTTGGCATTTTTTTTTTTTTTAAGTTTCAAAAATGTCTATTATATCATTAGCTACACATTTTAAAATTTGTAGAGTGGAATACAATGGATTACTGCAAAAATTCCATTATTTTTTAATAGTTGCAAAAAGCTCCTGATCTCATTGTTATCCTTTTTACTTCGTTATGCAAAGTATAAGGAAGTATTATAATGGTATTATAATAGTTATGATATTAAAAAAAAAAAAAAAAAAAAAATTAAAACAGTAACATTTTTTTTTTTTTTTTTTAATGGAATGTTTTTTGGATCGTGCCATGTTAAATAAACTAATTATTCATCCTGACCATTTTAGATTTCAACAAGAATTACAGTATTTATTCTCCTTAACAATAAAAAATGATTATAAAAACATTGTTGTTATATCTGTTTAAGGTTTCAGGTAATAAATTTTTTTAATCTTGAAAAATCTTTTTTTTTTTTTTTTTAAATAAAACTTTTATAAGGGCCACACCACCGAATTATTTTCAATTTGAAAATTGATTATTTAATTAACTCTCGAATCACCATGATGCACAATCAATAGAAAACAAGTAGCATTTAGATTAACTGCAGGGGAAATATAGTTATTATTTATATATTAAATTACACGTCAATTAAATAATTTATATATCGCAGAATAGGAGACATTTTGTAATAGAATAAATATCTTATTCAAAACTTTTAACGTATGATTTTACCTGGGGCATTTGAAATCAACAATGACATTTTCTAAACATAGAATGTTTTTTGTCAAGCACACACAATGAGGAGAAAAGAGGGGGGGGGGGTATTTTTTCACTTTTTATATTATTAATGGCAAGTTTGTTTAGTGCTCCTCCCTGGAAAAAAATTAAAAAATGACAGCCAATATTTTATGATAAAGACAAATATTAAAAGTAGATTTTTTAAACAGGGTTGCCACTCAAACAGTAGAATGGAATTCCCTGACTTTTCCAGAAATATTCTAAAAAAATTCCAATGTAACCATATATTGGGCATTGGCTGTGTCGAGGCCAAAATCATTATGGTACCACTTGAAAAAAAACGAAAGTTACATATGATAAAAGTTGCATATAGTGATAGCATCTGTTGCTTATAAGCGAGATAAGAAATTTCCTTCACGAGTCGGAAAGAAGGGTGGGAGTGTTTTAAACAAATGGCAGAAGCTAAAAAAGGAAAAATGACCCTACGTTGGCAGAAAAATTGTTTATTTTACGGTAATTATCATATGAAATTCGCTGACTTTTCCAGATTCTGGATAAAATATTCATATTCCCTGACTTTTATAGTCATTTTTCGAATTCCCTGACTTTTCCAGGTAACGTGGCAATCCAGTTTAAAACTTGCATACTATTAAAACATACTATTATTTAAGGGGGAGGGGGGAGGGCTAAATTAGAATAGAAAAACTATTTCTTATGCAATAAGTGGAAAAGTTTGCAGTAATAAGAATAATGGGAAGACAATTTATTTCAGAGAAATTAATGTAAGGTAAAAATTGTATAACTGAAAACGTTGCTCTCATTTTTTTAGTTTTTTTTCAAAACTAAACTAAGTGATCTTTAAAAACTAGACATGTGCTATAACATGGTAATTAAAATTTATAACAGCCCATTTTCTTATCTATATACTAAATCCTGAGATATCCTGATTTTGAAATATCAAATTAAAAAAAGCAACCTTAGAATATACCCAGGCAGTTTTTTTAACAATTTATTATTTTTGATTTACAAATTTCATGCAAAATGTTCCCTCCATTAAAGGATTGTGAATTAATTTATTAAAGTGCAAAAGTGCTAGAATGTTTATAAAATCAAGAAGA
The DNA here is from genome assembly GCA_963930645.1 of Salticus scenicus. NCBI lineage: Eukaryota > Metazoa > Arthropoda > Arachnida > Araneae > Salticidae > Salticus > Salticus scenicus. Next base: position 117,426,582 of record OZ005655.1, read on the forward strand.
CATTAAAAATTTTAATATCTGAATACTAAAAAATTTTGAAATAATTCTAATAGTGAGAGTATGCTTTCTTTTTATGGGGTTGTACGATCAAAATTTTGTAGCAAGTTTAGTTTGGAAAAAGCTTTAAAACATGCAATATTATTTAAAATATTAATATAAATTCTGTAATTAATTATACTTAATTAAAAATTATACTCTGAATTGTAATATTCCATTACATAATCCTAAAGTATAATTTTTTTCTTAAGTCTTCATATAAATATTTTTCACTGCTAGTATGACAGATCACACTATTTCTTTCAGATAGCAATTTTGCGTTGTCACCATTTATTGTATTACTAAATGAATGTGCAAACATTTTTATTTAAAACATATAAAGCTGAAAGCTTGTTATTGTATCTGTCCAGAATTATTAGATTTTATCAAAAATTGCTACACTTATTTACAAGGACAAAATGTAACTAATGCTTTTTAGTTCAATCGGATAATTGATTAAAAAAATATTGAGGAAAGACTTCATTTTAACTTTAAAATTATTTAAAAGAAAAAAAATATTGATGCCAAAAATAAATAAGTGGATATATTTCTTTTTATGTTATCGTTTTGAAAATCATTATCCAGTGGTCGGTCCAGATCGTTAATATCGTTAGTGATTCGAGAATTATATTCCAGTTCCATTTCGTTTTGAAAATCGTTATCCATTGCTCCAGTTCAGGTCGTCAACGGTTGAAAAAGAAACTGTTGGTCCTGAAAAATGCCGCTTTGCTACATGCATAGCAGAAAACATAAACAGAACTCGAAGTGAGGCAAAAAAAAACAACAGCGAATCTTGAAAATAAACATAAACAGAATTCAGCGCCGGCATATGACGCATGCGCGGAATCTGCAGGAAAGTGTGCTAGTTGCTCGTCGCTGGCTAGATGCTAGTTTGTTCATTCTGGATTTTTAATGGGAAAAAATGCATGAATAAATCATACAATTGAGAGCAGGCGATTAACTCTTGCTATTCATGTCATCGTTAAAAAAATAGCAATTAAAATTCTACATAAAACATAATCATAAACAAAATTTTATCTGAATGTAATAATTAACAAAATCTTATCTAAATGTAATATAAAAGTTTTTTCCGTTAAATTATTAATTTTTTTAAATTTAATGAATAAATAAATTGGTTAAAAATAAAAAAAAATATTAAATTGTCCGTGCTAAAAAATAAATAAATAAAACATTTTTTAATATAATTAATATTTCCTCTTAAAATAATGATTTAACTTAACTAAAAATGTAAAAAAAAAAAAAAAAAAAAAAAGAAATCAGTTAAAATAAAATATTAAAATACAAAGCGCCCTTGCGGGGACTCGATCCCAGGACCTCCGTATCAGGGATCAAGCGCGCGCTACCACTACAACACCCGTTCTCACTACAATGTGTGTTTTGTTGACTTTTATAGAAATGACTAAAACTATTAGGAGGTCATATCTCGTCCCCATAGAGGTTGTTGCAGCAAATTTGTACTGTACCCGATGTTTTTGACCACGCTCTTTAATTTAAGCTTGGTTTGGTTTCAATAGCAATTTTACTGATTCATACAACATTGCAGCGCAATCGTGATGCTTAGCAATCAAACAGTTAAATTATCAAAATATACACAAGTATTTCCAAGATGATATTAAAATACACTTTTTCTTCCGAAAAATTTAATTAATTTCAAAACGTTAATGAACTTTTCCTTGCTAGTACAGTCAAATTAGACCAAAAAACACCAAATAAGGGAAAAAATTTATAAAGTTTTGAAACTTTGTAATAAGATTCCTGGGGGCTCTAGTAATGCAAAAAAGAAAAAAATTCCCCCCCCCCATTCCCCCCTTTTCCCCTCTAGACAATATACCTCTTCCATATTAGGAAAAACAGATATAATAATTTATAAACACTTGAAATTTTAGGATAACATTCATGAAAAGTCTAGTAATGGAAGAAAGAAGTTTTTCCTCCCAGTGGGTATGCTACCCTTCCCCCCCCCTTTTCCCCCCAAAATTGTTTAGCACCTTCAATTTTTCTTTTTTTTTTTTTTTTAATGAGGGACTATAAAAGGATTATATTATAGGAATAAATATTTATAAAGATATAAAATTTTGAATTAATACTCTTAAGGGTTCCCCCCTCCCTCCCCCCCCCCCCAAAAAAAAAAAGTGTAAGCTCTTGCAGATTTAAAAAAAAAAAAAGAGAGGAAATAATTTATAAACATTTGAAACATTGAGATAACACTCATGAGTAGTAGACTATTATTAAAAAAGAAGACATCCCCCTTCCCTGAGTAAGCACCTCCTCCCCCCTTTCTCACCAAAACATACAGTTCCTTTAAATTATGCAAAATAGGAGACTCTAAAGGATTAAAGGAATTTATTACAGAGGTATATATTTATAATGTTCGGATATTTTGAAATAGTGCTCTCGAGAGCTCTAGCAATGGAAAAACGAAAATTCCACACCCCTCTTCATCTGTGGGCGGAGGGTACCACTTTTCCTCCCGAAGTTGTACAATTTTTTCAGATTAAGAAAAACCGAGAAATAATTTACAATGTTTTAAAATTTTAGGATAGCACTTATGAAATGACTAGCAATGGAAAATAGAATAGATCTCCCTACTTGGGTGTGTGGAAGGGGGGGGGAGGGGGAAGCTGCTCTCATTTTCCTCAAAATCTCGTTTTCCTCTTTTCGATCTAAGGAAATCCAACCGTGACTTTTCAGTTTTTAATTTTTTACACAAAATCGTTAAGTTTACTATTACAATAATAATAATAATAATAATAATAATAATAATAATAAAATTCTTTTTTAAGACCTCATATATGATATATATATATATATATATGATGTATATCATATATATCATATATATAAATACGATCAATCTTTTCGGAGTAATTGGCAACAAAAAAATTGAGTTCCTGATTTTGGTATGTTTTACATATTTTTTGCAGATGAGAATAATGTACGCTCTTCTTTCAATTTGGTCAGATACAAAGAACGGGTTTTAAATATTTTGAATTTGCTCAACGCTTAGAAATTTCTGGTATCGAAGCAAGCATAGCAAAAGATGATGCAGATGCTTTGATAGTTAGGAAAGCAAATGATGCATCTAATTTAAACAAGCACGTCGTTATTGTTGGAGAAGATGTGGACTTTATAGTTTCACTGATAGCACTTGCTCCAGAAGATAAGGACATTCTATTCGTGAAAGAAGGAAAAGGAAATGTCAAAGCAAGATTTTATAGTTCCAAGGATTTGCAAAGTTCATCTTTTATTAAAGATGTCGAGGATGCTATTCTATTTCTTCACGCAATGAGTGGTTGCGACACCACTTCGGCCATGTTTGGAAAAGGGAAAGTGCAAGTAGTTCAATCGTTTAACCAATCACACCAACTCCATGATATACCCAAAGTGCTCAACGATCTAAGATGGACTTGTGACTCAATTGAAAAAGCTGGTGAAAAATTTATTAGTGAGCTGTACAGTAAAGTTAAAAAAAAAAAAAAAAAAAACGCGTCTATAACTTCTGAAATGAAAAATTGAACGATCTCAGAATTCAATGTTTTAATGAATTAGTAGGACAGGCAAGCAATGCTGTCATCCTATCGTGCTTGCCACCTACCACTGATGCTGCATTTTCATCGGGTTTACCTGCAAGTACACATGTGGTTGGAGAATCGCTTGGATCCAAAGACCTGGGGCTGGAAAGTATCTAATTCATACCTGTCTCCTGTATATCTAAGACAAGTGCCTTCTTCGGAAAAAAAATACTAAATTTGATTTCATGTGGCTGTATGCAAGGTTGTGGAAGGAAGTGCAAAGGTGTAAAAGCAAATTTATTGTGTACAGGAATGTATAAAAATTGTCACGGGCAAACCTGCACCAATAAAGAACCCATTTGACATGACAGAGGAGTTTGAAGATGACTTTCATGATGAACTTGATTACTTTTTATTCGATGCTCAGACAATTTTGTAAGTAATAAATTATTGACTTACTCTAAAGTTATTTTATCTACGTTTTACTTAATTATTGCTATATTTATTTTACCTAGTTATAACCTGAATTTTACTATCATCATTTCAATTTATTTTAGAATTTAGAATTTAGTAGCTTTTAAAAACTTAAAGAAAAAATAAATTTTCGTTTATGCATAATGAAGAGCAGAATTTTTCAAGGCATACTTATTATTATTATTATTATTATTATGATGGTAGCTGTCTTTGAAAACCAAATAATTTTGTGTTAATTAAAAATAAATAAATAAATAAATAAATAAAAAGGCAAAAAATGAAACCCACGCAAAATTTTGAAGTAGTTTTTTTGGGGGGAAAGGGGAGTTCGAAGCACCTCTCAAAGAGGGGAATTTTCTGTTTCCCATTGAGATACCCCATATGATTAATGTCCCAAAGTTTTAAATCTGTAGGCTTCTTTCTAACTATTTTTTTTTTAATTGAAGGAACTGCAATATTTTTGAGAGGGGGGGGGGGGGGGGGTCATCCTTCCCAGGGAAGGCTTTTTGTTTTCATTGCAACCTTTTCAAGCATACTATCTAAAATTTTTCAAAATTATATAAATAAATTCTATCGTTTTACTTTCAGTGAATTATACAAATATGGGGCGAGCTCTTGCTCCAGAAGAGGGGTGAATTGTTATTATTATCGGACCACTCAACAATTTTGTCCACAAACTATAAAATTCAACAAATTATTTCCCTATTTGTTTTAATTTCAACAAATTATACGATTTTTTTTTTTTTTTTTTTTTTGGGGGGGGGGGGGGAACCCAGATAAGGGAGCTTTTGTGTTTTCTATATTAGACCCTTCAAGAGAACTTTCCCCAATACTAAAAACTCTTATATAACTTATTTTTGTATTTTTCTTAAATTCAGCAAAATTGAACTATTTTTTTATTGGTAGTTGGGGGTGAAGGGGTAAAGGGGTAAAGGAGGAACGTTCCCACTGCATGGTGGAATTTTTTTTAATTTTGTATCCCATTATTAAGAACCTCAAGAATATGTTATACCAAAATTTCAAAATTCTATTTAACCATTTTTCTTATTTTTAATAAGTTATACAATTTTTTGAGTCGGGGGGGGGGGGGGGGGGGGAAGGGGGAGAGAGAAGGCAGCTCTTACCCCAGGGTGGGAAAATTTTTTGTTTTCAATTATCATATTTTTCAGGAATGTTGTGCCAAAATTTCAATACTCTATAAAATAATTTTCAATTTATTTTTTATTTAAACGAATTACAGGGATGGAACACTGACGCAGAATTCATACCACTATCAATGTAAGAAAATTTTCTACTTCTTAAATCAACGATATTATAGGTAGAGAAATTCCTTAAACAGATTCCGGTATGAATTCTGCGCCCGTGATCCATCCCTGGAATTATACAGTTTTTTTTTTTTTTTTTGAGGGGGTAAGCTCCCACCCCACGGTGGGGAATTTTTTGATTTGCATTATTAGATCCCTCAGGAATGTTGTGCCATAATTCTAATACTCGATAAATTAATTCCCTATTTTTTTCTTCATATAAACGAATAATACGGTTTTGGGGGGGTAGGGGGGAAGCTTCCCCCTCAGAGTGGGGAACTTTTTTGTTTCGCATTATTAGACCCTTCATAAGTATAATCCCTTCATAAGTATAACTTTCAAAACTTTATAAATTTTTTCCCTTAGTTTTCCTAATTTGACTGTACTATGCACACAGAATTAGATACTACAGGATTCACTTCACTGCTTTCCAGCAAGTCATGCATCACACACGACCTGCATTGCGTTTAAGTCCCAAAAGAAACTAGTCATACAACAGTTTACTGCAAAAAATACATAACAAATAAACATTAAAATGACACTGGTGTGAGTATAATAATAAATTTATATTTTAACTATTCAAAGGAAAGATTTAATTATTTTTTCCATATACTTATAATTTTCATATAATTTTCAGAACGTGAAATTATTCTCCAATATACATTTTATGAAATATTAATAACTGATTCATACCATTATTTGATTACAAATATAATTCACTTTTATCGGCATTCTTTTAATATTAGTAATTAACGAAGACTCAAGTCAAGGGTTTATTAAAATTTTAATTTATAAAGTTTCTGCGTTTACATTTAAGTTTTAAAAGAATGCACAGTTCACTTTATTTAAACAAGTAAGATGGGAAAATAAGTATCTACTAGACGAGAATCAATTAAACATAAGAAGATTTTAAAACTAAAGGCTATGCTCAAAAAACAAAATGCATATTTTTATGTTCAACAGTAATGTTATGCATTAAATACATTATCTTCATATAAAATCTTAATAATGTATTAAATATTTTTGTTTTAGTATATGTATATATATATATATATATATATATATATATATATATATATATATTTGCCAACATTTTAATTTATTCCGGAGTAAATTTAACCATGGCTTTATTTCGCACTACTTTATTTATAGAATAATTTTCTCCAATATATAAATAGGCTAAAATAAGAAAAAAATACTCTCAAAATAAAAGTTGTATAAAAATAAGGGCGGGGCTAAAAATGTTCCGAATAAGTTAAAACATGTCAACCCTGTATTTATATACATACTTGCGAACATCCTAATTATTATTCAGTAGTGTTGTTAGTCCCGCCCTTTTTCTCACACCAGAAAATTCGTAGAATAATAGTCTGCAAATTAAATTACGATCAAATAAGAAGGAAAATATTATAAAAAAAAATACTGGTGAAAAAAAGAAGGCGGGGTTAACTATACTACGGGATATTAATTAAGATGTTGGCAAGTATGATATATATATATATATATATATATATGTTCGTAGGGAATTTCAACAATTAAAATTACTCTTATAATAATTAGTTACTTCTTTTCTAAGATGCATTTGATTACTGAATGTTTAACTGTTTGCAACAACCTATATTTTAAAGATCATTTTTAATTTATAACATATTTTTCTGAAATTAGTCACAGAAAATTTGACGGTTAACTAAAGAAAAGTAGCCTTATTCATTAATTTATTCCAGACCATTTTTGCTCTACCTCTTTTTCAAAACACTTTTTTTTTTATACGAATATATTTTTCTCATTTTATTGTAATTATATATTTTATAAATTAAGTAGTGCGAAATAAAGGCGGGGCTAAAAGAGCTCCAAAACAAATTAAGGAACTTCGCAATTCAGAAAAAGTTTAGTATTATTTAATAATGGGACAGCTATTTGTATATACATATTTAATGCAGATGTCTGTTGCATTTACATACTTGACAACATACTCATTAATATTCCGTAGTATTGTTGCCCCCGCCTTCTATTTTACACAAGTATCGTTTTAGAGTATTTTTCTTCTTATTTCATGGTACTTGCATTTGAAGAATATTACTCAAAATATTTACTGGTGTGAAAAAAAGGGCTGGACTAACAGCACTACGGAATATTAATTAGGATGTTGGCAATTATGCATTTATATTTCTTCGTCATAGCTGCCAATATTTTAATTTATTCCGAAGTACTTTTAGCTCCGCCTTTATTTCGCACCACTTTATTTATAGAAATTTTTTCTCCAATAGATAACTTCGATAAAATAAGACAAAATAACTTAAAAGAAATAAGTGGTACGAAATAAAGGCGGGGCTAAAAGTACTCCGGAATAAATTCAAATATTGGCAGCTATACTGAGTGTGTGTGCTGGGCGGGTGGGGGAGGAGATACATATGTTTATTAAAAATGCCAATTTTTTTATTCCGTAGTATTATTAGTACTCGCCTTTTTTTAAACCTTTACTTACTGAGTAATTTACTTCATATTTATATGTGATTGCATATTGTAGAAAACAACATTAATGGTGTTAGAATATCTAGATTTGATGAGTTAAATACTGAAAAAAAAAAACATAATAAATAAATTCAAAACAAATAATAGCAAAAACATTTCACCCGCAATTCCGCAAATATCGTTTTAGCTACAATACGTAAAATTTAACAACAACAAAAAAAGAATAGACAAGAAAAGGTAAAAGTCTCATTCTAATAGCTTCTGAATAAGCTTACAATGAACGATATCAGTTGTCAAGGGCCAGATAAATTTAGCGGTTTGTTTGCGATACACCTTTCGTTTTCACGTTTTTAACACTTTCGCGACCGCTGATGTAAATTCACGCCATTTGAAAGTCTCTAATTCCGCCAGTGGACGTTTCTTTCTCAGTTTCTGTGTAATTTATTCAGAGCTGCCAACCTAATCCGGCAAATTGTTAGTACCGCCCCTTTTTCTACACCACTTAATTTTTAGAGTACTTTTCTACTTAATTCAACATAGATAGATTTGAAGAGAATTGCTCTAAAAATTAAGTGGTGTAGAAAAAGGGGCGTTTTTCAATAGGCGTTAACAATTTGCCGGATTAGGTTGGCAGCTCTGTTTATTTCTTAAGAATAAACCCAATATTCATATTTTTTAATCAAATATACTATGGATCCAAATACTTCGATTAGAAAGAATATAATTATAATGTATATCCATCTGTAATAAAATGTGAATATAAAAAATATTGTTCTGAAATATTGTAATTTGTGAGAATAACGCCCACAGGCGGACTTTTACAGGTTTCCCACGGCCCGATTTTTTTCAAGGACTCTTCCACAAGTATTATCTAAAAATAAATTTCTTATTAAACGTACCCTGTGCATTTAAGAATAAATTTATCTTAAGATTATCCTGGTGGAAGAGTCCTTAAAAAAAGGCGTAGTCGTGGGAGTCCTGTTTTACTGCCAAAAAGACAAAAGCATGTGGACGCGAAAATGTTAAAATGCAGAAACTCCTCCCATCACGCTTTGAAATATTTCTTACAACAAGGGTCTCATTCTCCGCCTATTTTTGAAATCACTTTAAGGAATGTAAAAATTCTGACTTTTCCGCTACCATTATTTTTATAGAATTTTTCTAAAGGTATTTCCATAGTAATATGTCGCGATTAAACAGAATAGTGATTTTCCTATAAAAAATAGTCGTATTGGCGGAAATTTCTCATCCCCGAAAGTGCCCTAAAAAGAGGCGGAGTATGCGATTCCTGTTATCAACTTCCATTAGTAAGTCAATTTTCCTCATACTTATATGCATTAATTTACAGTTTATTTGTTAAATAGACAATAATTTATGTTTTTTTGCATATTTATATTACAATATGCATTCATTTGTAATTTCCTTTTTTTTTTTTTTTTTTCTTCAGTTAATACGGAAGTTATTGAAATTAAGTTTAATAGAATGAGTTTATTCTAGAAAATCCGTGAAACATTCTTATAAAATGTGTTTATTTTACAAAGCAAAACTGCCAAAAGTGACTTTATTAATATTTTTTCTGTACTACTATTCCCCAAAAATAAAATTAAAAATATATTTTCGCAGGTGAAACTGCACTTTCCTTGCATAATTTTATCAAAAATTTTACGTTATGCACAAAGGTGATACCAATATAATAATAATAATAATAATAATAATAATAATAAAAAGTCGCCAATGGCAACCCTGCAAAGCAATGGAAGAAAATAGGCTTTTAAAAAGAACAAACAGACATGTTCTTAATGCCTAGAATAAATGTATGAATGCATAAGAAGGTTTCCCCCATACACACATACACATTTGATTTTTGTTTCCATTGTTTTGTAAAATTAAAATCAGACATTGAAGTGAACAGTGAACACTAGAACTATACAATAATATCCATCCTATTTAATGGCAGAGCATTACTATAAAAATACAAAATGATTTTTGTATAAAAATAGTCGTAGCTAAAAAGTCAGTTTCTTATCTTGAAAGTGTCCTGAAAAAAGATTAGAGGCTTCTTGTTCTGATTAATCCATTTTATATGGGTGTTTTACGCATTTTGAACGAAGTTGCCAACTTCGTTAGTCAAAACATATATCCAAATTTATTTCGGAGCAATGTTAGCCCGTTTTCTTCATACCCCTTTTCTTCAAGTTTTTTTTTTTTTTTTTTTACTTTAACGTAATTATTAGGTCTAGTAGAAAGTTCTACCATTCTTTATTAATAAAAAGTTATCGGAAATTTTTGTTTTATAGTAATTATATGGTACTCTACCAATTATAATCTTAAAAGTTACTCAAGAATATCTTAAATATTATCCAGGATAGATTTCGGATGTCAATATTTTAATTCAAAAGGGCAGAACTTTCCGGTAGACCTAATATATGTTGGAGGGAAATATTTTACAAATAAATTCGTGTGAAATAAAGGCGGGGCTAATGCTCCTGAATAAGTAATAAAAGTCGGCATTGACTTTGAATGATAAACTGTCCTCATATTTAATTACAATAATTTCTACATTAAGATTTTATTTTTAAATTAAAATGTAAATAAATGCGTACCACAATATTATGATAGAGGTGAACATAAATTATTGTCTATGTAATAGATAAACTGTGAATTAATGTATATAAATGTTGACAAAAGAGAATTGCTAAAGGAACGTGGTAAGTGGAGTTTCAAAACATAGTTTTAAGAAAACGTAAAAGCGATTAGTGCGTAACAAACGCAATGCTAAATTTCTTCGGCACTACTCAACCGATTTGTTTCATTACAAACTTAGTCGAAAGCTACTGGAGTGATCCAATTTTTAGTAAATTTTACGTACTGTCATACTGGCAAATATACTAATTAATCGTCAATATACTACCAATTCGTTTGTGGCTCAGTTGGTTAGAGCGTGACGGTCATAAACTGGTGGTCGTAAGTTCGGTCCCCGGTAGGTCCGGCGTGTTAATTTTTGAGAATATATAGTAGAAAAGGTGTCAATTAATAAAAGAAAATTTTTCATTGACTATACAATGTCTTAAGAATTTTCGAAGAGTTTTTTCTTTGTTTTAGATATTAGAAAACACAAAATATTTTAGATATTAAAAAAGCTCAAAATAAAAAGTTTCAAGTACAAAATACATAAATATTTGTAGAAGTTATATATATATATATTATGCATTATTATATGAAGTTGAATTTGTCATTGCGTTTTCTGTCACGCTAAAAAACAAGACACTTCCACAAAAAAAGTAAGCAATTCATTGTATCTCTATTTCTTAATGGCTCAGTTGGTTAGAGCCAGTGGCGTATGCAAGGGGGGGGGGGTTAACCCCCCCCCCCCCCCCCTTGACAAAATGTACGATAAGAAAAATTAATGTTCCTTACATTTTTTTTCACATTTCAGGCGGAAAAAATGTATGGCAAGCGTAGAATATTTTTTTCTACGAAGTGGTTTAAAATTATGACTAACTTTTTTTTTCATTACTCTGCGATAAACACTCCTGAAAATAACTAAACCACTTCATTTGCGCGGCGCGAAACATATTTCCCCTGAAAACAATTCTCTGAAAGGATTTCACCTTTACGAGTTCATATTCAAGGACAAGAGCCCTAACAACACACTTGTCCACAATACATCCTAAAGATGTCCATAGGACGTCCATAGAAGTCCTTGTCATCCATAGGACAGCCGGAGGATGTCATTTGGAGAATATGTGCTGTTAGGGAGGTTTCGACCATATGGGGAAGGGGGACCATTGAAGTAGTGACCTTGAAGGAGTGATCCAAATAATACCCCAACAGTAAAAGGCATTTTAAATGAACTAGCGAAAACTTCTCGTCGATTAGACTTCGCTCTGTAAATAAGAAAATTCAGTGAAATATTTTGCGTAAGCGTAACTATGTATTGTATTTTATGTTTTGTGTAGCAGTTTGTACAGGCTCTACGTTATTCGTCGCTAATTAAAGATTTTTTAGTTTGATCTTCTAATTGGTGAGTTTATTTTACTATTTTCCATTTTCTTACTCTTATTTTCGGCAAGTAATTATGATATTTTAAAAGATTGTTAAACTTAATTAAAAATAAACTTAATTGAACCTAATTAAACTTAATTAAATCTAATTAAACTTAAATAAACATAAAACTTAATTAAACTTAAATAAACTTAAACTTAATTAAAAATTCGGAAGGACGAACCCCCCCTTGGAAAAATCCTGGATACGCCACTGGTTAGAGCAGTTGGTTAAATTTAAACATCCTTTTTCGTCGCTCGTTAGCGCATTTGGTTAGAGCATCATGGTGATAATTCGATGCTCGTGGGTTCGATCCTCGCAAGCCGATGATTTACTTTATAGCACATAATTAATAAAAACAATGTCAATTGATAAAAGGAAATCTTTCATTGTCTACACAGTGTCCTAAGGAATTTTGATATTTTTTTAAAGAAGCTTTTTATTTATTTATTTATTTATTTATTTATTTATTTTTATTTATTTAGTTACTAAACGCTCAAAATAAAATTTTCAGTAAAAATATAAATAAATAAATAAAAATAAGACTGATAGGGTTTTTTTAATTATTGTGGTGCCCTAAATAGCCTAAAATAAAAATTTACTTTTGCTATGAAATCATGCTATAAAATCATAAAAGTTTCAACAACAAGAAAATTTTAAAGAAAAATACAGATATTTCACTTTTGCAAAACATGAAAAATTTTAAATATTCCAAATATTTTTAAAAAACATTCGAGAACAATATTCCTTTTGTATAAGTATTTGTTAGATTTTTCAAGAATGTTCTATGATTTTTCTTGAGAGTCTTAGATTTTTTATTAGAGCGTCATGCTGATAACGCGATGGTCCCGGATTCGGTCCTCAAAAGATAATATAGATTTTTTTTTTTTTTCAGGTAAATAATCGGGAGGGGAGGGGGAATGTCAATTGATAAACGGAAATCTTCCGTTGTCTACAAAATATCCTAAGAAATTTAAATTAGTTTTTTGAAGAAGCTTTTTCCTTTTTTGTAACTAAAAAGCACAAAATAAAATTTAAGTAAAAAATCATTTTTTTTAAATTAGGAGCTTTTTATTGTGAAGCCCAAAAAAGCATAAAATAAAATTTATTCTGGCAAAGGCAGGCTACAGAGAAATGAAAGTTTCAACACTAAGAAAATTTTAGAGAAAAATATAGGTACTTTTCTTTTGTAAGAGGTGAAAATTTTTTAATGTTAAAAATATTTTTAAAATATTTTGAGACATTTGAAATTTCTGGCCTAACGAATGATTATACAAAAACTAATAACTAAGAATATTGGTCTCAAAATCTGTTTAAAATATTTTTAACATTAAAAAATTTTCATCTCTTGCAAAAGGAGAGTACCTATATTTTTCTCTAAAATTTTCTTAGTGTTGAAACTTTCATTTCTTTGTAGCATGCCTTTCCTAGAATAAATTTTATTTTATGCTTTTTAGGGCTTCACAATAAAAAGCTCCTAATTTTAAAAAATGATTTTTTACTTAAATTTTATTTTGTGCTTTTTAGTTACAAAAAAGAAAAAAGCTTCTTCAAAAAACTAATTAAAATTTCTTAGGATATTTTGTAAAAAAACATTTTTTAAAGTTAGAAGCTTTTTAATGGGAAGCCCTAAAAAGCATATAATAAAATTTATTCTGGCAAAGACATGCTACAAAGGAATGAAAGTTTCAACACTAAGAAAATTTTAGAGAAAAATATAGGTACTTTCCTTTTGTAAGAGATGAAAATTTTTTAATGTTCAAAGTATTTTAAAAAGCTTTCGAGACATTTGAAATTTCTCGCCTAACGAATGATTATACAAAAACTAATAACTAATAATTTCGGTCTCGAAAGCTTTTAAAAATATTTTGAACATCAAATCTCTTACAAAAGTAGAGTACCTATATTTTTCTCTAAAATTTTCTTAGAGTTGAAACTTCCATTTCTTTGTAGCATGTCTTTCCTAGAATAATTTTTATTTTATGCTTTTTAGGGCTTTACAATAAAAAGTTTCTAACTTTAAAAAATTATTTTTAACTTAAATTTTATTTTTAAGATCATTATTTTTTCCGTGCCGTAGAATTTAATCATGGGTTTCGAAACTTCGATGAAGAATCCTTATTTGTTCTCAAATAAGATAAGTGAGAATTTATATTACCTATATGTTATATCTTGTGCATAGTAGTATTATATGAAATGAAAATATAAAGGACTGAAATGATAGATTATTATTTTATAATAATCTATTTTGTCACAAGTGTGTTTTTTGTGGAGATTTGCCAAACCACTGACCTGCAAAACATTCTATTCATTCTCCAATCGGTTAGTACATTTTTAAAAAATATTTTACTTATTTGAATTACATTCGAAATTTTGTTACGAAAATATTTTATTTCCAAAATTTAATTACACTAATGAAGTTATTGCATAAATAATAATTTAAATTGAATTTATTTCTTTTAGAACGATTTTTGTGAACTGTTTTGCTCTATATTAAAATTTACTATTAGCTATTTCCATGGTGCAGTAGCAATAACCTTATTTAATTAATTTCATACTGCAATAATAATAGCAATTTCAAACATTGTATATTCTAAAAATATCCATGATGAAAATTAATTTTTGGATAATTTTAAATAAATAATTATAATAAGAAATAATATTAATTGAAGTGAAAGGAGCTCTATTATTTATTTAAAGCATTCACTAATGAAGAAAAAATCTTAATAATAGAAGCCAAAGTTTCCCTGAAACTAACACTGAAAATAATGTCATAATTAAAAAAATCTATTGAAATGGAGGAAGTAAAATTTTATTCATGGTTTTCATGCATACATTTCAACAGAATGAAATAATGAAAAATCATAATGTAACGGGAAATACATACATACATACATACATACATATATATATATATATATATATATATATATATATTAAATTATTTAATTCCTTTACAATACTCAGCAAATGAGAGAAAGATGAAAATACCAACAATGAATTTAATAATTAGATGTATTACGTATTAATATATATATATACATACATACATACATCGCAGTTGTAGCAATATATTGAGTTAAAGAACATAAGCAATATATTGAGTTAAAAATTTTATCCATGGTTTGCATAATTTTGAAAGATCTGTTCATCGTTCAAAAGATATGTTTTATTATACCGGAGGGGGGGGGGGAGGAATAATAATAACAAACTAAATATATAAAATTAAACTATGTCATATGGAAATTAAGAATATACATATAAACAAATATACTTGTTATAAAATTTGAATTGAAGGATTATATCATTTTTAATTGCTTGAAAACATTTGAAATCGAAAACATAAATATCATGATATAAAAGCTTTAAATATCATGCAAACTAATGTTTAGTAATTTAAACCTTCAAGGACAGGTACATTTGGAAATAGTAAGAATCAAGCGGTAGGCTGAGCAGCTAAGACTAATAATTAATATCATTGATCTAAAACAAATTTATGCACTTGTTCAAGAGCATTTTAAAATTAAAATTTATTTTATATAATAAATATTCTAATCATGAATATTATGACGATAATTTTCATTTATTTATTTATATTTGTTTTAGCTTTATTCGGGGATGTAGAATATATCAGAATAGCCGAATGAGGGAGAAATTTTGAATACTTTCTTAGGCAAAAATAAAAATGTTAGTCTACATAACAATCTGCTAAAAAATCAAAATTTGTAATGCTTAAAATATGACGTAATACATGTATTTTTACTTCCGATACCTGCGTACCGTAGGTAATGAAAGTATTGCATTCGGTCCAAAAACTCGATATCGAGTTTTTACCTGTTTACATGTTTTAAGGTCTCCTGAGTCCAAAAAAGTAGTTTTGGGTAATTGGTTAGCGCGCGTGTGTGTATATGTGTGTGGGGAATCTTCGAATCATATCTCCGAAACAAATAAAGATACATCTACGAAACTTCAGAATTAAGACAAAACTGGTGTACAAAAGTATTTCCCAAATTTTGGTGAAAATTGGAAAACCGGAGATGGGACATCCGAAATCGGAAGTGAGGCCGTAAGTCCGTATCTCAAAAACGTCTCAAACGATTTTCTTCAAAGTTACTATACATACACTCTACTAGATGCCTATTCGAATGATATAGCTGGTTACTTCAGGAAAATTGATAGGCGCCCTGTATAAATAGCTGAATTTCAGGCACTGCGAGTGGATTCCTTTCAAAACGGCTGTATGGATTTTTTTCAAACTTACAATATTAACCCTCTTTTAAATATCCTTTTGTATGCAATTGTTTTTTTTCCGGTCAACAACTGAATATGCCAAGTTTTGGTAAAAATCGGTGTCTCAAAACCGGCTCTAACGATTTTCTTGAAAACTGTTACATAAACCCATTTCAGATATCCTTTCTCATGCTTTGCGTGGTTATTACTGAAAAATTAATAGTCATCCTTATCAGATAGATTAGTTTTAGATCTTGGAAATTGGTATTAAAAAAAAAAAAAAAAAAAAAAAAAAGCCTAAACTATAAGGGGTTTTATTCACATTTTTATTTTGATACAATTAATGTCCAATGGTAATGCAATGTTTTATCATTGTAAATAAATATTGATAAAAACCCCTATCATCTTACCTGTTTTTTTTTTTTTTTTTTTTTTTTTGAGAAAAACTGAAATTTATTTTCTTCTATTTCTCATAACTTTTTGTAATTACACGATATTTGTTTGAGTTTTCTTATAAATAGCTGAGTATTTTTGGCTATTTAATTATGCAAATGAAATTTTGTAAAAGATCGTTCATGTGTAGTTAAAAATTATTTAGTAAAAACGCTCGTATTTTGTAAGATATTTAACATTTTTACATTCTGACTGCAGCATGCTGTTTCTAATCTAGTACACGAATTTTCCTGAAAATGGGTTTGCATTGGGTCTAATATCCTTCGTGTTATAATTACAGGGATGGAACACGGGCGCAGAATTCATACCACTATCAATGTAAGAAAATTTTCTACCTCTTAAATCGACGATATTATAGGTATAGAAATTTCTTAAACACATTCCGGTGTGAATACTGCGCCCGTGTTCCATCCCTGTAATTAAAAAATGGGCAACTTTATTTACAGTCTTTGAAAAGAAATCGTTACATCTCCATGAATATATGTGGTAACCCCATAAAAATTTATACAGATAGTTAAATGAAATTTATAATCGCATACTACAGCAAAAATGCATTTTAAACATTACTTTTCTCAGGGTCACTTACAACATTTTGACGTTTGTTGAATTTTTCACTGGTCCCCTTTACCTCTTTAAGACAAAATTTTTGTTGAATCATATGAAAGATAACATGCTCTTTATATTCGGAAACTTTCAGGTATTTCCTAATTTTTTTTTTTTTTTTGACAAAACGTATAAATTTGAAAGTGTCCTAATACTTATTGGTATATATCGTGTATATATACTTCATTTGTTTTTTAATAAGTAGAATTTAATAGTTTGTGTGGTTTTTCCGTATTGCGTTTTAATAAATAAATTTTGACCAGTAAAAATAGTAGAATATCTTATAACAATTTATACAAATACTTTTAAAAATTTAGACTTGACAGAGTTTTCTATTAATTTTCCCCTAAACAAAATATATTTTAAGGCAGTGTTGCCAGATTTTGCTACATTTTATTCAATAGTCACCAGTAATTTTGATAGTAGATTGTACATAACAGACGATTAATTTTTGAACTGATTAGGCAACTGTTGCATTTAAAACTTATTGGTAGATTTTGAATAAAAAAAGTCGCAAAATCTGACCACGTTGCCTTAAGGTTACAATAGACTTTCAAAATTGGACTAAAAATTCGATTTTTTTTTTTTTTATGAAGCACACTGTTAAAAAAAAAAATAAATAAATAAAATCATAAAACACTATATTTAAAGGGGACTAATGTGCAAGTTGTACCTGACGGGACTAAAGTGAAAGTTGCACCGAACGAACAAACTATTTCTTTCAACGAAAATGCCTACTGACCCTGGACGATAGGTCTAATATATCGTATCATATTATACATCGTATTTATCGTAATATAACACAATACTTATTTCGCTTTCTTCTTCAACTCGTTTTAATACGCATTTTTTATATGCATGAGCAGCCCCCGAAAAACAAAAACATTAAATCATTAAATTCATTTTTTTACTTATTTTTATTTCATATTATTTCACGCACACTTTTTATTTCCTAATTCAAAATTATTAAAAAAAACTTTTTCGATATCGCTTGTAACGATACTGATTATTATTAATTTTCTTTTCTTTTTCTTTCAATAATAATAATAATAATATTAATATTAATAATAATAAAGATTTTTATGAAATTCTGGCAAAAGCAGAATTTAGTTTAGGACGGAGGACTATTAGTTTTTTTTTTTTTTCAAATTATAACATCGCTTTCAAATTATTTGATTATATTTTCGATATATTTTAGATTTTGACAAATGTCCAACTATCGAAATCGACAACGCAAAAATCCCAGATTGAGACTAATAGGCCCTCAGTCCTAAAAAAACCTTTTTCCCCCCTTTGCTATGTAAACTCTATTTTATGCCTTTATGTTTTCATGCGTTTACCGCAAACGTGTATTAACGTTCTCTTACTGGAAAATCTTTAGTTGTCTATTTCATTAGTTCAATTCTATGTCTTACTGATCACATTATCTCCAAAAAGTGCATATAATACATGTAAGAGTGGGTAAAGGAAGTCGTATGGTTGTTTCACGCCAGATTTTTATATTATACAGTTTATACTTATTCTCTTAAAAACACTTATTAGATAGCAGATAAAGCTTTGTATGACAAAACAGATTCTTGCGACATCGAAGAAAATTTAGATTGTGTTTGGAGGGAAATTTCAGAAGTCTGAACATTTTCTGCACTCCTGGATCAATTTCTAATTTTTCTCAACAGCAATTTTAATTTTCAAAAAATCTGCATTTATAATATTAACAACACAGACAGGCAAATTCAGAATAATGATGTAAAGTGAACAAGTGGAGATATAAAGCAACTAAAATTATTTTTAAACTGTAAAAAATAATTTTTGTTTAATACAGAGGCGGCTCGTGGACCGAAAATAGGCGAAGAGGCACTTCACTCAACATTTTCTCTGTATTCATTTACATTTAAATAAAATGAACAAATGTAGTCAATATTTGTTAAAATTATACTTAATAAAAATTATGCATTAAAACTATTTAAATGTTATTTTTCAGAAAACCGTGGCGAACTCTGAACAGCTAGACCCCAAGCATGACCTGGGATCGAACCCAGAACTTTCTGTCTAACATCTATGAAAACAGAATATTTCGGAAAAAATGCAATTTTGAAAATTTGACTCAAAAGCATTACTCTCTCCACAAGAAGGAAAGTAATAATGCACATAAAATAGGCAAATAGGACTATTCTGGAAATGCCAAACCTTTCATCTTTTCAAATCTTTTTTATTACTCCAGTTCTTTGTGTTTCCAGTTATCTTAAAATGAAAAAGAGACTTGCTTTTATAAAATCATTAAGTGTTACAAGTTTATTTACTTTTGAAGGAATACAATATTTTACATTATTGCTGATGTTTTATATTAATTGATACATCTCAGAATAAAAAATATATTTAATGAAAGTGTTCAATATATATATATATATATATATATATATATATATATATGCATATGGCATAATTTTTATAACATTACAATTATGTTTGTAGAATTTAAAATTTTTCTGTATTTTTTGCACAAATAATCGTATAGCTTTAATTTTTATAAACATCTTAAAAATGATCATTAATTCAAGAAGAAAACTTACTGGATATGATTTAAATGAACTGAATAGAATTATTATGGGCTATTTTGCATTTTATTTTTTAAATTCTCCACGAATTCTCCTATTTATGAGTTTATGAATAAGTAAACAATAATTTGATAAAAAAAATAATAATAATAATTAAATCACTAAAATTTTTGCACTTAAATTAAAGAAAAAAAGTTTTTATTAAAAATTTAATAATAATTTATGTTAATAAAATTTTATATTTATTGATATAAATGGCCTCTACAGTTAAATTTTTACAGAAATTCAATATATATATATATATATATTCTATCTTCCTTTCATCAGAACTATCGAATCTGTTGCATCTAAACTATCGAATGCATCTCCTTATATTATTAAAATCTGTGCGCATCTGTCTTTCTGTCTGTCTGTCTGTCTGTCTGTGAGAAATGCCTTGTGACCGCTAAAGCTCCGGCGCTAATGGTCGCATCGCCTCGAAACCGGTGTCGACAGACGCAGAATTTCTTCATCTCGACATCGCGATAATTCGCTAAGCGATGCGACCCTAATTAGCGGAGATATTAATTAAAATGTCCGCCCATGTCTACCGAAAAATTACCCAGAATTCATGATTAAATGCTTAAAAAGCGACATTTTCACGGAAAAAGTGGAAAAATAATTAGAAATATCAGTCGTATTGTTACAAACAAGATACCATTGGAAAGGGTTTTTTTCCCCTCAATCCGATGGTGTAAACGGCTTATCGATCGGACAATTAGATTTTTTTAAATTAACTAAACTAAAAAAACATGGTGGCAACAAATCACAAGCATTTTAACTTGGCAGACGATCTTGAACGGAAAGAAAAAACATCTGGTGTTTAATGAGGTCACGTGTTTTTGTACTGCGATTAAAAATTGCAATTTTCTATTTTCTTCAATTTTTCAAAATTCGCACATTTCAATTAGTATACAATCTTAACACCACAAAACAAACTTGCCGTTCAAATTTCATCGATTTTGGTCAATAAACAAAAGATTTACATTTTAATTGCAAATTAAATTTTATCTTTACACGCCTGACATTTTATCTGTCGAAAGAGGATACCAGTTTCAAAACGACACAAATACACTTAAGGTAAAAATATTTCTTTTTCTATTCATTTCCATTAACCGACTACCGTAGATAATGGAATTCGAAATTTCACCTGACTTACACATTTTGAGGTCTCATGGCGCTGTAATAATTTAAAATTTCAATATTTAAAATTCTAATTATGTTTACATTTTTTTTTTTAATATGTCATTCGATACACATTTTAAAGTACGGTTACATTATAGAAAGAGGAATTCGAGATTTCACCCGATTTACACGTTTTGAGGTCTCCTGATTAGGTTTTCTTTTGCATCGCAATAGTGGAATTCGAGATTTCAGCTTATTTACACGTTTTGAGGTCTCCTGAATGGGTTTTCTTTCGTATATCAGCTACCAATTAAAGTGTCGAAAGTGGATTTAGAGATTTCACCTGATTTACACGTTTTGAGGTGTCCTGAATGGGTTTTCTTTTGTATCTCAGCTGCTAATTAAAATAATTTCATAAGTAATCCATCATTTGAAAGCTTTGTTAATTTGGAATTAAATAGTAGATTACAGAAATTCGATATTTCGACATTTCTCCTGATTTAAACGTTTTGAGGTGTCCTGAATAGGTTTCTCTTTTGTCTCAGTTACTAATTAAAAAAATTTCACAAGAAATACATCATTTGAAAGCTTTGTTGAGTTTGAATCGAACAGTAGATTACAGAAATTTCTACCGCCAGATGGCACTGTAATATTTTTAAATTACAATATTTCTATTTCTAATCATGATTAAAATTTTTTTAATGCGTCATTCGATACACATTTTAAAGTACTTTTACATTATGGAAAATGGAATTCAAGATTTCACCAGATTTACACGTTTTGAGGTCTCCTGAATCAGTTTTCTTTTGTATCTCAACTACTAATTAATATAATTTCATAAGTAATATATCATTAGAAAGCTTCGTTGATTTGGGATCGAATAGTGGAATACAGAAATTTCTACCGCCAGATAGCGCTGTAATATTTTCAAATTTCAATATTTCAATTTCTAATCATGATTAAATTATTTTTAATACATCATTCGAAAGATATTTTAAAATTCTTTTATATTATCGAAAGTTTTCAGCAGATTTACACGTTTTGAGTCGTCCTGATTACGTGTTCTTTTGCATCTCAGCTAATTGAGTAAGACCGTTCAAAATTGGTATACGTAGATTAATTCGAAGGGGCTGAAAGGGTGGGGAAGAAATAGGCGTGCACCGCGCGCGTATCGCCTAACTTGTGCGTGCGCAACGCGCACGGGACTGCGCTGCCGAAGGCAGTGGGGACCCGGTCCGACTTTTTAACCGATGAGAAATAATTTTTTTAATTTTCTTTTCTTAAGAATATAAATTTGATTTGAGAAGGAATACGTGCGCGCAGCGTGCGTATACCTTCACACGTGCGCGTGCAGCACGCATGGGTCTGCGCTGCCGAAGGCAGTGGGGACTCGGTGTGATTTTTTACCCAATCAGAAATGATTTTTTTAGGGGGCACGAAGTGTCAGTGAAGGAATGCGGGCGTGCATTGCGTGTATTCTTTAACTTGTGCGCGCGCAGCGCGCACGGGACTGCGCTGCCGAAGGCAGTGGGGATCCGGGCCGACTTTGTACCCCATGAGAAATGATTTTTTTTCTTTTCTTTTCTTAAGAATAAAAATTTGATTTGAGAAGGAACATTTGCGCGCAGCGCACGTCTACCTTCACACGTGCGCGCGCAGCACGCATGGTTCTGCGCTGCCGAAGGCAGTGGGGACCTGGTGTGAGTTTTTACCCGATCAGAAATGATTTGTTTTGGGGGGGGGAGCACGAAGGGTCAGGGAAGGAATAAGCGCGCGGAGCGCGTGTATCCCTTAACTTGTGCACGCGCAGCGCGCACGGGACTGCGCTGCCGAAGGCAGTGGGGACCCGGGACGACATTTTACCCGATCATAAATGATTTTTTTTTTTATTTCTTTTCTTAGGACTAAAAGTTACTGTTAGTCATTCATTAATTACAGTGATTCATTTGAAAATACTGACCCGCTAGCGGGCGAAGCTCGCTATTTGCTTTAATAAAGACTGACACAATGTAAAAATACTTATATATTTTTGGCGTATTGAATGAATACGCAATTTTTATAAATATGAAATATATTTAATAAAAATATTGAAAGCATCGGTGAACAACTAAAAAAATTCTAATCTATAAATTATTATTAT
The DNA here is from genome assembly GCA_963930645.1 of Salticus scenicus. Classification (NCBI taxonomy): domain Eukaryota; kingdom Metazoa; phylum Arthropoda; class Arachnida; order Araneae; family Salticidae; genus Salticus; species Salticus scenicus. Next base: position 117,449,590 of record OZ005655.1, read on the forward strand.
GATTATTATTTTCCTCATTGTATGAAACCATTCTTGTGCTTATTAAATAACTACTGTCGTTCTTTTATACCTGAATCTTATCTGTATACATTAAAACATAAATGTATAATAAATATAATGTGTATATAAATGTGTAAAATAAATGTATACATAAAACATAAAATATTGTTGCCTAAGTATTTGATGATGAAATTTTTCGCCTGTAGGTTGCTTTCATTTAATTTATCGATTATTGAATAAGGTAAAAGGTGTAAACTTCGAAATATTTGCAGTTTTTTCTTTTCTTTCGTTGAAAAGAAAAAAAAAAAAAAAATCAAAGTTTATTGTCCAACTTAAGAGCATTTACTTGTGATCTATAAATTGTCTTAATGTGTCAACTTTGAGATTATACCCCCCCCCCCCTGAAAAAAAAAAAAAAAAAGATTATTAGAAAAATTTCACAATTTCATTTAGTTTAAAAAATTTCTTTTTTTTTTTTTTTTTTTTTTTCTTACTTTTATAAGACTTTCTTTGATACTATAAATAAAAAAAAATATTTAAACAATTTAATTTTCTTTTTAAATTCATTTATTTGTTTACCAAACTGATATTTTACACAAATAATGCGCAATATTTTGGATTATTATTATTTTTTACTGTTAGTCGGTAATAGCTCATCTATCAGTCAATATTTCCAAAATCCGTTTTTTAACTTATTTGTGATAATCACGTTAACTTTTTTTTTTCTTATTTAGCTTAATGTTTTAACCATAATTTGGCATTTTTAAGGTGATGAGAATGAGAGGAGAAACAGGAAAACAAACTGCCAAATGGCGATCCTCACATATCTTTAAATCTATTATTTATGATCTATTATTTTATTAACTATTATCATTTTCTAAATACAATTGTTGCAATTGCGACATCATTTTTTTTCTGCTAAATCATCCTTCTTCCATTATTTTATTTCTTCCTCCAAACCAAGGATAAAAATATATTTTCTTTGTTTCAATAAATTTACTTTTTTGAGAAAATTTATTTTAAGGACTTTTTTTTTTTTTTTATGATATTATGTTCAAGATAACCTAAATGTATCGTTTTATATCCTGCCATTGAAAATTTCAAATCAATTAAAACACTCCATTTATACAGTAAAAAAAAAAAAAAAAAAAAAAAAAAGAAAAAGAAATATTTCCTTAAAATAAATAATGTTATTTTATTGAAAGAAATATTGATTTAATTATTGTATATTTAATTTCTTAAAACTTAAAAAATGCCTATAACACAGGTCGACATGTAAAATTTTGATGTTATACTTTTGATTGATCTTTATGTTTTGTTGTGTGCTGAAACCGAAAATGAAGTCAGTTTTTCTCTATCACGTACAGATTTTTGTCAATACAGGTTGCTTACCTATATACTTTCTTCTCTTACTCTTCCACCAAAATAATTATTGGTAAGTTTTATAGTATGTTTTCATGATTAATTAATTATGGATACCTATTGTTGTAATAGCGCAGCACTAGTGCGACGTATAACCATACCTACCAACCAACCTATTGTTATGATGATATATGTAAGAAATTGAGTCGGTAAGTCTATACGTGATAGAGAAAAATGGGCTGCATTTTCGGTTTCAGCACATCAAAAAACATAAAATTCACCTAAAATCATCAAATCAAATTTTGTCTTGTAGGTCTGTGTAATTAATTACATATAAATGTAGGAAGAATTAAAATATACATTTAAATAATGAAACAGTTTTTTTTTTCTATTCCTAAATTATAATTTATAACAAAAATAATAATTGTTTTATTGAATGTTATCAAATAATAATACTACTATTCAATTACCTGAAACATTTTTTTTTCTTTAAATATGTATAATTAACGTATTTAATTTATAAAACGATACTTACAAAAAAAAAAAAAAAACTGGAAAATATAGAATAAGAATAATTTTATAAATAAATATTAATATATCTATATAAATATAAAAACTTTTGAAGCAAAATAGTATTTTATAATACATTTCCTACGATATATTCTACATATTTAAAATTTTTTTAAATACATGTTGTTGTTGTTGTTGTTGTCGTATGCCACTCGGAAATTCCGAGCCCCGGTAGTGGAACTATCCGGATTTAAGTCAAGAGGGGTGCGCCTTCCGTTTTTAATAGCGCCACATCGGGAGGAAGAACGACTTTAGCTCCAGAAACTTTTAAATGCATGAAATACAAATAAAAAATTATATATGGCAGTTAAAAAAAAGGGGGGAAGGAGGGGCTTTTTAGTGTACATCAAATAAGGCTAGAAGCAATAATCACTGGAAAAATAATGCAAATATAATAAAAAGAAAATATTATCTAAAACACCGCGAGACCCGCACATCTTTCGACTGCACCGTTTTCCTATAAAGTTGTTTTTTGGTGTATTGCTATTCTATAAAGTCACGTGATTAGACGCGTTTACGTTATCGCGACGGGAGACCTTTCCAGTAGTATAAGTTCTTTGATTGTTTTTACAAAGAAGGTCTCATTAAGGCTGGGATTGCGGTGCCTCGCTCAATACTATCTTACGCACAAACTCTGTCTTAAGATGTAAACAAAACGCAAGTCGTATTGCAGTGCCTCACTATCTTACGACAACCTCAGAGCTATCTTAAGTCGAATCGTAACTGGATGCCCACGCAATCACAACATAACTCGCTCTGCGTCTCCCATTGGCTGGCTTCTTTCTCTTACGAGGACACGCGGAGGACTTAAGCTTGAGGCACCGCAATACCACAGATTATTATACAGATAGCACACTCCTGTATATTCTTCGGTAACCAAAATTTGACTGCAATGACCCTATTGTAAACGGCTGTAAGTTTCTCGAACTCTCCAGCTTACGCAATCGTTCGTTTTATTTTTATTGTATCTATGTTCATATCGTAATATTAGTGCAACGTTAAACCCAACATCCAACCAACTAACCGGCAACGTTGTTATTGTTTACGAACTTGATTGTTGAAAGCAATTTATTTTAAGAAGGAAGTTCTAAATAAACTCATGTTTGTGAAAATTGCAACACCATGAAAGAATCGTCATAATTGAATGAAATTTAATACACAGTTGAGTGGTAGTGGTACAAATAAATGATTAAATTTTCAAAGCAAACAAACAATAACAAGAGATCGGAATCAGTATTTTGTGTAGCCACCACGCGCCGCAATAAGTGCTGCTACACGACGTGGCATGGAGTCAAACAAATTTTGAATGTCTGCCTGAGGAAGAGCATTCCATATTGTTTGTATGCGTACCCAAAGTTCGTCTGCAGAAGCAACAGGACGAGGATCACGAGCGAGACGCCGACCAACGAAATCCCACACATGTTCAATCGGCGACATATCCGGGGAATACGCAGGCCAAGGAAGAAGCTTTACCTGCTGGGTTGCAAAGAAGGATTGAACAGTCCTAGCAATATGAGGGCGGGCATTGTCCTGTTGAAATACAGCGCCTGGCAAGCTTTGAAGGAAAGGAACAGCTTGGGGCTGTGGAACTTCACTGATGTACCGGTTGCTGTTCAGATTGCCCACAATTCGTACCAATTGAGATCGTCCATGATATGCTATGGCGCCCCAAACCATAACTCCGGGTGTTCGTCCACTGTGGCGTTCGATAATGCACTCCGGAAGGTGGCGTTCACCGGCATAGCGTCTGACGCAAATGCGGCCATCATTGTTCCACAAATTAAAGCGGGATTCGTCAGAAAACACGACATGCTGCCAATCAGCACACCAGTCTCTATGCTGATTGGCCCATTGTAGCCGCAGGCGGCGATGGTTTAGCGTGAGGGGGATCCTGTATAAAAGAGTCCTTGCGCGCAGTCGACGCTGCAGCAAACGTCTACGAATTGATGAAGCACACAATGAAACACCTGTAGCTATTGACCACTGTTCTGCCAATTGTCTAGAGGAAGCTGTACGGTCCGTCCGCGCCATGCGGACCAGGTGTCGATCATCGCGAGCTGACGACACATTTCGGGGTCCACTCCCGGATTTCCGAGTTGTCCGACCCTCGTCCGTCCACTGCTTCCAAACACGTATCACTGTGCTGCTGTTACGCTGCACACGAGCGGCTACTGCACGATACGACAATCCAGCTTCACGAAGGCCGATGATTCTCCCCCGTTCAAACTCTGTAAGTTGTTCAAATCTCGCTCTCTTTCGTCGAAGAGGCATAAGTAAGGATTGAGCTAACGTTTACCACTAGCAGATAACCACCGATAACCATACACGCCTCGCTACAGCCGTCTATTTACTCGGATCCATCCGCCGTCCAGAGGGCGCTGCTCAGCATACGCATGCGCTACGGATTTGAGATTCTAATCATTTGCATATCATGCGCTACTTTGCATTTCCTGAAAATTTCAGCTCACTCGCGTAAGTCCTTCATGGTGTTGCAATTTTCACAAACATGAGTTTATTAAGCAAATAAATTTCGAAAATATACATAAACCAAAGATATTTTTTTCATTTTAAAGCATTTTGTATTATTTAAACCAAGCAATGTTAAATATTTAAGATTTCATACCATACTCCTATTTCAGCATTACAGTTTGTTATATTAATTTGTACACTTGAACACGAATGTGTTTGGCAAAATTAATTTTCAAACATAATAAAAATTAGTTTTATTTCTTAGAAAATAGCTGTGAATGTTATGATTTTGTGAATTTAAAAGTAGTAAAAAAAGTGAAGGAAAGAAAACTGCACATACGTTTTCGTTTGGCAACTTTATTATTGTTTACAAACTTGATTGCCAAAAGCAATTTATTTTAAGAAGCAAGTGCTAAATATTAAAAAAATAAACTTTGAAAATATACATAAAATAAAAACATTTTTTCCTTTTAAAGCATTTTGTATCATTTAAAGCAAGCAACGTTAAATATTTAATGATTTCATACTGCTATTTCAGAATTACAGTTTGTAATTTTAATTTGTACTTGAATATGAATATGTTTGACAAAGCATATTTTTAAACATTATAAAAATTAATTTTTATTTCTTAGAAGAATAGCTGTGAATGTTTTGAGGATAATTTTGTGAATTCAAAAACAATAGAAAGTGAAGAAAAAGAAAACTTCCCATACTAACCTGCTACTAACTACTCGCGAAATAGAAAAACAATTTTCGATCAAAGATGCTATTCATGTAAACTTAACACATGTAGCTCCCCTCTGTTGACACTAGTGGTGCTACTATATTTCCGGTTCGCGTTTCACCTTCACTGTCCTATCTGTATGATAATCTGTGCGCAATACCAAGTTAAGATCGTTCTTAACCACGCCCATTCTACGAAAGTTCGTAACATTTAAGATCAGACTTAAGAACGAGGCACGCAATCCCAGCCTAAAGCGCATACACAGAATGTTGTGAGAAAAATCACAGAGATACTACTTACATAGGTAATACAAGGTTAGTCAAATTTATCGGTGGACTCCCAATAGATAGTCTGTAAAAAAATTATATAGTATAGAATATTTGGTGCCAAAAGACAAAACGTGCATGCAATTTGGCGAGCAACTTCCTTTTCCGTCAAAGGCAAGTAATTTCAATGCGTTTAAGAATTTCTTGAAAAACAAATCTTTCTTAATGGGGTTAGAGTCGATATAGTTTGAAATTAATCGACGAAAAGGTTGTCTGTTTCTCATACAAGCTTATATAGTCTTACTAGCTACACAAGCTTATAAGCTATACAAGCTATACAAGTTATACAAGCTTACATTAATAAACTTACACATTTGCCCTTTTATTAAAAGTACTTCATTTTAGCTTTGACAATATATATATATATACATATATACATAAGATTTTTTTTTTTTTTTTTTTTTTTTTAGTTTAAACCGGGTTTTTTTGGTTTAAACCAGTTTTTTATTAGTATATGTTTCCCAGTCACATTATGCATATTTGTAAATAACATTGCCACTTTAAAAAGTAATTATAATATTCCAATATTAATTATTACTTCATCTAAAAATAATTTAATTTATTAATAATAAACAGCGATGAGATTTTTCCGCTTTTTTTGTAGGTTGTGATTTTCTTGCAACAATGTATACAAGAAACAAAATTTGAACTTTCAGAGATGAAATTCTCTTATATCTCATCTAATTAAAAAAGTTTTCACACAGCCATGTTAATAAAAGATTTATTTATTTTTATGTTTCAAAATAAAGCAATTAAATCATTTATTTCTGTAACACAGACGTTTGCCATCTGAATTTTAATAATTTATATTTTTCATAAAGTTATATATATATATATATATTAAACTTTTGCCGATCTCATCCCTGAATTAAAGAACTATTATATAAAAGTACATTAATTTTTTTTTTATTATTATAGCTAAAATCTTTTATATTCATAACTTCGAAAAATATTTCATAATTGTAGTAATGAGTTTTCATTAAAATGATGGGTAAAATGGAAATAACAGGATTACTGTGAGTTGACAAAAATTTGTTTTATTTTACAGTGAATATTAAACCTAACATGCCTTTCCTACAATATAATGATAACAAATTGACTTAATAACAATAAAATTCTTAATTTAATGAATTAGGAAAAAATTTAAAAAACTTCAATACAATAAAAAAAATTATAGGAAGTGATTTAAGAAAAAATTATATTTTTGAATTATGTAATGGAATATTGCAGTCCATTTGAAAGTTACATATTGAACAGAATTTACATTTAATATTTTAAATAAAATTAGAAATTTTGTGTTTTTTATTGAAACTAAATTTTTTATTTTAAGAAAACACGCTTCATCGGATGTAGAATCTTTTGCGATTAGAATTATTTCAACATTTTTCAAAACTTGGATATTAAAATTTTTATTTCATTTTCTTAATTCCAATGATGTTACATTTTAATCATTTTAATTAAAAAAAAATAATTCTCAAACTGTCCTTGAATGGAGAGTTTTTTGCATGAAATTTTAAAATAATTACTCCTCCATAACACCCCCCCCCCTCCACCCTTTCAATAAGGAAAAAAAAAATGTATTTTTGAAAATATCTGAAGAAGATTTTTTGTAGAATTCTACTCAAAAACCGGAATTTGCGAAATTCTCCGCCAAAACTCACCCCCCCCCTCCATCCCTTTAAAAATCAAAAGTTTCAAAATCGCAGATAGTGTTTTATTTGTATGCATGTCTACTCTCCCCATGTGCAATTTCTTTACTGTGAAGTAACTTAGAGCCGAGTTATGGTTACAAATGTGTTTTTCACTTTTGCCCCCCCCAAGGGGGGAACAGAGGGGAATTAAAAAATATTGATAGATATAATTTTAAGCTAGTTAAAGATCTAAGTTTCTGCCTGGTGCTGTTAAATTCCGTCCAGTCGTTCTCAAGTGATGCCCAGACAAACGTTTTTTGTCCTTTGCCCTCACAGGAGGGAACGCGGGGGAATCTCGAAAAAGTTGATAGATTTAATTTTAAGTTGGATAAAGTCCTAAATTCCTGCCAAGCGCCGTTGAATTCCGTCTAGCCGTTCTCAAGTGATGCCCGGACAAAAATAGCGTTACAGACATGCGGACACCATGACACACACACACAGAGACAGCATTTTCTGAAGTCATTTTCGGCTTTCATGGTGGAGATACTGCAAAATTTTTTGATTCTGACAAATTTATAGACAAAATTCCGATTTTATTAATATAGATGCAACATAAATAAATGTGCGTACTATTTTAATTTAAGACATAATATTTAAAGCTCATGTAAAACTTAAGTTCATTTTAAGTATTTCACGTTAAACTAAAGGTTGTATAATTTGAACGTTAGATTTATTTATAAATATATCTAAGAAAAGTGTAGTTATAAAAGTGCATTTATATAAAATAAGTTTTTTTAAACAAGTTTAGTATGAAGAGGGTGGAAAACGTATTTCTGTAATGACTATTTATCAAAAAAAAAAAAAAAAATAAATGAATAAAAATAAAAATAAATAAATAAATACATCAGTTTTCACTGTGTCGCCAACGAACGATAAATAGCCAAGAATCAGACATTTTCATTATTTTTTTATAGACAATATATAATGATTTCGCCGGAATTTTTTTAATAAACATATACAATCGCATGAGGAGCTTATTCTGTTTTTTTTCTTTTTTTCAAAATTGTTTGCGTATGCGCCTCTGAAGACCTTCCTTGTTAGTTACCGGAGGATGACCTGCGAGTTAGTTTGAGGAACCTGTGACTCAGTCACAGGCGCCTCCCACACACATCATCCGAAGAATAAAATTGTTTTAGACGCGTTATCATCTTTAAAGCGTTTTGGCTTTAACTGATTTCGATTTTTCAGATGTACTTTACTTAAATATATAATTATGTAAAAAAATAATGCAAAAGAAAAATTATATATATGAATATAGTAAATTTTAGATATATTTAAATATATTATAACACCTAAGATTGGTCAGACATTGCTTTTAGAAATTGTGTAATATATTTTCATTAAAAATTGTTTAAGATGTCAATATTGATCATTAATAATAACTTAACACTTTGATTCCGGGTCACGTAAAATTAAGTTTTTCATGAAAAACGAGACCTGCCTTCAGGCGTTCCTCTAAAAAGATACTTTTCTTAAAAAAAAAAAAAAAAAAAAAAAAAAAAAAGGTTTTATGTACTCATGTTTAACACTTTACATGCTGTTGGTGAATAAATATGCCAGAGACATTTATAGAATCAATTACTAAGAACAAAATTTGAATATTTAATCATGAATACGTAAAGTCATTTTAATGAAACATATAACGTTTCAGAGGTACGCCAAAAGGTGGGGCTTACTGTTCAAAATAGGAAAATACCCGATGACAATATGTTAAATTGAATTTTCTTTCAATTTGATGAAAATTAAGTTTTTTTTTTTTTTTTAGGCGTGTAATAAACGAAGAACCGTAACAAAGGTCAGTAATCTCTGCCTTTTTTTTTTTTTTCAGGACACTTTCAAGAATGAGAAACTTTTGTCTCCTTTGCCACCACTTTTTTCTCAGAGAAATCTTGGATTTATTGCATTTTAAAGTAATATGGGTGAATCCATGGAAGACGGTAACATCAGTCTCACAAAACGATAATATTTCCTCTTTTTTTGCCACCAGTATCATTATACCAAAATTTTAATGGCATAATAACTGTGATATTTTTTAATTGCATAGAAAAATGATTATTGTCAGAAAATACTGGTGGCAGAATTATTTCTGTGTTTGGCTAACGTTACATTTTTCTTGGAATTGCCCATATATACATACTTGCCAAGAATCTCATTAATAAATAATAACAGGAGACTTGTAGTTGGAATATTCAAACCCGAATAAACTACCGCCAAAGAAAAATGTTTGAAATGCATACAGCTGCTTCGGTAGACTTAAGCGTACCGTCTTCAGTGCAAAAAGAATTCTGAATCTGGAGAAGTGCTCGTATATATAGGAGAGGGACCGAATTTAGTTCAACCAATAGGATTACGGGAAAGGTGGGGAGAGTGGCCAATATGAATTTAGGAAAGTTAGCTGTGTAAACAGTAGAAAAATTAAGAAAATGTGGACTAAATATAAAATTTCCAACAGTTAGACAAATAGGGAATAGCGAAATCACAATTTACAAGGTTTTTAAAAATTTTATAAATATGAAAAGCTTAAAAAAAAAATCGAGTTCATGAATTGATTTAGGTCTGCAAATTATTTTAGCTGAATTAAATTTAAAAATTTTATTTTCCCCCCAGCAATGTCTAGAAATAGCCAATTTATTGGTTTCTTGTTTGCGGACGTAATTCATATGTTCTTTTAGACGAAATTTAAGACTGCGTTTAGTTTGGCCAATATATGATAAACCACACTGACAGGAAATACTATAATTGCCCCAAGAATTATGCATATCAATGGGATCTTTTAACTGAGAAAAGATGAGTTTATTGGAAAACGAAAATATTATTTTATGAACCTCCCCCCCCCCCCCCCAATTCTCGCAGATATTTACATGCACTATTTCGAAAGCAAGCTTTTTAAGAAAATATCTTTTCCTTTTTGGACTCGTTACGTTGACGACACCTTCACGCTTATCGACATATCTCATCACAATATTGACCATGTCTTAGAAACTTTAAATTCAATTGACAGTAATATCCAGTTTACATATGAAATTCAAAATAATGGTTCTCTTCTATTTCTTGATACCCTTGTCTCTCGCAGTGAAAATGGATTTTCAACCACCGTCTATTGGAAAAGTTTTGCAGTCTCCCTTCCTCCCCATGCGCGTTCATGTTACCCACCTAACCAAAAAATGGCTGCATTCTATACTTTTGTAAACCGTGCCCTTAATATTTGTTCAAATCTTATTTTATTAAAATCTGAAATTAAATACCTGAAAGCCATTGCAATTGACAGAGGTTATGACCCTTCCATTATAGACAAAGCTATCCAAAAATTTCAACTCCCTCGTATTTCGTCTACTAAATCAGTCTCTTCTAATATCAGTATTGTCTTACCCTATTTTCCTAAATCCAATCAAACCATAGCTAAAATTCTCAAACAATATGATTTTAAAATAATATTTTCGCTTTCCAATAAACTCACCTTTTCTCAGTTAAAAGATCCCATTGATATGCATAACTCTTGGGGCATTCATAGTATTTCCTGTCAGTGTGGTTTATCGTATATTGGCCAAACTAAACGCAGTCTTAAATTTCGTCTAAAAGAACATATGAATTACGTCCGTAAACAAGAAACCAATAAATCGGCTATTTCTAAACATTGCTGGGAGGAAAATCATAATTTTAAATTTATCAAAAAATCAACTTTTGTAAAAATAATAACATTTGAAGGTTTGTGCATTTTGTAATTTTGAATTTTTTAAATGTAAAATAGTACATTTGTCAATGAGTAGCTCTCAAGACAAATTTCTCCATAGAATAACATTGGGTTCGGTTATCTGTTAAATAACATGAAGTATTTCCTTAAGTATTTACCAAGTCCACCAGCGGCCAAGTGGTTCTGCACTCAAACCTTATAGACGTGAGGTGCCGGGATCGATCCCAGGTCGTTCCCATCGGCCTAGTCGTTCAGAGTTTTCTCGGAAATTATAATACGGGTTAGAACCATTTAGAAAGACCCCCAAAGAGGGCACTCCACCCATAGACCTAAGACCCTAGAGCAGTCAATCGGCTTTAACCCCCCCCCCCCCAACCTTAACTACATTCTAAATCTAATAAAATTCTGATAAATATCGGTATGAGTATGTGAAATAATTCTTTGTAAAATTAAATATCAGTATATTAAAATTATGGTAATACTTAATTTTTCTTTGTCTAAGGAAAATGCATTTATGCATAGCTGAATATTGAAATTTATTTTCTTTAAAATTTACAAAGTTAATGTAGTGCAATTTAAAAATTAACTATTTCTTTTTTAGTGTAAAAATAAACTGGTAACAATAACAAACAATATTAGTAAAAAGGATAAGAAAATGTACATGTGTAATTTAAATTTTTTTCATCAATTAGTTTCTATCAATTTTAAAACTACATATTAAATATGTTATGTGGAGAAATAGTATAAAGAAAAACACAAATGTTAATAAATCTGATTTTAAGTTATAAGATCAAGCTCATCCTCATGTCTTATCAATTTCTGTTATTCTAAAAACATATCTTTAAAAATATTAAACATATCTGGGAAAAAAAATTATAAAAAATAAAAATATGTTTTTTTATAAGATTATTGAATAAAAATTTCTGCAAATATATTCCCAGAAATATTTTCGTACTAAATAAAAAGTATTTTAAATATTTCTTTAAATCATTTCTTAAACCCCCTTTTTTTAATTAATGAAAGTTAACTTTATAAAAATAAACTTTGAATAAAAAACTTTCAAAAAAAAAAAGTTTTAGTTTATAGAAATGTTTATTTAAATTAATCGCTGCAAATAGCGCAGTATGACGAATTCAGTACAGAGATTACAAATGCATGCTATCTCACAGTTTCTTGCTCACAGCCGTGGGAGCCGTTGGAGGTTGGAGCTGGAGCATTTGTGAGGGTCGCGATCTAAGGTCTTGTTCTCCTCCCCTCCCCAAAATTCAGACCAATATTTAATAAAAAAGGACCTACCTACCCGTTAGAAAAATGCATGACTGAAATCTATCGCGAACTTTTACCACCGTCAACTACCAGTTTAAATTCCACAGAAGACTTCATAAAACAATTAAGAGAATTAGAAATAAATAAAAATGACCATTTGGCTAGCTTTGATGCTATTAACTTGTACCCCTCCGTTGAAATTAACGAAATATCCGAAGTAATTAATACCGCTGTTAAAGAAAAATATGAAACCTCAATTGCCAATGGCCTAACAGCTACCAGCAATTTAATCTTACACGAAAGTTATTTTAAGTTTTAAAATGTTATATATAAACAAAATATGGGTGTCCCCATGGGCTTCCCCATATCGGGGATCCTAGCCGAATTTAAATTAAGATTAATGGAAAATAAAATTATTGATTTAATGAAAAATAAAATTAAATTTTGGGTCGGCTATGTGGACGACATTTTCACCGTAATTAAAGAAAATTATGACACCAAAGACGTTCTTGAACAACTCAGTCAGCTAGATGATAATATAAAATTCACCTCCGAAGAAGAAAACAATAATAAAATCAACTATCTCGACGTTAAAATTAAAAGAGACAATAACCATTTTAAAACTACCGTATAACGAAAACCCACAGCTAGTAATGAAATTTTTAACAATAGAAGTAGAACACCATATCGCTATAAAATCAATGCAATACGTAGTTACATCAACCGTGCTATCTTAATATGTTCTGAAAAGTCTGATTTAAACAAAGAATTAAATTTCATAAGTAAATTAACCACGGATGCAGGATACCCCAAAAATCTTGTAGACCAACTTTATAAAAAACGAATTAAACAGTTAAATAAAATTCCTAGTGGAAAAAAAAAACAAAAAAAAAAAAAAATACACAAAATATACTTTTTCTATACCCTATAACCAAGGTACTTCAAATAAAATAAGAAACGCCACTAGTAAACTCAATCTAAATATTCCAATCAAACCCAATCCCAATATTTTTCCATTAATAAAAAGCGACAAGGACCAGATTTCCCCCATCGAAACTGCAGGAATATACAAAATCCTACTTAAAAATCATAAAAATGAAGAATACCACTATATAGGAGTTACTAAAAGGAAAATCAAAAGAAGAATTAAAGAACACCAAAACGACATCAAATTCAATCGAAATACCACCGCATTAGCTAGATGTTATCAAGAAAACAATATAAATATAGATTTCAATAAAGTTAAAAAAATCGCAAACTGCAATAACCAAAACTACACATTTTTCCGGGAAAGCATCGAAATCGCGCATAATAATTACGTCATTAACGACCACGAATCAGCAGAGATTGGCAAAGTGTGGCGTCACCTGTTCGAAAATAAAAGTGAAGATCAAGACTTCAGCAGCCGACATCCACGACAAGCAGTAGGCGCCGTTGACGCAGGGGATCCCCTCGCGAAAAAGCTTTCTGCCATGAACGAAGATAAATAAAGGGATTGAATTTATATTAAATATAAAAACAGAATAGTTATTGAACAGTTTTGACTCGAAAAAAATACTGTGTTGTTCTATGTATGTGTGTCCAATATACAATACTATTTCCAAAACAATTGAATTGTACTAGTTTAATACAAAAAGTATAGTTAAGTGTTGAAACTGAAATAAAAAGTTGATTTTTCCGTAAAATATGGTTTTATTTTTATTTTTATAAGTTTCCCTATCTTCTAATCACTAATTACAACCTATATATTTTTGTCGCGCACTAAAAAAAAATTGAACTTAGTAGGATTAAACCATTACTTTCATTTATGATTTTTCTTTTTTTATTGTAAAGGGAGGGGTGAAATTATGCAGATATATATGGTTTAGTATTTTATTGTTTAAAATTTAAACTTCAGATTAAGTTTTTAACATTTTCCAGCAAACTTGAAAAGTGTTCATAACTTCGAATTGCCTCGCTGTCTAATTCTCGTAAATGCTCTTAGAATGCCCGGTAGCTTTAATCTATTAAAATAGTGCAAACAGACACACAATTATACAGTGCGTGTAAGAACTTTAAGGCCAGTATAAGTTATCGTGAATATTCAAAATAGAAAAAGCATTTTCTGAAAATTTGAATACTAATGCTTAGTATGCAACATAAGAAAGACATTAAACAGACAAAATAGCTCTTTGCAAATATTTTATTGCAAAACTTCAATAAAATTATAAATAAACTCATAACGGCCTGTGTAAAAACTTTAAAGGCACGAAACAAAAACGCATTTAAACAATGCAGAAAATTAATTTTAGAACTTTGTTGAGCCGCCATTACTCCTAATCAGCTGGAATATTCTTTTTTCATAGATAGAATAAGACTCTGGCCCAATATTGGATCAGTTTTATACCATTCATCTTCAATAGCTTATCTTAATTCAATGGATGAAGAAAACTGCCTTCCATGCCATACGTGTCGAGCAAGATTCCCCAGAGATTCTCAATAGAGTTGAGATCAGGACTTCTAGATGGCCAATCTAAAGCTTGAATATTTTTACATTTAAACCAGGTTTTCATCAGTTGACTATTGTGAATCGGGACATTATTTTGCTGGAAAACCCATTTTTCTCCAGCCAAATGAACTGCATTTGGTAACATGCGATCCTCAAGAACTTTTTTATATGCCACTGATTTCATTTTTCCTGAAATAAAGGTCAGAGATCCAACTCCATTAAAAGAAAAGCATCCCCATGTCATAATAGGTGCCCCACCGAATTGACGTTTGGAAAAATATTCCTTTCTCTTTTCTCAAATCCTGCCAATAATATTTCCAGCCATCAGGACCATCTAAGCTTTTTTTCGTCGGAGAAAACTACCTGGAGCCATTGGTCATCCCAAGTCATTGCCTCTTGAGCGAATGATAAAAGCTGCATTTTATGAATTGGTAATAACGGATGTTTTACAAGGTTTGATGTACACTGTAAATTGCCAGCCCTTTTAATAGTGTTTCAAATGTTTTTTTTTTTTTTTTTTTTTTTTTTTTTTTTTTTTACAAACATTGAAATCTGTTTGCTTAATAATTCCCGTTTTTGAATATTTTCCTGTCAAAACAAGTCGCAAAACTGTCCTTTCATCGCTATATGATAGAGTGACCATATTTTTTTCATTAAATTCGAGGACAAATATGGCGGTGTTCTCGAATTTCGTGGTCAAAAAATAAATAAACAATTAAATCACCTTAAATTGTAAAATTTTAATGTTTTTTCTGTATAAAGCACCTAAAAGAACTTATTTCAGCTTATTTATTTTACATTCAATAAATTATTATAATAAAACATTAATAACTTTATAACCAGCGTGCCCAAATGTGTTGTAATTTTTTGAGGACGAAGGTTGTTTTCGGGGACTGTCCTCGAAATTCGAGGACATATGGTCAGCCTACTGTATGATAAAGCTTTGGGCCTGCCCCCGATTTTTTTTTTTTTTTTTTCCTTAATTATCTTTAAAACTTAAGAAATTATTTACAAGAGTTTTAGACCTTCCAATATTCTTAGCTATAGCCTGGCTACTCACAAGGAAACATTCAAAAGGTGTCATCTTCAAAACACATTAAAAAAAAAAAAAAAACATATGTGATTCTACTCTTTATAAAACACGAGAAATTGAAAAAATTATCGGCTTAAATGAATTACAGCGACCACAAAAATTGTCAAAATTAAGCATATTTGGCGATTTCACACTGTTAGACGATTGATTCTGAGTATTTGGCGGAGAAGAAAAACACGGTTTTGTTCGTACACGGCAATCTCGTTGCTAACGAACTTATTAGCTCATCTTTTAAGATGTCCCAAACGTGACTCGCTCATTTCTAGAAAATAATTATTTGTCTGTGTGTGTATGATGTGTTAGGGAAATTTTACAGTATCTCGTGAATCAATAGGCAGAATTTAAACATGATTAACAATTGGTTAGACTTTGGTTTAAATTGGTGCTGATTAACTGTTGGAATATATCACATAAAAGGTGGTGTGCTATGTTGTGATTCATTCCATTTAAGTTAAGGCTATATCTCAACTATTGTAGTGTATAAACGTACCAAACATGGTATATGATATGGACATAATGTAAAACTATTCTATTTTAATTTGGGTGCATATCGGCCGACAAATGCACTGCTATGTTGCAATTTAATTCTGTTTATGAGAAGGCAATTACTTTTCCTTGAAAAAAAGTGGCCGAGTTTCAACCAATGAGTGAAAATATATTTTAATAAAATTTTCTTTTCCAGTTTTTAAACATTTTAAATTTTAGAAAAAAATATTACAAATTCGTAAATTTCAAATTTAACAACCCCAGTAGTGGGCCAGTTGGTAAAGCTCGGTTCAGTTTAGAATACCGAAAGCGAGAAGCAGCACTGATCGCAGTTAATGCTTCGGAGGAGGATTGCCTCTGTTCTGGTACGAGTGTGAGACGACGTCTGGTTCTTGTTAACCCTTTCAGGGGCACTAAGTAAAAATGATTGAATTTCCTTTTAAATATATATATATCATAAAGTAAACATCCCCTACAAGTCATATTTGATGAAGAAAAAAATTCAGCATGTGGGGATTTTTTTGTGGGTGGTGGCTAGGCGTTCTAGCCACTGTGTCTATCCACCTAAAAGATGCTCCTAAAAATCAAACTAAAATTAATGATCTAAGATAATTTGTAAATCTGTTGTATTTAAAAGGTGCATTACAGTATATTTAAACTACCAAATACTGTTGAATAAAAAATTATTTTTCATAAAAATATATAAAAGAAACTTCAAAAAATTTTCCCGCAACTTGTCCATTTAAAAAAGTCACAAGCACATCCTGCTTAAAGTTACTGTAGTTCTGCCATCTCTATTTCAATTTTAGAAGTACACATTAACTTTTCATAAAAGTGGATAAAAAAAGTAGCCACTGCACACTTAGAGAAAAATTTCTAAAGTAGGTGGATAGACCCTCTAGCCACCGCCCCTGAAAGGGTTAAACTAACAAGGGAAGTATGAATCAGTAAAATTGCTATTGAAACCAAACCACGCTTAAATTAAAGAGCATGGTCAAAAACATTGGGTACCATACAAATTTGCTGCAACAACTCCCATGGGGGTGAGATATGCCCTTTTATTAGTTTTAGTTATTTCTATAAAAGCCTCGTGTGAACGAATGGTGCAGTGCTAACGTGCTTGACTTCGTATACGTAGGTCGTGGGATTGAGTCTCCGAAAGGCCGTTTTGTATTTTTAATTTTTTTTTTCATCTGAAATACTTATTTTTGACATTTTTAATTAAATTAAATCATTATTGTAAGAGAAAATATTAATTATATTAAAACAAGGTTTTTTTTTTTTTTTTTTTTTTCAGTGCGGACAGTTTAATATTTTTTTTTAAATTTTTAATCAATTTATTTATTTATTAAATTTAAAGAAATTAATAATTTAACGGGAAATACTTTTATATTATATTTAGGTAAGATTTTGTTAATGATGACTTTCAGATAAAATTTCGTTAATGATTGTTTTATATAAATTATTAATTACTATTTTTTAACGACGACATTAATAGCAAGAGTTAATTGTCTGCTCTCAACTGTGTTATTTATTCAGGCAATTTTTTGCATGAAAAATCCTGAGTGATGAACAGCTGTTGCTTAACTATTCGACGTTGTATTTAACTTTTATTTCAACTATTTCATTAAACAACTGTCAAATTTCGTGGTGTCGGAAGAACTGACAATAATATTGAAGATAATGACAAATTTTCTCAAAACGATTTTACTAATTTATAATTAATTTACATCTAAAAAAATTCAAAATCTGGGTAAATATGAATTCTGCAAATCAAGTAATGTCGACGAAAAGCCAAATATTTGACAAAATGTTCGTGATGAACAATAATTGACGGTGAACAAAACTCAAATTAAATAATTGTGATCAATATTTTTATATTTCTTGTTCTAATTGTGAAAAATACTTATGGTTTCATGATTTTTCTACTTTTAATCATAATTGTTCTAAATTAGAAACTATATTCGTAGCTCTAAACATTGTTTTCTTTTTTATAAATAAAAAGATAAATAAATGCATTTCTTAAATTCATTCTCAATACTTTATTAATTGGAATACTAAAAAAAAAAAAAAAAAAAAAACACTTCTTAATGTAATATATATTTTCTCTTAAATTAATAATTTAATTTAATTAAAAACATATGGAAATTTTTTTTGAAAAAATTACAAAATGCCCTTGCGGGACTCGATTCCATAACCTCCGTATCCGAAGTCAAGCACAATAGCACTGCCCCACCCGTTCACACGACGATGCGTGTTTTATTGGCTTTTATAGAAATAACTAAAACTAATAGAGGGCATATTTCACCCCCATGGGAGTTGTTGCAGCAAATTTGTACGGTACCCAATGTTTTCGACCATTCTCTTTAACTTAAGCTTGGTTTGCTTTCAATAGCAATTTTGCTGATTCATACTTCCCTTGTAAGCTGCACCGTCAAGTGCTGGACTTCCTGCGTAGGTCGTCGAGCTATTGAAACGCGAGTGCCATCCCTCCGTAGAGAATCAAAATCGTGATGCCATGTCTCCGGACCATCACCAATAGCCCGATGTTCAGTCTAGTGCAACGTTGATCAATCAACAAAATCTAATTTAACATTTTATCGGCTTTGGAAAATTTTATAATTATAATAGTCGTATTTTCTCTGGGTGTAGAAAGGGGGCGGCAAATATGGCATCTGCCTCGGGCGACAAAAACCTATGCTACGCCGCTGAAGCTTTCGAGACCGAAATTATTATCTATTAGTTTTTGTATAATCATTCGTTAGGCGAGAAATTTCAAATGTCTCGAAAGCTTTTTAAAATATTTTGAACAATAAAAAATTTTCATCTCTTACAAAAGGAAAGTACCTATATTTTTCTCTAAAATTTTCTTAGTGTTGAAACTTTCGTTTCTTTGTAGCATTCTTTGCCAGAATAAATTTTATTATATGCTTTTTAGGGCTTCCCATTAAAAAGCTTCTAACTTTAAAAAAATGATTTTTTACTTAAATTTTATTTTGTGCTTTTTAGTTACAAAAAAGGAAAAAGCTTCTTTAAAAAACTAATTAAAATTTCTTAGGATATTTTGTAGACAACGGAAGATTTCCGTTTATCAATTGACATTTTTTTTCTATTATTTATCTGAAAAAAAAACTATATCGTCTTTCGAGAACCGAATCCGGGACGATCGCGTTATCAGCATGACGCTGTAACCAAAAATCTAAGAACTCTCAAGGAAAATCATAGAACATTCTTGAAAAATCTAACAAATAGCTGTTGTTCTCGAATGCTTTTTAAATTATTTGGAATATTTAAATTTTTTCATGTTTTAATATTTAAAATTTTTCATGCTTTGCAAAAGTAAAATGTCTATATTTTTCTTTAAAATTTTCTTGTTGTTGAAACATTTATGATTTTATAGCATGATTTTATAGCAGAATAAACTTTTATTTTAAGCTTTTTAGGTCACCAAAATAATAAAAAAAACTTTCAGTCTCATTTTTATTTATTTATTTATATTTTTATTAATTAATTAATTTTTATTCATAATTTTACTGAAATTTTTATTTTGAGCGTTTAGTAACTCAAAAAAAAAAAAAAAAAAAAAAAAGCTTTTTTAAAAAACTCTCAATGTTCTTTAGGACACTGTGTAGACAATAAAAGATTTTTCTTTTATTAATTGGCATCGTTTCTATTAATTATCTGCAAAAAAGTACATCATCGGCTTGCGAGGATCGAACCCACGAGCACCGCGTTATCAACATGATGCTCTAACTAAATGCGCTAACGAGTGACGAAAAAGGTTGTTTAAATTTACATTAAAGTGGAGGCGTCTTCTTTTACAGAATGGCACAAAGGCACAATGATAAAAATCCAATTTCAATAAAAAGCTTCTAAAAGAATATATATAAATATATTTAACTTTTTATTTTATGCTTTTTAGTATCTAAGAAAAAGTTTCTTAAAGAAAAAACTCTTCAAAATTTTTTAGAATACTCTGTAGACAATGGAAAATTTTCTTTTATCAATTGACACATTTTCTATTAATTATCTGCAAAATTTAACCCACCGATTCTTCGGGGATGGAACTCACCACCATCGTATTAGCAACTTGACGCTCTAACCAACTGAGCCAACTAGCGACTATAAGGACTGCAGACATTTACTTTAAAGTTGAGGTGCCTTATTTATTAACGTGACATGAAGACGCGATAACGAAACCCAATTTCGATAAAAAGCTTCCAAGAAGCTTCTAAAAAATTATTTATTTATTTATTTTTATTTAAATTTTTATTTTGTTTTTCTTAGTAACTAGATAAAAAGCTATTTAAAAAAAATCTTCAAAAATTATTAGGATACTGTGTACACAACGAAATATTTCCTTTTATCAACTGACACCTTTTCTATTAATTATTTGAAAAGTTAACATGACACTCTAACCAACTGAGCCATTAAGAGATAGAGATACAATGAATTGCTTACATTTTTTTTTTTTTTTTTTTTTTTTTTTTTTAGTGTAAGTGTCTTGTTTTTTAGCGTGACAGAAAACGCGATGACAAATTCAACTTCATATTATAATGTATAATATATATATAAAACTTCTAAAAATGTTTATTTATGTATTTTGTACATGAAACTTTTTATTTTGAACTTTTTTAATATAAAAAATATTTTGTCTTTTCTAATATCTAAAAAAAATAATAAAATTTCTTAAAAATACTCTTCGAAAACTCTTAAGACATTGTGTAGTCAATGAAAAATTTTCTTTTATTAATTGACACCTTTTCTACTAATTATCCTCAAAAATTAACACACTGGACCTTCCGGTGACCAAACTCTCGGCCACCGCTTTATTAACATCACGCTCTAAAAACTGAGCCACAAACGGATTGCCTTATATTTAATTTAATTACTTACTAGCGTGACACGAAAACACGATGACAAAGTCAATTTAATATAAAAAGTTCCTAAAAATAAAAGATTAAAGTACAAACGATGAGTAATAAAGGTTAAAAGTAATTAATGATAAAATGTAATCTATGATCAAAGTGTAAAAAATTCAAAATCCCGCTCGATCGCTGGAGATGACAAAATCTGCCAACGAACTTGTTTACAAATACAATCACGGCGACCTGCGATCACTATGACACTACACGCAACGTTTTGAAATTCTTTGCATGCTCCTCGCTAGCTCTGCCTGTAAGTTAGTTTCTTGTACAAGCATAATATATACTCCGCCAGGGGGCATTAGTTATGCTTTAGTTGCAGCTGGCCGTCTTATCGTAGTACAATTTCTTTCAAAACAATGTTATTATTATTATTATTATTATTTTTTTTTTTTTTCAATAAAATACTTCCGGCTAGAAACGATATTCATCTATTTCTTGATCGCCTAAATTTTATTTTTCTAGATTTTCCTAAAAACCACAAACGCATTTTTGATTAATTCTACGAATACTAAAGAAAGAGTATATAAACTGTATACTTTTCCGCACTGCACATTTAGAAAAAAATTCGCAAACACTAAGCATAGTTGCCAACATCATAATTAATATTCCGTAGTGCTGTTACTCCCGCCCTTTTTTTCTCATCAGTATATTTTAGAGTAATATAGTTCAAATACAATTACGATTATATAAAAAAAGACCACTCTAAAAGATACTGGTTTGAATCAAAAGGCGGGGATAACGATACTACGGAATAAATATTAATTAGTATATTTGCCAGTATGACAGTAAGTAAAATTTACTAAAAATTGGCACACTCCAGTAGCTTTCGACTAAGTTTTAAATGAAACAAATCGGTTGAGTAGTGCAGAAGAAATTTAGCAGTGAGTTTGTTATGCACTAATCGCTTTCACGTTTTCTTAAATCGAGACTATCTAACTCTGTTTTGAATCTCCACTTACCACGTTCCTTTAGTAATTCTCTTTTGTCAACATTTATATACATTAATTCACAGTTTATTTATTACATAGACAATAATTTATGTTTACCTCTATCATAATATTGTGATATGCATTCATTTACATTTTAATTAAAAAAAAAATCTTAATGTAGATATCATTGTAATTAAACATGAGGAGAGTTTATCATTCAAAGTCAATGCCGACTTTTATTACTTATTCAGGAGCATTAGCCCCGCCTATTTTTCACACGAATTTATTTGTAAAATATTCCCCTCCAACATAGATTAGGTCTACCGGAAAGTTCTGCCCTTTTGAATTAAAATATTGACATCCGAAATCTATCCTGGATAATATTTAAGATATTCTTGAGTAACTTTTAAGATTATATTTGGTAGAGTACCATATAAATACTATAAAACAAAAATTTCCGATATCATTTTATTAATAAAGAATGATAGAACTTTCTACTAGACCTAATAATTACGTTGAAGTAAAAAAAAAAAAAAAACTCTTGAATAAAAGGGGTATGAAGAAAACGGGCTAACATTGCTCCGAAATAAATTTGGATATATATTTTGACTAACGAAGTTGGCAACTTCGTTGAAAATGCGTAAAACGCCCATATAAAATGGGTTAATCAGAACAAGAAGCCTCTAACCTTTTTTCAGGACTCTTTCAAGATAAGAAATTTCTGACTTTTTCACTACCACTATTATTATACAAAAATCATTTGGTATTTTTATAGTAATGCACTGTCATTAAATAGGATAGATATTATTGTATACTTCTAGTGTTCACTGTTCACTTCAATGTCTGATTTTAATTTTACAAAACAATGGAAACAAAAATCAATAGTAGTACAGAAAAAATATTAAAAAAGTCACTTGTGGCAGTTTTGCTTTGTAAAAAAAACACATTTTATAAGGATGTTTTACGGATTTTCTAGAATAAACTCATCTCATTCTATTAAACTTAATTTCAATAATTTCCGTATTAACTAAAAATAAAAAAGGAACTTACAAATGAATGCATATTATAATAGAAATATGCAGACAAACATAAATTATTGTCTATCTAACAAATAAACTGTAAATTAATGCATATAAGTATGATGAAAATTGACTTACTAATGGGGTTGATAACAGGAATCGCATACCCCGCCTCTTTTTAGGTAACTTTCGGGGATGAGGTATTTCCGCCTTTTTTGCTACGACTATTTTTATAGGAAAATTACTATTCTGTTTAATCGCGACACATTACTATGAAAATACCTTTAGAAAATTTCTATAAAAATAATGGTAGCGGAAAAGTCCGAATTTTTTCATCCCTGAAAGTGTTTTTTAAAATAGGCGGAGAATGAGACCCATGTGGTAAGAAATATTTTAAAGCGTGATGGGAGGAGTTTCTGCATTTTAACATTTTCGCTTGTCTTTTTGGCAGTAAAAGTCCGCCTTTGGGCGTTATTCTCCCAAATTACAATATTTCAGGACAATATTTTCTATATTCACATTTTATTACAGATGGATATACATTATAATTATATTCTTTCTAATCGAAGTATTTGGATCCATAGTATATTTGATTAAAAAATATGAATATTTGGTTTATTCTTAAGAAATAAATTACACACAAACTGAGAAAGAAACGACCACTGGCGGAGTTAGAGACTTTCAAATGACGTGAATCTACATCAGCGGTCGCGGAAGTGTTAAAAACGTGAAAACGAAAGTTGTATCACAAACAAACCGCTAAATTTATCTGGGCCTAGTCAACCGATATCGTTTATTGTAAGCTTATTCAGAAGCTATTAGAATGAGACTTTTACCTTTGATTGTCTATTCTTTTCTTTTCTTTTTTTATTTTTCTTTGTTAAATTTTACCTATTGTAGCTAAAACGGTATTTGCGGAATTGCGGGTTAAATATTTTTGCTAATATTTGTTTTGCATTTTCATTTATTTGTTTATTTATTTATTCTGTTTTTTTTTTTTTTTTTTTTTTTTTTTTAGTATTTAACTCACGAAATCTAGATATTCTAACACCATTAATGTTGTTCTCTGCAATATACAATCACATATAAATATGAAGTAAATTACTCATTTAGTAAAGGTATCAAAGAAGGCGAGTACTTATAATACTACGGAATAAAAAAAATTGGCATTTTTATTAAACATATGTATCTCTCACCCTACCCGCCCCAGCACACACACTCAGAAATATAAATGCATAATTGCCAACATCCTAATTAATATTCCGTAGTGCTGATAGTCCAGCCCTTTTTTTTTTTTTTACACCACTAAATATTTAGAGTAATATTCTTCAAATGCAATTACGATTAAATAAGAAGAAAAATACACCAAAAAGATACAGGTGTAAAATAGAAGCCGGGGCCAACAATACTACGTAATATTAATGAGTATGTAAATGTAACAGACATCTGCATTAAATATATATATATATATATATATATACAAATAGCTGTCCCATTATTAAATAATACTAAACTTTTTCTGAATTGCGAAGTTCCTTAATTTGTTAGCTCTTTTAGCCCCGCTTTTATTTCGCACTACTTAATTTATAAAATAACTTTTTAAAATATATAATTATAATGAAATAAGAAAAATATATTCTTATAAAAAAAGTTTTTTTAAAAAGAGGTAGATCAAAAATGCTCTGGAATAAATTAAGGAGTAAGGCAACTTTGCTTTTCTTTCGTTAACCGTCAAATTTTCTTTGACTAATTTCAGAAAAATTATGTTAAAAATTAAAAATGGTCTTTAAAATATAGGCTGCTTCAAACAGTTAAACATTCAGTTAACAAATGCATCTTAGAAAAGAAGTAACTAAATATTAAAAGAGTAATTTTATTTGTTGAAATTCCCTACGAACGCACATACACACACATATATATATATATCATACTTGCCAACATGTTAATTAATGTTCCGTAGTATTGTTAGCCCCGCCTTTTTTTTTACGCCAGTATTTTTTTTTTTAATATTTTTCTTCTTATCTGATCGTAATTTAATTTGGAGACTATTACTCTCAAATTTTCTGGTGTGAGAAAAAGGGCAGGACTAACAACACTACTGAATATTAATTATAGATGTTGGCAAGTATGTATATAAATACAGAGTTGACATATTTTAATTTATTCGGAACATGTTTAGCCCCGCCCTTATTTTTATACGACTTTTATTTAGAGAATTTTTTTTCTTATTTTAGCCTAGTTATATATTGGAGAAGATTATTCTATAAATAAAGTAGTGCGAAATAAAGGCATGGCTAAATTTACTCCGGAATAAATTAAAATGTTGGCAACTATATATACTAAAACAAAAATATTTAGTACATCATTAAGATTTTATATGAAGATAATGTATTTAATATATAACATTACTGTTGAACATAAAAATGTGCATTTTGTTTTTGGAGCATAGCCTTTAGTTTTAAAACCTTCTTATGTTTAACTGATTCACGTCTAGTAGTTACTTATTTTCACATCTATCTTACCTGTTTAATTATACTGAATTGTGCATTCTTTTAAAACTTAAATGCAGATGCAGAAACTTTATAAATTAAAATTATAATAAACCCTTGACTTGAGTCTTCGTTAAATACTAATATTAAAAGAATGCCGATAAAAAAATAAATTATATTTGTAATCAAGTAATGATATTTATCAGTTATGAATATATTGGTAATAAATTCATGTTCTGAAAATTTGAGTATGACGAAAAAAGAATTAAAGTTTTCTTTTAAATTGTTAAAATTACCTTTATTATTATATACACACCAGTATAATTTCAGTGTTTATTTATTATATTATTTTTGCAGTACATACCATTGAGGAAGGCACAAGACGTAGTAGGTACTTCAATACGTTGCAAGTCGTCTTGATGCATGACTTGCTGAAAAGCAATGAATCTTGATATATCCATGTCTAAGGACAGCTCCCTGCATTTCAATAGCGGCTGTTCAGACAAGGTGAAAAGATCGTACAAGCAGAACTTAGATCATGAACCTATAAAGAGAAGGACGGCGATCGCGATGTTTCAAGAATAACCCCAATTTTCTCCCTTCTATTCTCCGCAGACATCTCGGGTCATTGCAGCGCCATCACGCGGCGGTATCAGAAATTCCGTCTTTCGGATTATTGAAAGGTAAAAGAAAAGATAAAGAAGAATTGCGCAAAAAATCGCGGATTTTCATTTGGAAAAAGTTAATAAACTTTTATTAAAGCCGCATCAACGAATAATGTTGTAGATTCCGAAAGTTCGATAATTTTAAAATCATTCTGCAAAAACTTTTTTGAGAAATCTAAAATAAATAATAATAATAATAATAAATTAGTCTTGTATTTCGTTTAAATAAATAAATAATAATAATAGAATGGAACAATCAATTTGAAATGTTCCAAATAATAATAATAATAATAATAATAAGTGGGAAAAAATGAAAAAAAAAAAAAAAAAAAAAAAAAAAAACACCAAGGAATTATATATAAGGAATATTTATCAATTGTTCTTGAAATCATTTTCACTATTTAATATTTAGCATTTGAAATAATTTGTTTTTAAATATCTACATTTTGAACTCGCACTAAACATTTTTCATTTATAAAAATTAAAACTTTCTTTCAATTATACACACACACACACACACACATATATATATTCCACACATGTGCAATGAAATATTATAATAATTATTATATTTATATTTCTTGAAAATTATTAAATAAATACTCCCTGCTAACTAATTATTACTATAATTTTTCTTTCCTACAGCTCCACTAGTGATTGAGAGGTTCTGCCCTTAAAGTTGGACGATGGGAAGTGCTGGGTTCGGTGTCAGGTCACGCTTGTCGACCTAGCCATTCGGAGTTTTCCGTGTTTTTCTCCGAAACTCGCGAATGATATGGGCTAGTACCTCTTAGGTCCATGTGCCTAGTGTAGACAATTCACCTTAAATCGAATACCAACATTTCAGAGGGTGGTTAAGTTAATAGGTCCCACCACTTGCCGAGAGGTTCTGCATTCAAAGGTAGTTGCCGAGAAGTGCAGGATTAGATCCCAGGAAGCACTTGTCGAACTAGCTGTTTAGAGTGTTATGTGGTTTTCTCCGAAACTCACGTGATTACAGCTTAGGATCACTTAGAAAGACCCCTACAGAGGGCATCCTCTTTAGGTTCAAGTCCCTAGTACTAAGTCCCCAATAACTTTAAGCCAATAGAGGAAAGTTGCATGGAGCATGGTTCAAGTCCATGTCATTTGTCTGCCTAGACGTTTCTTATCTTCTACAAAACTTGCATAAATATGGGCTAGGATCCCTTAGAAAGACCCAAGGAGGCAATCCACCCTGGCACAAGTTTCTAGAGCAGACAACTGGCCTTAATATAGATTTAATATAGATAGATAGATAGATAGATATAGATATATAAAGTAATACTTGAATATACTCTAATAAGGTAGAATCAAGGTGAAAAATTAGAAATTAGTGAGCAGTAATCATTTTAAATATTTTCAAAAAATCTGAAATTCTAAATTATTTATTTTTAAATAATTTCTGGGAAAAATTAATATACTTAATAATCTCTTAATTTAATGCATATGTATCTGCATTTTCATAATTATAAAATAGTAATTTATAAAAAGTTTTATAAAATTTACCACCCGCTTTCATAATAAATTTATCTAAAATTTTTCCAGTTACAGAGCGCAACTAATTTATATACAAAGATATTCAAAATAATTTCAATTCAATTTCGTTCAATAGGAGATAATATAAAAAAAAAATGTTTTAATACCATTGTACTAAACCACACATAAGGAAATTGACCTTATTATTATTATGGTTAAAAATGTTTTCTGTGGAACAGGGTATGAGTACCAAAGATTTACTGTTAAGGGATACACAAAAATATTCAGATGCATTATGGGCTGTAGTTGAAAATTGCTAGAACTGCATTTTTAATTGTGTTAAGCGTTTTTAATAATTCAAAACATTGTTAATGCATGATTATGACTTTAATTGGTGTGTCTGTTCTTTAATTTCTGGTGGTATTTATAAAATACCTTAAAATTAATATATGTTATTTAAGTGCCAAGTTCTCTACTAAAAATGGTACAATAATACTGTACAGGATGGCTAAATAAGTTTTAGGCTATATATAGGCTATACAAATGCAATATTTTCCTCAATTTTTTCTTTAGACATAAAGCTGTAAAGAAGCTTTTGTGAGATTTTTTCCTCTATTGCTAAAAACAAAATATATTTTTGCAGCCTTGTTTTTTGAAAATATAAAGGAGTACAGTAAAACAATCTGTATTTTAGTTTTCGTTTGAAATTAAAGCCATAAAGATATTCTTTACTTTATTCTATATCGAATAGAAGGAAGTATTAAATTCGTAAAAATTTTCGATTTCCAGTTTTCGATAGATTTACATGTTTTTAGAGTCCAGAACAGGATTTAATCTTTTTTAGAATATGTCTGTATAACAAAAATTTTATTCCAACTGTATCTCAAGAGCTACTTCAGAGAGTTTCATACAAATTGATATGTAGTTGCACCGTAACATAAATAAGGGTCTATCAACTTTTGGTGAAAATCATGCAGCAGGTATTGTTGCCCTCCCGTTTTCCCTGAACTTTTAACTTAGCGGTATAGGACAAAATTTCTTATAAATCTACAGAATTAGAATTGTTTTAATTGAATCCTTATGAAGTTAAAAATATTATTCATAATACAAATAGGGAACTAGAAAAAATAATAATAATAATAATAATAATGGGCATGTAGGGGCAATGCAAATTGTTAATACTGATATCTTTCATCAATAAATTTAAACTGTATATTTGAACCCTTGACTTATGATAATTTAAAGCAAAATTTAATTATTATTTTCATTAAAAAAAAAAAAAAAAAAAAAAAGCTCAATTTTTAAGATATCATTGTAGAACATAACATCAACTTTATTTGGGCTTTTAGTATTATACTTCTACCAAAAAAAAAAAAAAAAAAAAAAAAAAAAACTACATTTATTGTGGAAAATAGATTTAATAAATTTTAACAAATTATTTGCACTGAGTGAATTTGTAATAGAAAAATATAGAAGAAAGTTTTGTGATAGCTACAACATACTACTTTTTAACACGCTTTTTATTAGCTTCACCTGTATGTAGGATTGTATGTTTGTAACCACTCTGGGAGCAAACAAAAAATCTATATTGTAAAAAAAGACTTTTCCTACGTGAACGCTGTGGCTGTGAGGTAAAGCTCCGCGCTACGAACCTAAAGGCCTATCGTTCGATCCCAGTCAGGGGAGATTTTTAAAAATGGTTTTTGTTTAATTCTAAATTATTTTAATTAAAGATTTAAATGTATGTAAATATTATGGTGTGTCACTCACACGATTTTCTCTTACCCTGCATTTTAATACTAAGATAGATATTTTATGCTTTTTAGTTTCCATTTCTATAAAAGCGTGTTCTTTAATTTTTTAAAACTATAATATTATTGAAAGTTTTCTTCCTCAGTAAGAAAATACAAATTATATTTTAAAGCCTCATTACAGAAAGAGACAATTTGTTTTAACACCATATACCACATCCTATTTCCATTGAATATTTTTAAGTTTGAATACTCAAAAATTATCTTACATTTCACCATTCAGATATTTAAAAAAAAATTATTTTACGATGAATCAACAAAGTAATACCTGAATATCGTTAAGGGTATGCTCTTAAACTATAATATTGTGAAATCCAGGGGGAAAAAAGTGAAAAACTAGTAATCATTTTAAGTAAAACTAGTAATCATTTCCAAAAAAAATGACATTTAGAGTTTCAGTTTTTAAAATTTAAATAGTTTCTGAGAATATTTAATATACTTAGTATTTTATACTTCAATGTGTATGTAAATTTTCCCAATCCTAAACCAGTAATTTACCAAAAGTTTTATAAAATTACTGTCTTCTTTCACTGTAATAAATTTACTTAAGAAATTTCCGATTTCAATGTTAAAACTTCTTCTTTTTTTTTTTTTTTAATCAATCTTTACAATTTTACCATTATCTTGCATTTGTGGATTCTGGGCAAAGTAAATTTTTTTTAATTTCACAAAACTTTGAAATACTATTTCATACATATATAATTTTTTTCATATACACATATACATACATAACGTATGGTTTGTCTTGATTTAATTACAAGCTGCAAATTGTTATTAATTAAAATGGTTAATTAGACATTAAAAGCAAGTTATTTTTACTAAGAGATGAAAAACATTAAAGTTTCTCTCTCTCTCTCTCTCTCTCGTTTTTTTTTTTTTTTTTTAAATTCTAAAAATCCTTTATTTATTTATTATTCTTTTTCATTTTTCTGAAATTTTTGAACAAACAACCCCCCCCCCCCCCCACTTACCTTGTTAAGAATTTCAGATTTTGTGCATGTATTATTGACCAATATATATAATTATAGTTCCCAATAACATGCAAATCTGTTTATCTTATATATATATTATTTTGTAGATATCATTAGATGTCAATAATTTTCTTTTTAAAATACTTAATACATATAGCATTATCTGTTTATCTATCTATCTAAAGAAACGAAACATGTAAGTCATTTAAAAAATTTTATTCATTAACAAATCAAATTTCATTTCTGAAATTGATTAAATAGCATAATATGTCACAAATAATAAAGTTATGTTTATTGTACAGTCACCCCAAAAAAAAAACGCCACCCCCCCACCAAATTTCGCCGTAAATTATCGTAGAAACATTTGACTGGTACCGATCGATTTGTAATAACGTCTAGTTTATAACGGTATAGTTAAATTTTGCCTAAGGGGTCGTCTACATATTAAAACTGGCATTAACTTCATTTTCTTCAATGGCAATCCCTATTTTCGACTTCATATTCAGATTTCTGAGATCAAGGCGGTTCGAAAAACATACCTATTTATATACCTTAAATCAATTTTAAATAGAGTTACACGTGAAAATGTATTGAGGGTCCGTCTATACATTTAGAAAATATAAATCACGATCTACCACCCAGTATACATTATTTATCAAGTTTCACACCGGAAAAAAATTTCAGAAATGTTAATTATAAAATAAAAAAAAGGACTAATTCACAGAACTTTCTGAGTTAGTTTATGAATTAAAAGTTTTTTATTGGTTTCTATTGATTAAACATCAAATAGTTCACTTCATACGAAGAAAATTAAATAGCTTGAATAGATATTAAAATATCTATCAAAAGAAAAAAAAAAAAAAAAAAAAAAAGATGAATGGTTTTAAATTTGTTTGAAAATTCAAAATTATTTTAACTCAAGCTGCCGTATAATTGTCTGAAACGGCGGCACTCAACCTGGTTCCCACGGCCGTTTCACAGTGACAATGGGAGTTTGTTCTGATACTGCAGTACTTTCATTTTCTTTAATTGACTTTTTTAAAATATTAAAACAGATTTTTTTATTTTAATTTATTTATTTTTTAATTAATTATTATTATTATTTTTTTCATGACATTATTAAAAACTTTTACATAAATCTCCACGATATTCTTTTGCTTTTATATTTTATAATGTGTAACAAATTAATATGCAAAATAATAAATCCTACTACTTAATGGGATGTTCTAAAATTCTACACTTTAACACAGATACCGAAGTGGACGGTGGGTGTAGAAAGGCTGACTACCCTTAATCTAAATCTTCACTTGAAAAGGTCAAAATGTTACATAACTCTTTTTTTTTTAAGGAAAAAAGAAGAAGATAAGGAGGAGAAGGAAAGATCAAAACGAATATAAAGCATATTAAACGTTAATACCCTTTAAACACTGGAAAAAGGCGGGGTTTTGTATTGTGTGTCATTTGGGAGCTGTAGAGTGCCAGAAAATTACTTTATGTAATAAAACTTTTCATTTAAAGGGTATTTAAAGCAGCATTATATTTAATACATAGACTATTCAGAAAAAAAGTACCATTCATCTGGTTCATGAAAAATAAAGAACATTTTCTGGCATTGCTCTATGTATATACATTCTTGTCAACCTATCCGGGAAGATTACTGGTCCCGCCCCTTTCCGTACATTTTTTTCACATCAGTCTTTTTAGAGCCGTGTCAGCCATCGGTGGCTGACACTGATCTTTCCATTTAGGCTAAGTCAGCCGGCAGTGTAAAATATGATATAAAACTACAGAACTTACATAGTTTTAAGTAATTACTGACAATTTATTTAAAATTTACTTCATGTTTTTTTTTTTAATAGGATTTTTATAGGATTATATCGTTAAGGCCTAATGGGGTTTATTGAAACTCGATAAACATAACACGCTTCTAAGCAGCACGTGTGGCCTGAATGGGATTTCCATAAGAATTCGCGTGGCGCTCAATGAGTTAATCGTAAATGTATTTGAAGTTAATTACTCTAAAAATTAAATTGTGTACACAGGGGCGGGAACTAACAATGTTACGGGTTAGGTTGGCAAGTATGCATATATATTTTGCTTGATTTATAAAAATTTATAACACATTTTCTTCTTTTTTTTTAGTATTTTGTGTTTATATATCTCATTAAAAATAAATACAATATTCATATATAAACATTTCCATACAGTAATGTATATAAACATATTGATTAAAGAAGATTTGTTGATATTATATAATTATTCTTCTATCTGTATAGTATATTAACACAAATATATTTTGTAAATTTCGCAGCATCGAAAAACAGCAACATAGCTTCCATATCAAGGCTTAATGTAAATAGGACGTAAGCCTACTGTAGCTAGTGTTGAAATTTGAAAAAAAAGAAAAAAAAAAAAAAAAAAAAAAAGAATAACAGTGGGCTAAAAATACGCCGGAATAAATTAAAATGTTGTTTATTCTGATTTTAGTCAGATGATATCACTCGTGCTAAATAGCTGGATCCGCCCTCTCTTAAGCTCAGGTTCAGCTCATCATAAAAATATAGTTTTTAATATCTGCCGCACCAAAATGTTCAAAACACAAATGCCAATTTTCATATATTTTGAAATCTTCCCGTTTCAACTTTAAAAGCATTTAGATTAATTTATTTTATTTTGAATTTTTAAATTTAGACATTTAAAGTCTTTTAAATGAAATATAAGGATTCTGTAAGATCAATATCTATATATTTGAAAGTAATAAGACAATTCCTTTGTTTTAAATTTTTATTCCATAATAACTGTGACTTTGATTTCGTGATTAGGAAATTGAAAATAAATACTATTGAGCTATGTTCCAATAATAGATCTTATAAACTTAATATATATTATATATATATATATATATATATATATATATATATATAATAATAATAATAAAGCAATTTTTCACTATTTGATTCTGTATTAAAAAACTTTTAATAGAAATTTGATATTTTATTATGTTACATTATGGGATAAATTTTAAATAACACAAAGCTTACAAACGGTACAGTAACCAAATGCAAATATGTCACAACAAAATTTAAACAGAAAATTTATGGTAAAAAATCTTTTTAAAATTATTAAGTATTCGTAATAATAATAATAAAACGATTGTCGAATGCATAATTGCTGTTTCATGCAATCAGTTTCGCTGTACGTGTTTTCTAAAACATGATATTTAACTAGAGGTGCACGTAATCTTGAATATTGAAATGAGAAAAAAAGTGTAACAGGGTTAAAATAGAATTTTAGCAGCGAAAAACTAAAAAAAGATATTTAATACTTATGAAGAAAGCCTTAACATATTAGGATCGGATATATTCATTTAAGTTTTGTCTTCAATAATCGATGTAATAAATATCATTGTGATTTATGCATACCAGCGTCACATATAGAGACAAATAGGAATATGCAAATTTGTCTTTTTTTTTAAATAGTGTTTCAGCGAATCAGAGGCGGGGGCTTCTTTTCTTTTGAAATTCTTTCACAATCCCTCGCCTACATTGTGATAACTTTACAAAAATATGCCAATTTGTATAATAAACATCGAAATATTGCTTAGGAAACAATAAAAATAACATAAAGGTAACTTAAAATAGTTTTCCGTCAAATTATATACAAACATTTACTTATAGAGGATACAGATTATAACAAGTGACGGCCCCCTAACAGGAATAAAAAGTGAAATATCACTGTAACTCAAAAAATAATGTTAGGAACGAGCTGTAAATTTGGAAACCCATGTTTTTGATGATGCCCGTTCTATTCGTGCAAAAATTAACATAGGTCATAATTCATAATTTTTTCAAATATGAATTTATTAATAATTTTCATAATTCAAAAAATGTTATTTTAGCAAAAATTCGCATGGAATATGTTTGGGTCACTTCATTCTAACGAATAAAAAAAACAGAATTTAAATATCATAATTATTTCGGAAGATATGATTTAATGATTATCACATTCATTTAACATTAGCAC
The DNA here is from genome assembly GCA_963930645.1 of Salticus scenicus. NCBI lineage: Eukaryota > Metazoa > Arthropoda > Arachnida > Araneae > Salticidae > Salticus > Salticus scenicus. Next base: position 117,484,088 of record OZ005655.1, read on the forward strand.
CCCCAAACTTTGACAGCTTATAACTCTATGAAAAATTGAGCGAAATATATAAACTATACCATTTTCCGTGATGATTTGATCCAAAGAATTCAAATAAATCATAAAAAATGGGGGTTACCATTGAAAAAAATGAAGTTGATGTCAGTTTTAATATGTAGACGACCCCCTAAGTAAAATCTAACTATAACATTATAAACTAGACGTTATTACAAACTGATTGGTACCAGTCGCATGTTTCTACGATAATTTACGGCAAAATTAGGTGGGGGGTGGCGTTTTTTTTTTGGGTGACTGTACATTTTTTTTCATATTCACATTTCTTAAGTCAAATATTCATAAAATGAGAATTTTTAAAGGCCTTCAAATACAAAAAAGAAACGACACTGGTCCATAAAAACGGAAATATGCATTTTATACTAAAGGAGTAGCTACTTTTAATACTAGAAATGGAAATTATTTGTTAAATATCAGTATTAAAGCTCTAAATTAAGTCGGAATAACTAGCCTCAGGAGCAGAAAATTAACTTGGATTTTTCTTCCCTAAAACTTTATTTTTTGCGATAGTTGATCGAAAGCCGCTATTACATACATAAGCAAAGCAATTCTTCTCCATTATCACTTTGTGGGATATTTTTAATTAATTAATATCAATTAAAATCTCAAATTTCCCGCTTACTTCTCATGTAAACGATGAGTCTAGTATGTTCGGAGCGCCCCCTATCACCCACTTTCTCTTTAGGTCCGTTTTTCAATGCTTACCGCCATTCCCGTTTCCTCTCCTCTAATTATGTAACTTCATGACTTAGATACACTAGACGGTGGCGGGCCTCTTATTCAGGGTCAAACCCAGTATCCAATCGCGTGCGATCTTACATACATGCTGAGGGAACCAATCAGATGAAGCGTTAGATAGACTAGAGTGGTTTTTCGTTTTTCTGTGGCAGATTTCGTAATGGCGTTGATTGTTTATTTTATATTTGTTGATTATTTTTATGATTTTATTTTATACTTATGTTAATTTATGGTGATCATGCTGTATCATATATTTCTATACCAATAATTAATTTTTTGTAAAATCTATAAAATCTGGAGGCTTTTAAAATTTATGAGCAAATAATTTTATGAAACTTTATGAATTGTATACTTGAAATTATATTGTGCAGATAAATATATATATATACACTAAGCGACAAAAAAAAAAAGCCGCACTTGGATGTTTTCTTTTTCGCCTTCTACAACCGCCAATTTTATCGTTTAAAAAGCAAATTTTCGAGCAGATTTTACTATGTTGTCCTCCACATATACTTTAGCTTTGAGTCTAGTGTTAAAAACAAAATGCAATTGTCAGGAAAATTGTAATTTTAGAATTTATTTAAAAAATGGTAAGAATAAGGCAGTTAACGATGCCACAAAAAGTATTAATTTTTAAATGAAAATCAAAAAATATTTTAATACGTGAGATGGCAAAATAATTAAATGCTAACGAAATTTTGGTAAAATGAATTTTAGCAAAATATAAATTTTTTTGGCCGTTTAAACTGGGAATTTGGCTTTAGGCGGTCATGTTGCTCATCCAAGCAAGATAACCGCAAGTTAAAATGCGAATGTTTAAAAAATCGATTTGTATCATGTTCAGAACTTAAAAAAGATTTTTAAAAAGTGTATAGTAAATTACTTTCTTCAAAAACAATGGGGGAACAATTAAACAAAGCGGGTTGAAGAACGGAAGATCTGCGAAAAAAGCCATTATTAAGGAAAAGTATTAGAAAAAACAATACTTTAGTTGACCAAAATTTAAAAACATTATCAGTTAATTATTAGGCGGAACTGGTTTTCTCTGATGAATCAAGTTTTCTTTATTTCGTGCAGTTGAAAAAAGCTAGAATGAAGACGAAAATGTGACCGACTTAATGAAAATCGCTCTTTTAAAACAGTGACACATTTTCCGTACATTATGGTACGGAGGTGCATAACTTTTCAAACACTTGGGAAAATTTTTATGCTCAAGGGATCAATTAACTCGAAATAAAACACAATCTGCATAAAAGTGGTGCCTGACCGACTATTTTGGAGGTATCTTAGACATTTCCTTAAACAGCATTTGAAGATAATAAGGCACCTTACTACACGGCATCTGGGGTAAGTTTATTCACTTCAAATTGTCAAAATTTCTTATACATTCCCATGAGAACCTATAATTCTGTTAGTAATCAAACTTTTTTTCACTTTAAGTTAAATACCACAAAGGATATAGTAGAATTTCTTCTTTACCAGACATGGAAATGGTCAAAATCGCGATCCGCTCGAAAATGTTTCGTCTATAAGAAGGCGGGGGAGAGGGGAGAGGATTCGAAATTTGCAGCCTATAACTCTGCCAGAACTAGAAAAATTTATTTGTGATATTTGGCACATTGAAATTCCTGAGATTTATATTAAAACACTGTATAAAACTATGGCATTGCGCATTAATGCAGTAATTCCATATAAAGGTGGAATTTACCCAATGCAGAATACATATTTTTAACAAAAAATTGCTTAGATCTAACAAATAAATAGTTTTATTTCATATATTAAAATATAACTTGTTTATTTCATATAATAAATCATAATAGAATGCAAAGTGTATAGTTATTGCATTATGTTCAAAAAGAAAGTTTTGTGCAGATTTTTAAAAAGTCCATCGTAGAGTGCAATAAAGCGAATTATTAAATCGAAAATATACATAGGTATCATTTCATACCTTTGGTATTATGCAAACAAGACAGTTTTATTTGTTTCAAACGTTAATTTTAAAGTTATTTCAAATAAAAAAGGTATAAGTCATTTTTTCTGCAGTGCGGCTTTTTTTTTATATTCGTGTATATATATATTTATTTTGAAATAATATATATTCAAAAGGGTGCTAAAAAGGCAAAAATAAGTAAATAAATAATTGTTTGAAAGGAGTATAAAATATATTAACTGTACTTAAAAAAAAAAAAAAAAAAAAAAAAAAAACATTAAATTTAGAATAGAGGAAATACCTGGCCGCAAAAGATAGGAAGGGGGGGGGGGGGGAGCATTACTGCTCAAAAATAACAAAAAAATCAATTGTCCCCTCTCCTCCCCCATTGAAGTTTTGGAAAGTCGGTGCCTATATTAATATCACAATAAGAAGCAGATTTTACACAGACAAATTGGGCATTGGTACACATTGGTTAGCTGTGATACATTCTGAAATAAATTATCTGTGTATTCATATACAAAGAACGACTAATAATCACATAACACTTTTTTTTTTTTTTTTTTTTAATACTTTTACGGAAAGTAGATTAAATAAAATAAAATAAAATAAAATAAATGCGCTATTCAATCTTGTGTTCTACTCAGGAAAAATAAGGTAAATATTTTTTATTTGATTTTTTTTTTTTTTTTCAATACATATGTATATACATTAATTTAAAAGATAGGCAAGTGCTTTAAAAATAGCACTTACAAATAAATAAATGTCATAAATTCTTTTATATTTAAAGATAAAAGAACAGAAACGTGATTTTAAAAGTATATGCAGAGAAATACGTTATTAATTACTAGAGAGACAGAGAGAGAATGGACTATTTTTTGATGTTCAAATAAAAAAATTGCTATCACATTTTGTACTCAAAATATTGCTAGGAGGGCATTTATTTTTCTTGTTAACAAAACTATGCCTAGCAAAATTTTTAGTTTTAATATTTATTAAATGATTTTTTACTTTAAAAACATTCAAAATTTTAAGTTATTAATACCTACTTTAATATTTTAATTTTTTTGTTTAAATCATTTTATTATTATTTATCCGGATTTTGGGATAAATTACCTTTTTATATTATGGATTATTATCTTTTTATATTACGCTGCGTTCAGATCGTCAGTAGAAAGATTTTCTTCCAAATACATTCTTGTTTTATTTACATTCATCTCAGGACAATCTACGCTTCGTCTAACTCTTCGTTTGATTGGTTCACTCATCAGATATGTAAAATAGTACACTATTGGATACTGGGTTGGACCTTGGATGAGAGTTTGGAGGCCCGCCACCGTCTAGTTGTCTTACATACTTTACCACTACCCAGCAATTGGCGCTGTATACAAGTCTCGGTTTCACCTGATTTAAAGGTCTAGCTATAGGAATAACATTATACAGAATCACTTGTAATTAACGCTGTAAACTTATTAAAATGCCGAAAAAATTTTTTGAACACGCATAATAATTAATATCAGGGCATGTAGAATTATATGTTTGTTTGTCAGAATGTTTTCACCACAAAAAATATAATAAAAAGACTCGTTTCTCCATCGCTAATTTAAAGGTCCGGCCATAAGAATAACATTTTATATATGAATTTGCAGTTCACGCTAGAATCTCATTAAAATGTCGAATTTTTTTTTGAATGGGCATAATAATTATATCAATGCATGTAGAATTATGTATGTTTGTTAAAATATTTTCATCATAAAAAATACAATAAAGAGATCATCTAGATATTCGCGCTCTTTAATGATGATTTGAAATACTAATGCCTAATAATAAACTTTTAGAACCATTTCTTTATCAAAAACGAATTAAATTTGAAAGTAATATATTTATATATATATAATGAAATAGAGAGCACTTTAATATTTTTCTGTAAAGACATTTTTTCTTTTTTTAATTCGTATCAAAATATGAGCCTCTTGAAACATCTGATACCATTTTACGGTGATAGTAAATGTTTTAAATATATATATTTGTATAATATGTTTTAAATATATATATTTGCATATTTAAATATATATATTTTAAATATATATATTTATTGCATTAGAGTTATGAAAATTTGCATAAGTATATGAAAATTTCTTGAAAACTATCTAAATTAAAAACGACATATATATATATAAAAACGACATATATATATATATCATTTTTTTGAATGCTCTCTGATTATTAATTATTATTATTATTATTATTATTATTATGTTTTTTTTTTTTTTTTTTTTTTTTACTGGATTTTGCATTATTACAGTTTTTAACAATATATTCTAAACATACTTCAGTATTCAGTATTACTTTGTGGATTCCTTTTTTTTTTTTTTTTTTTTTTTTTTTATATATATATAATTGAATGTTTGAATGCTGAAATTCAAATTTTTAACATTCAAACATAAAAAAAAAAAGCTTATTGATGAATACACCATACTTAGATTATATTATTAAACTGTGGTAGATAGGTTGTGCCGGGTTCGACCTCAGGTGACACTCATTGACTTAGCCGTTAGGAGTTTTCTGTGATTTTCTCCAAAGCTAACAAAAAGACAGGCTGGGACAACCCCCCCCCTAGAAAGAGCCCCACGGAGTGCATTACACCTATAGGCCTAGGACCCTAGTGTAATAATCATCCTTAAGCCACACAACCACATAATTTTAAATTGTAATACTCTAAAATCGAGGGAAGTAAAGAAAAATTCGTTAGCAGGAAACATTTTTAAAAAATATTAAAAATTTTGAACTTTATGTAATTTAAAGAGTCCTAGAAAAATTAAAATATACGTAATATTGTTTCACTGAAATACCTATGCATGCAGATTTTTTATAATTCTGAGATTATGTAAAAAAGAAAAAATAATAAATCTACAATGACTGAAAATGAACTCAGGGCACCTCAAAACATATAGAAGCATTAAAATTTCAAAGTCGGATTTTTAACATGATTACAATATTCTCTTTAAATATGCATGTCCTGAAAGTAAAAATTATTATAATGTCCATAATTTTCCTTTTTCATTTGTGTACTATTTTAGAGTTGTTATTCCCAAATAAAGATTTATCACTTTAGTATATGTTGAGAAGTTAAAAGTTATATAAAACTATGTTAGACAATACTTTTAATTTTGAAGAAAATAGAACTATGAGAATTTGGTATATCTACACGTTTTAAGGTCTCCTGAATTCCTTTTTACTTTTCAAACATATACTATGTAAGGTAAATATTGTACTTATGAAAAAATAAAAATTCACTGTAGGTTTTTGGTATATTTATACGTTTTGTGGTCTCCTGAATTCATTTTTCTGTTTTTATTAATTTATGTGTATGTGTCTAAGTGAACACAATAGCATTTAAATATTTCATCTAATTACTATATTTCACTGCATATGTATAATGATTATATATATGTGTGTGTAAAACAGTAATTAAAAAGCAAAATAATAATAATAAAAAAAAAAAAAAAAAAAAAAAAATTAAAGGAATTTTTTAGTGTGAGTACAAGAAGTAGATATTATTAAATATGAAACTGTTTTGCTACTAGGGATGACGTAAATATATATATATATACACTGATGGAAAATAAAATTCCAACACCAAGAAAAAAGTATTGTACAGTAATGAAATTTCAGCAATACATTTGTCTAGGTAACATATTTAATTGATCAAAGTTTCAAGATCACAGGTAGAGCCATTGGCGAGAACAGCCATTTCAAATGTGAAATGTTGGTACATTAGTAACCGGTGTAACCGCCAGAATTTTGAATGCAAGCATGCAAACGTGCATGCATTGTGTCGTACAGGTGTCGGATATCAGTTTGTGGGATGGAGTTCCATGCCTGTTGCACTTGGGCGGTCAATGCAGGGACGGTTAATGCTGGTTGTGGATGACGCTGGAGTTGTCGTCCAATGATGTCCCATACGTGCTCGATTGGAGAAAGATCTGGTGATCTAGCAGGCCAAGGCAACATGTTGACACTCTGTAGAGCATGTTGGGTTACAACAGCGGTATGAGGACGAGCGTTATCATGTTGGAAAACACCCCCTTGAATGCTGTTCATGAATGGCAGCACAACAGGTTGTATCACTAGACTGACGTACAAATTTGCAGTCAGGGTGCGTGGGATAACCACGAGAGTGCTCCTGCTGTCATACGAAATTGCTCCCCAAACCATAACTCCAGGAGTAGGCCCTGTGTGTCTAGGCCGTAGACAGGTCGCTAGCAGACGTTCACCTGGCCTCCTTCTAACCAACACACGGTCTAACCAATCAACCATTCAACCCTTCAAAATACCCTCGTCATCTTTCACGAGAAACCGAAACCAAAACATCCAGGAGGAGAACAACTCAACTCAACTCTTCATCAAAAACCGAAACCAAAACATCCAGGAGGAAAACAACTCAACTCAACTTCCGGTTTAGGCCACGCCCCCCTTGTGACGTCACTTCCGCCGCACGGTTTGGGTGGTATACTGCGTCCAAGGCAGAACCGGCTTTCATCAGAAAACACAACAGATCTCCACTCCGTCCTCCAATGAGCTGTAGCTTGACACCACTCACGTCGCAAACGGCAGTGGTTTGGAGTCAGTGGAATGCACGCTACAGGGCGTCTGGATCGGAGCTGTGCTTGAAGTAACCGAACTGCAGCTCGAATTTCAGCTGCAGACGCAGTACGATTAGCCACAGCCATACGCCGAACACGGAGGTCTTCCCTCGCAGTAGTGCCATGTGGCCGCCCGGAACCCGGTCTTCTTGAGGCAGTACCTTCCCTTGACCACTGCTGCCAACACTCATGCACAGTGGATACATTCCTGCCAAGTCCTTCTGCAATATCGCGGAAAGAAAACCCACTTTCTCGTAGCCCTACTACACGACCTCGTTCAAACTCAGTGAGCTGTTGATAATGGCTTCTTCGTCTTCTTAGAGGCATCCTTGACTAACATTAACCCACTACGTCAAATCTCAACTGCAAATAACGATCACGAACCTTACAGCGCTTATTTAAAGCAAACCTCATTTGCATGTTCATAGTGTCGCTACAAGCGCCACACTTATGCGCGTAGCTCGAAATTTGAATCGACGTCATCTTTCAGATGTATAAACACGCCTACCAAATTTCGTTTATCTAGCACAGCTCCTTCCTGGTGTTGGGATTTTTTTTTTCCATCAGTGTATATATATATATATATTCAATCCCGAATTTAAGCAAGTATTGGAAAAGATTGCGAATAAATCAGAATGGCTGGATTGACGATCGCAACATGGCTTTGAACCCGGCATCACCCCTCTACTAGCTTGGAGAGAAGAACCCTTTGGCCACAAGTGGAGCAAAAAGATAAGGGGTGGGGGGAATTAAGAATTGATTAGCAGGGAGCATTAGAACATCTTTTCCCAAAACATTTTTAAATATTTATTTATTTATTTTCGGAATATTTTTCAAGAAATGTCAGTATAATAATTACTAATGAGTTTCATTGCATATGTATTATAAAAATATCTAAGACAATTATTAAAAAAAAAAAAAAAAAAAAAAAAAGAGAAAGAAAGAAAGAAAGAAAGAAAAGAAAAGAAAAGAAAATTACATAAAGAAAAATTTTTATTGTGTGTACAGAATGTAGATATTATTAATAGAATAAAATAAAATAAAATAAATAAAAAATATTTCAGATGTTAATGTAATACATTCTTAAAATGATTTCGAATATGGATTTGTTTTTTCAAGCACAATTATTAAATATTCGTTACATGCATTTTCCTCTTATCTTTATTATTATTATTTGGCCTATTTCAAACAGATTTTTATGTCTATAACAAGCCGTTTCTCACAGACAGACTCACAGACAGACAGACAGACTGACACACACACACACGCGCGCGCGCGCGCGCGTACAGATTTTAATGATATAAGAGATTAGTGATTTCTTTTTAATTTAATATATATATATATATATATATATATATATACAAGATCTATGTTATTATTATTTGTTATTATTATTGTGTATTTTAAATTTGTTAAAACATTTTTAGCAGAAAATTTTTAAATAGCTGAACTTTCAGGAATAAATGCAGAAATAAATAATTATTTATCTAAAAATAATCTTCTTAAAACATTCTGCATTTGTAACAAACAGTTTTGTGCATTAAAAGATAGTTTTAATAAAAATAATTCGTTAAATTGTCAAAAGGTTTCTTGCGCAAGTAAGTACATATTCTAACTACGAGACGAGACGCGTAACTAGCGCACCAAGCGTAGAAGAGAGTAACTATGCCTTGTACGGTGTTTCTATTGTTCAAGTTCGCGTTTGAACAGCCGCTGTTCTACTGAATCACAGGGAGCCATGGTAAAGCAAAGCTCGCTAACGTTATGAAATTATTTAAACTTTTCGGAAGAAAAAGTGTATTTTAATATCAGCTTGGAAATACTTAGGTATATTTTGATAATTTAAATTATTAAAATTAGTGTTTTTAAATATTTCAATTGACGACTAGAACGTCTGTCGTCATTCGACGTCATGGTGAAATTTAACCTAAAGGAGTCTTCATTTACCCCACAAATAAAGGACTATAGCCAATCATAGCGCAGCTTTTCCCCACAAACAAAAGGAAACTCCGCCTCGTTCTAGTCGTCCATTTCGTTTAAAAATGTAAGAAGACGAATATATTTACGTTCTGAAAATGGACGACTAGAACGAGGTGGAGTTTCAATTTGTTTGTGGGGAAAAGCTGCGCTATGATTGGCTATAGTCCTCTATTTATGGGCTAAATTAAGACTCCTATAGGTTAAATTTGATCATGACGTTGAATGACGACAGAAAGTCAAGTCGTCAATTTGAGTATGTCGAAAAAATAATTAGGTTTTTTTATTATATAGTTAAAATTTCTGTTTATTATTATAAAGGTACCAGTATAATTTACTAGCGTCTAGCCCTCGACGGGCAGCATATTTACTTCCTTTACTCGAGTCCAAACAGGGATGCAGTTCGACGTTGATGATTGGCTTTTGTTTCACGTGTCACATCTGACGTCACGCTTTCCGCGAAAATGTGATGAAAGATTCTATCCCGTAAAGTTTAAATGATAATATTTTATTATATTTCGACTTTATTTGTAAAATGTTAGTATTTTCGGAGTCAAAGCTTCCTCCATCATCGTATTTTAGTTAATGCACGTAAACTATTATTATTATATTTTTTTAATTTATTCTAGCTAAGTATTTAGTATTACTAGATTTTAAATTATAAATATAAGGATACAAATGAAATTTATATGCAGCTGTACTCTATGTTATTTTCTTTTAATGTATTAAGCATTTATTTATTTATTTATTTATGTATTTGTTTATTTTTGAACTTTTCTAACTACACTACTCAGCATGAAAGTTGCCTCTTACACCATTTCAGCATATGTAAAATGACCTCCTGTATCCGAATATGACGCTGATTTTGCCCTATCACCCACCGTTTTTTCGAAACGACCTCCTATTTTTATAATTTTTCGGTGATTTTATGGCTATAAATTTGATTTTTAGGAGGGGGAGGATTGTTTTAACCGTTAAATATCTTCTGAGGGACTACAGAGTTGGAAAATTCTAAAACATGGACATTTCCGACAAGGGAAAAATTTTGGTGGGGATTTGCTATTGAAATTATGCATCACATATCTTATATTTTTTTAATTTGTTATTAATGTTAGTTTTTAAACTTTATAATTTTTTGTTTTTAGGTGTTAAATTAATTATTTTTTCATTCTTCAAATCAAATTCATGGTCATAAAATTATCGGACAGGAGAAGAAATTGGAGGAGGGGTGGTGTATCTGGAAAATGGTGAGTGACTGGGCAAAACGGGCGTCATATTCGGATTTAGGAGGTCATTTTGCATAAGAATCAGCAAAAATGGTAACAGATCTCGATTTTTTTTTTCTACAGAGCAGTGCTATTTTATGTTAATTTTTATTTAAAAATCTTAAAATATAATTATTTATTTATTTATTTATTTATTATTATTATTATTATTATTATTATTATTATTACTGCAGGCTATTTAGAATTTATTTAAAAAAAAAAAAAAAAAAGAAAAAGAAAAAAAAAAAAAAACCTCCATATTTGTTTACTTTGAAACATTTAGCCAATAATTTTTCTTTGTGATTTTTTAAAAAACATCTGTATATATATATATAAATTACGTGTCACGATGTTTGTCCGGGGTAAACTCCTAAACTAAGGAACCGATTTTAATGAAATTTTGCACACTGTGTGCAGTTTGGTCCAACTTGAGAGATAGGATAGTTTTTATCTCAATTTATTGTCACAATATTGTTTTATTGCAATTATTTGTTAATTATAGACCTTTATTAAAGTTGCTCCAAAATATCTGTGAGTTCCATTAATTTAATTGTTGCCAAAAAAAAAAAAAAAAAAAAAAAAAAAAAAAAAAGCACGAGTTCATTTTCTTTCGACATAAAAATAAATACATTTAATCAAACGTGAACGTTAAAAAATTATAAAAAGTTAAATTATGCATCTCACGAAAATTGACGTCATAATCAATTTAAAGATTTTATACACATTGATAAAGTGCTAATGTAGTTCTATCATAGATATAGTAATATATATAGATCTCTCATCCCCATGTTATCGTAGAAAGATTTTTGATGCCGAAAAAAGATAAAAAATAAAAGCTTTGGAAACAGCCATTAAGTGGTATTGAAAAAAAAAAAAAAAAAAAAAAAAAAAAAGAAAAAGAAAAGAAAGAAAGAAATATGAATTTGAAACTGTATCTGGAGTCTTCCATTCCCCTTTAGCAAATAAATTATTCATAAATTTTATTTGCTAAAATATTAGTATGTATTCCCGTGTGTATTCACTCGGGGAAAGACGGCCATATTTTGGTAAAAACGTCGTCTTTTCCCAAATGAAAAGGAATAACTTTTTTCTCCCCAATGATCACTCTATTCTATATATGCTATACTATATCTATGAGTTCTATACGCAAGCGAAGTGTGACTCACTGACCGTCTGTGCAGCCAAGAAAAAGATTTCCTATGTTAATTGCCCACTGGATTTTTTGTAAGAAATTATTAAAAATCGAGGAAATTTATTTCCCGATTTTAATCCTTATATTTGGGTATAGATATGTATTAGTTATCGCGGGTGTTAGATTGAATTATTTTGCTGTCAAATTGACAAAATTTTAATTTTAAATTTCAAAACTCTGTCGCCCTTGGCTTTTATTATTATTATTATTATTATTTGGCGATCAAAAGCGTAACACGAAAATATACATGCCAGATGTATGCATTGTACGAAATGTAATATGTATTATTCATTGTACGTATGTATGACATGTAATATGTATTGTACGAAATATTGTTTCATATTATTCATTACTCTTTTAATATAAGTTGTTAAAATAACCATGATTTTTGAAAGGAATTAAATATTTTCGCCAGATAATTTGGCGATATTCTTTTTTTTTTTCGCCAAGGATGACAGAAATGAAATCTATTCCGCTGCAAAATATTAGTATCTTACATCAGATATTTTATTTAGACATTTGAAAACAAATTTGACTTCAAACTATGATAGAATATTTATCATTTTCCTTTTAATTAGTATATTATTAGTATATTAAAATTTAAAAGCATGGTATATAAAAAGTTTTTTTTTTTTCTTATAATTATTCTTATCTTAATCCTCAATGTTTCCCATCTTTATTAACTTGAATTTACTATTAAAATTTTAACATACTCAAAAACTTCTCATCACTTCGTTAAAATACACTAAACTTTTCCAAAATCTTTTTCTATTTAAAATGATACATGTATTTACTTTAAATGTCCAATATTTCATAAGATTTCCAATTTTAAAGTTTTAAAATATTTATCAAATTTACTTATTTTTCTGGTTTAGCCTTATTGTTTTCCTTTTTATAACTACAGCTGTTGCCCTCTTTAAAATATTTAAAATGATGAGGTCATTTTATTGTAAAATTATCCATTATAGCATATATTATATTTCACTCCTCCATAAAAATTGATTTTAAAATCGTCTGTTTCTTTTATACTTTTATTTTAATAGAATTTTAATAGAATTTAATTTATATATTAGTCATTTTAGCAATTTTATCCAAAGTAGCATTAGAAATAATATATATCACTTCTCCATTCAAATTTATAGGACCCTACAATAAAATTAATTTGTGCTTAATATCAACACTACGAAAATTTTTATCAATCGCTTCCAAATTTTGACCTAAGTTTCAAATCTCAACCCTGTGGGTTTTTACATCGGCTACAACGTTTTCGTCTTTGTTCGTAAATAATAATTTGACTGTACTAAATAGTTTACAGCCGTATAATTCAACGTATAACTTAGTCACAGCAACGCGTGGCCGGGTCTGCTAGTTATATATATA